>CM064538.1:9296946-9653133 GCA_032716605.1 Paralithodes platypus | reverse complement strand
AGACACAGCCACCAGCCACAAGTATGGGGAAAATTCTCACAGCCAATCCACGCCCTGCTCTCCAACTCTCACAGCCAACCACAGAGCAGCTTTCCTCAGCTCCTGGTTATGCAGTAACAGTGAAGAAATGGTTTATGCAAATAAAACATCAACGGACCCGAAGTCTACAGATATTAAATGGATGTATGCAGGCGGACCAAATTATGGACAAACTGGGAGATATCACTAAACCTCTACTAAGAAGAACTCATAGGCGAGCTATAATAACGTTTGTCTAGGAGTTTAGATTATGGCCCCCCCCCCCCCCCCGATTCCGTATATAGTCAGATTGCTTCCATTATTAGGCTAAGTAACTAGCACCTAAGTAATAAACTAAAACTACCTAATCATATATATGTACCAATCTGAATAGCTATTATGTATGTCTACGACAAGTAATTACATCACAACTTCATCACAACCAATTTCCCCATATCCTATGATTTTGAACCCCTGTAAACGAGAGTCAAGAATAAAGCGCACATACCTCTAAGAAATTATAGAGAAGTATGCAAACTTCAACTGCGGTACTACCCTAAACCTGAACAACGAGCAGAGTAGCTAATCATGCTAATCACAGTAGTGGCTTGTACTAGCCTGCCCTACCCTGCCCGAAGAGTGTACTTGCCCAAAGTACCCCCCTGAAGCCCTGCTCGAGTGACGCCCTACTCCCCTGAAGTCTGGAACCTGAAGTCCTGCTCGATTGATGCCCTACACGCCTGAAGTGCTGCCTCAATGGACCTACGATCTATGTCGGCCAGACCCGTACTCTCTCTACCCTCCAATATTACCCTAAGTGTCCCTGTGTATCTTATTTTGTGTTATTGTTGTAAAGGTATAGGTAAAAATATGTAATTGGTGTTGTGAAAATTTATCCTGAGATCTGTGTCCAAGATCTTAAATTGCGTACTGTGTTAATCCTTCTGAATCTTATATAAAGTCCTTGCTATATCTGTGCGCAAGACATAGCTCTCACATTTAATTTATCTTCTCTAGAACGTCCTACGCATACGTTATATAATTGTGTTAATTAATTCACATCGCCATGCACTCACAGATTTTCCTAATATATGTATTCTGTTGTGTAAGTTGCAAGTTGAGGTCGAAGTGTATTTCGTGTCATAATTCAACTTCTTAATTCATCACTGATTACCTAAAACTTACGCTCATTTTCATAATTAATTTACCTCAGTCTCCTCGTTGAGAAGTGTTGTTATTCTATCAACATATTTACTTCCCAAGCTCCCCAATTTGTATCCCATTAATTACCCGCCATTGTAATTATTTTATGAATTAGTAAGTAATTTTGATTCTTCATGCCTAGGGATTCTAGCATTGCATAGTTTCTATTACTTAATTATTATTCATCTACCATTACGGTCTAGTGTATATTTTTTAAGACTGTTAACTCGTTCAGACATCATGTTTATACTGTTTTGAGTATTTCCTAAGCACAACTTCGTTGTGTGCGTTACCTTCTTTTCATAATTAATGTTGTATTAATGATCACTTTACGCTATCAATTTACAAGCGTTTCCAGCGCACTCATTGTTTTAAGTTTGTTTAGTCAATTATAATCTGTTCTTAAATACAATTAGTAGATATTATTCTATAGTTGACTCATAATTGTATGCTAAATTTTATCTGAATTCCTCGACTCGTTTCGTTATTATTTCATACGATCGTTTGAAGTGAATATAAGTTTCCCATCATAAATTACATAATTTGCGTTTCGTTGAGAATAAATTGTGCAAATAATTAAGTAATATACTGTCACCAATTCCAAAAGAACATCATTGAAACTAAATTCATAGTTGCACAAGCTCGAAACTAAATTTCCAACCCCGCAGTACAAATATATGACCTGACCCCCTAGTTTAATGAGAAGGTCACCTTAGTAAACGCGACTACTTGGCTAGCGCGTACCCACCTACCGTGTGACTCACTCACCATACCTGTGTGCTTATTTACCCTCTCAACTCACCCAAATTATCTTGTATTGAGATTGTGTTCTAGTATCTTTCCTTGTTGATTTATTCACGGAAGACACTTGACTCGCATCATTATTATTATTAACCCTTGTCTATTGGGGCCCGACTTAAGTCCGTATTGAAAAATGTGGACTATGTGGCGTGGCCCAACTTAACACCTTACGAGCGGCCTATGCGGTTTATTTATATGTACCGCCCAGCGGGGTGTTTTTAGCCAAAATAGGGCTGTTTACGTGATCATTTTCATGCCTAAATAAGACCCAGAACGTAAAACAAGTACCTATCCCTGAAAGGGCATAAACAGAGCTTTCGAATGACACCATAACGATCCTTTTATGATGGCTAGTTTTCTTGCAATAACCGTGCAACGCGAGTGCAAAAAGCATGTAATTCGGTACTTTCCCCATATAATTCAGTATGTAGCGAGTGAGAGAGGGAGGAGGGAGCTGAGATTCGTGTCAGTAGGTTCGCCGCGGTGGTCTGGAGCAGTCATACGCTCGCTACCACTTGTCTCTCTCTCTCAGCAACATTACGTGCTGAAATTGCCACTCGACCTATGTCGAGCACCGCCACATAGTCCAGCTTTATTTAACTCGACTTATGTGGTGAGCCTCTAATTAAGGGTTAAGTCCAAGTGCAATTTTGGCGCAATATTGGCTCTGAGAGAGAGACGAGTGATGGGAGGAGCATGGGTTACCTCATGACCACTCGTCACGTCCGCCGTGGACCAACTGAGATGTACTCCACTTACATCCACCCTCACTCCCTCGCTACATACGTAATTATATAAAGAAATTACCGTATTTTAGCGATTTTGCCCTTCGGTTGCACGATCGTTGCAAGACAACCAATGATCGTAGAAGGATGGTTCGGGTGTCATTGGAAAGCTCAATTTATGCCCTTTCAGGGATACATACTCGTATTACGCTCTGGATCTTGTTTATGCATGAAAAAAGAGCACGGAACAACCCCATTTAGGGTAAAAAACAAACACTGAGCAGCACAGTGAAATATACTCCACCACCCGCTCTTTGAGCGTTAAGGGTTGATTCTATAAGTAACGTGTTATTATTTAGTTGCATATTATTCCCCTTGTTTATAACCACAGTTAAAGAGACATTGCTCTCCATTCATGATCTACTATTTATATGTATTCTATACCTTGCCTTATCAAGGTAATGCTGCATTCTGAATTACAGATATAGATACTCTTGAATAAACTTGTGTATAATAATTGCTATGCGTGTTGTTATTGAGTTCTGTAGTACCTAGTTGAATACCTATTTGTGAGATTAAGAACGTGTTCGGTGTGTCCCTGTTGGGTTTATTTACGGTCTATAAGTCCAGATCTGGATTTCAGTAAAGACTATATCACAAGCTATAAATAATATAGCCCGGCATAACACTGACAGCAGCAGTATCTCAATATGGCTATCAACACGAGTGTTCTTATTGTAAAAAAAAAATCTGGTATTCAATTGGTGTATTTTCATTAGTCATCATGGCAGCCATTAGGTCTCTTGATATCCCGGCATTTAAGCGTGAGGATTACGATATTTACACTTACCTGGAAATAGTCAAACCGGTCCTGGACATTATGTTCGGAAACGAGGACGCTTCCAAGATACATTCAATTGTGATTAATTTGGGAAAACATGCAACTAAAGTGTCGGGATATGTGCACGACAATATGCCTGGGTTAACCTGGGCACAATTTGAAGTTTATGTCAGAACAGCAATTAATCCAGTCTTGGGTCAAACAATTACTGACAAGAAGTTTCACGAGGTCAAATACTCGGGAGACTTGGATGAAACTGTTGAAAAGTTGCAACAGATCGCCTTGGCTGCTTTCCCAGATGAAACTACCGCCCAAAGGAAGAAAACCATCTTCAAAGCCTTGGTGAGGATCTTGCCTGACCCAGTGGCCGACCACTTCTCAATAGTGGAACCCACCAATTATGACGCGGATCTGCCTGTGATACGAAGAGTCATGGCATTACGCAAATCCAGGGAACAAACCACCAAATTCGCAGTGATCAGTAAAGTCACCACCCACCACACTTCCAGTACAGCATCAAGCAGTAGTCCTGTAGCTCCGAGGCCAGCTGACAAAGCCGAGGAGTGGGCCAGAATCCGTCCTGCAGAATGGAAACCCTGCACCGGATCATGCATGCTGAGGTCTCTGAAGAGGTCATTTAGCGAACTGACCAGGAAGAGGACCAGGACTCCAAGTTGGTGGGCCCAGATTCCCTGGATTAAGCCGCGTCAGATTGCAACCATTATTGATGACAGAACAGCTGGGATCGAAGAAGGAGAAGCCGAAGGAGAACTAGAATCATCTTATCAGCCTGAACTCATCCAGCAAGAACTGCTGGATTTTTAGACTGCTCCCCCAAACAAATAGTCTTAACCATGGCGGAGGCTCATGACGGGACATCGGTTGGAGGACTTCCGGTGTATCACAAAATCACGCTGAATGGGGTGAAAGTTCGACTCCTCATTGATACGGGAGCTTCCCGTTGTTGCTTATGCTTTCCTTTCTTCCTGAAACATAAACATGTTTTGGGGAAAATGCAGTCTTCCTCTATCATCCTCGTTAGTGCCAATGATCAGGTTATTCCCAACCTGGGTCAATCACTACCTTTATATGTTAGTACCCGCAACATACACCTTTTGTTTCTTCTCCAGATATTTCTCCACAACACAATTCAGGGTAAAATCTGATCTACACATCCTCTTCCCTTCCTAAAACCTCCCTGCTCGTCGCCTATCCATTTCTCCGTTCTCACTCTCACTCTCTCAATCACTACCCTACTGTATACCTTCCCTACTACGCTTAGAAAACATATTCCTTGGTGGTTACTACATTAATTCACATACACCACACACAGACAGAGTAGTTCAGATTGCAGGGCAAGTGAGTGGAGGAGGATGAGAAGGGGTAGGTGGTGTGGGTATTGATGATGGTGAGGCCTAGCTATGGTGTGTGAGGGAGTCCTGGATGACTCTGAAGAGTCGGGTTGCTCGAACTCCTCGTACTCCATGGCCCTCTTGCGCACTGCGGTCCCCTTCATAGTGTAGGGCTTCGAGGTCCTCTTCCCGCACTGACCAGTCCCCAGCCCTGAATGGCATAGCCTACACCCTCTTCTACTAACTTCCTAATCCTGCCACGGACATTAATTCCAGGGCAGTAATTACCTTTCCAATGTTCCCTTACCCACTCTAAACCACTGTTTGGACACTTGATCCTCAGTGTTTTGGAGGACAAGCAACCTAGAAGGGTCACTAGATCTGTTGTTGCTTGATTTCCTTTGTACTCCTTTGTACTCTTATCCCTGATGAACAGAATACAAATAAAGTAAGTGTGCAGTTTTTGCATTACCAACAAAAAATAAAAAAAATGCATACGCAACTCTGCGACCTAGATTCTCCAAATAGTATTGAATCTCTTAGGTAAAATCGGTTTGTACAGTATATATATATATATATAGGAAGTACACATAAGCTACTAAATGTTTTTATGCTCACAGCGTGACTTGAATCACCGACAGTCAGAACAAGTGCCCATACTTAAATCCACTATACCACAGCGTGATAGAGGATACTTGTGTGCACTGGATTAAAGCATGGACACTCGTTCTGACTGTTGGTGGTCATGTCCGCCTGGGAGTATATAATTATATATAATTACATTTATTATCACATTGAAACTTAACCATTGGAATATTTATCTATAATAAGGTCAGCGTAACACTATTTTGTAGCATTTTGAATATGGTGTAGTTCAAAATGATAATATATATAAGAAAGAAATAGTGACCATAATCTACGACCTTCACCATTCACCTTGACCTTTCAATAACAAAAAACACAAAATTTGGACAATCGTTGCATTGACCAACCGAATTTTACAGCAAAATTTGGTGACGACATGTAACCAGTTCAGTACAGTTCTGTTAGTTTCATTTCATACTTGATATTAAGACGATTTTATGTAGTTTATGAGGGCCTCCATAATAGCAGGCTTTCAACTATCTTAACTAACCCTTTTTACTGCCACAGATCCTTCATAAGCTCCACAATATCGTTTAATAATAGCTAGAATACAATAACAAAAGACGTCACCGGTACACAAAGGGTTAAACAGTCTAGGAAGAGTTTAAACAAAAATAATTAACACTGTTCTTTTGTTCTATGACCTTGACCTTTAACCTTAAGTATTATAATATATATATGAAATATATGTTATTTAAGTAAATTGAAACTAACAGTTGTCAGCTTATCGAAAATTGAGTATTTTTTTATGATGGTTAACTTATGACCTTGGCCTGTGACCTTGACTTGTATGTAGAATTATATTTTTGTTTGCTTTGATGTAACCCTAGAAATCAAATAAGTGTGTCAAATTTCATTGAAGATCATCAGTTAGTTTCAGAGGTATTAAAGGAATAGTTGACATTGACCTTTAACCTTCATCTTGACCTTCATGATGTCTGAAAATTTAACATTTTAATTTTTCCTCAAAGCACAACTGTCTCAACACATTTTGTGAAGCTTACATGAATAGTAAAGAAATGAGTATATTGACCTTATATTTGACGTTGACCTGTGACCTTGACCTATCAAATGGAATTATTCTTGTATGACCTTGGTCTAGGCATTCCGAATATGCATGATATGCCTAATGAGAACCTTACATTAAATAGGAAATACTAGTAAAAATCATATTTCGACCTTTAACCATGACCTTTGACCTTGACCTTCGACCTTAGAATTTCTTATCAAGGATTTAGTTAGCTAAACCCGTTCAGTACCGTAGGATACAGTAATAAAGTACCCCCCCCCCCCCCAGTCCCAAGCAATGTGGCCAAAATGGCAGGAGAGACCACCTTTCCACCTCAAGAGATGAGGCAAGACTGGCTCTCTCACCCTTCAGTGGGTCTTATATAAGCTGAGGAAAAAAAAACAAAAAGTACAGGGTTGTACAAGCAGTTACAAGGAAAGTACATCACTGACGGCTATAGATGTCGCGGGGTTTGTGGAGTTAATTATCTACTGACGACTATAATCGTCACTGGGACTGTATGGGTTAACGGCAATGTTCGTATTAGCAAGCATTATGAATATGGTGTAATTTGTATAAAAACTTATTGATTACAAATAGTGATCATATACTATGACCTTGACCTTTGACCTTTAACTTAAAATAAAATACATATATTTGGATGGTCGTCGCATTGACCAACTGAATTTGCTTGTATAATTTGATGACAATACATTAAACAGTCAAGGAGGAGTTTAGGGAAAATAATAAATACTCTTATTTTGACCTTGACCTCTGACCTTATCTATTACAATATTAATGTGAAATTTGATATAAATGAGATTTAAGTAATAAGCCATAACACAGTCAGTTTTCAAAAAAAATAGTAATCTTTTTTTTAGTAAATAATAAAAGTTGACCTTTGACCTTGATCTGTGTCCTTGACCTTTATGTAAGAGTACATTTTTGTTTGCATTGACATTGACCATGACAATCAAATAAGCATGCCTGATTTCATTAAAACCCAGCAGTTAGTTTCATATATATTAATAGAATAGTTGACCTTGACCTTTATCTTGACCTTTATATGTCTCAACATTTATTATTTTCCTTTTCACTTAAAGAGCAACTATCTCATCAAATGTTGTGAAGTTTGCATAAAAAGTAAAGAAAATAGCCCATTGACCTTTTATTTGATCTTGACCTGTGACCTTGACCTTTCATTTGGAATTGAATAGTTTATTGTATGACCTTGGCCTAGGTATTCCAAATATCATGGTAAGCCTAGTGAGAATCTAAGAGTTAGTATAAGAAATACTAGTAAAAAACCTATGTTGACCTTTGACCTTACCCTTTATTATATTTATCTAAAATTTGAGCAATATAGTGTATAGTGTATATAGGGTATAGTGAAAATGAAGACATTTGAATAAAAACTAAAAATATATAGCATAAGTTGAACTTGACCTTGACCTGTGGCCTTGACCTTTATGTAAGAGTAAATTGTGTTGTTCATTGGCATTGCCCAGGAAAATCAAATAAACATGACTAATTTCATTAAAACCCATCAGTTAGTTTTATATATATTTATAGAATAGTTGACCTTGACTTTGACCTTCACCTTGACCTTCATGATATGTTTCTCAAAATGTGTGATTTTTCTTTTCATTTAAAGTGCAACTATCTCACCAAATTTTGTGAAGTTTGCATGAAAAGTAAAGAAATTAGCATATTGTCCTTATATTTGACCTTGACTTGTGACCTTGACCTTTCATATGGAAGTGAATAGTTTCTTGTATGACCTTGGCCTAGGTATTCCGAATATTCATGGTAAGCCTAGTGAGAATCTAACGGTTATTATAAGAAATAGTAGTACAAAACTTATTTTGACCTTTGACCTTGATCTTTGACCTTACCCTTTAGAATATTTATTTCAAATTTGGTCAATAAGATATCGAGTGTACCAGTAACTTGTATAGTGAAAATGGGGAAATTTGAGTAAAAACTAAAACACATGAAATATTGAACTTATTTTTAACCTTGATCTTTGACCTTAACCATTTGGTTAAATTGACTATTTCCTTTGGACTGACCTTCGCATTGACCAAATGTATATACCTGTGAAATTTGGTGAAAATCCATTGAACGGCCAGAAATATGTTCATTGACGTGAATGAGTTTGTTGTATCATACACCCAAATAACACATATATTCTTAATCTCATTCTTATTTACATTTTAAGAGGAAAAGTTAATAATACAAAGGAGTACAAAGGAGTACAAAGGAAATCAAGCAACAACATATATAGTGACCCTTCTAGGCTGCTTGTCCTCCAAAACACTGAGGATCAAGTGTCCAAACAGTGGTTTAGAGTGGGTAAGGGAACATTGAAAAGGGAATTACTGCCCTGGAACTAATGTCTGTGGCAGGATTAGGAAGTTAGTAGGGGACAGATGGGTTAGTAACTGAAGGGGGGATAAAATAAAGTTATTCATTTACAAACGCAGTCAGTCGCGGGTTTGATGCGAGATATTTGTCTAGGCGGAGTTTAAATGAATCAACGGTGCTGCAGTCTATAAACGTCTCTGGGAAGCCCATTCCACAAGTTGACAACTCGATTGAAGAAGAAATTCTTAGCTTCGTGTGAGTTAAAAGATTTACCAATAATTTTGTAACCGTTTGCCCGCGTGTAATTAGATTGGTCGATAGTGAAGTACTTACTACAGTTCATATTGTCGATGCCTTTGATGATTTTGAACACTTGAATTAAGTCACCTCTTAATCTGCGCTGGGTTAAAGGAAATATATTTAATTCTCTAAGACGCTCTTCGTATGGTTTGTTCTTTAGGCTAGGTATCATTTTGGTAACTCTACGTTGAACTCGTTCTAGCTTGTTTATATCTTTTTGGTAATAAGGGCACCTGGATTAAACGCAGTATTCCAGAAGAGGGCAGACTAAGGAATTGTAAAGGGTTAGGATAACTTCTTCGGATTTATGCTCAAATGACCTGCCTATAAAGCCAATTATTTTGTTTGCCTTCTTAACATCTTCTGAACATTATTGACTCGGTTTTAGGTTACTCGATATTGTTACTCCCAGATCGGTTTCTCTGTTTACATTCTTAAGCTGAGTGCCATTCATCGAATAGTTTGCTTTCTCATTTAGGTATCCGATATGTAGTACTTTACATTTATCCGCATTGAAACTCATTTGCCAAATTTGGGCCCAACATGACAATTTATCTAGATTGTATTGCATATCATCAACTTGTTCTTTTGAGAGTATGCTATTTACAATTTTTGTATCGTCAGCAAATTTTGAGATTGTACAGGTGAGACCCTCATCTCTGTCGTTGATGTAAATTAGAAAGATAATTGGTCCCAGTACGGATCCCTGGGGTAACCCGCTCAGGGGCGTATCTAGGGTAGATAGCGCCTAGGGCAAGGACTGGAATTGCGCCCCCCGGTGGTGTGGGGCGAGCGCAGCGAGCCTCTCCTCGCTGTAAGCCCGCCCCCCCCCCCCCGAGATTTTTTTTGAAATATTAGCAATTCTAGGAGCATTTTAAAGCCATATTCAAAGCTATATTTAGGTAATTGAAACACTAAATAATGAATGATATACCAGTAGGCTCTATATATATATATATATATATATATATATATAATGTATATATATAATTGGGGAAGAAAACATGTCCTATACACATAGGCTTCTGGGAGATTTGTTTTGCAGTTATGGCCCCATAAAGCCAGTTTTTTGGCATTGTTCGTAATGTTTTTGTTTAACCCTGTTTATCTTCAATACGATGGAGATAGGAAAACCAACTAAGAGGTGTATGATGTAGCATGGTATCAATGCTTTAAACTGACTCCAACAACTACACTCTATCGTTCTTCATATTCTTTTGGCAATGAGTTGAATATTACAAGAAACCCACACAACCGTATGTTAAACTCATCATCACGGAAAGAAGAAGAATCATACAGAAGATTTGTTGGTGTATTTTAAAAGTATTGATAACATGCACCATCATACAGGATTTTGCGTTTTCGCTATTAATTTTATTTACATGGAAAATGAGTTTAAACCGATGAAAAACATGAAAAGTCCGTTCTTATCGCATGCCAGTTTTAACGTGTTTTGCCATGTTTACCGCTTTGTATCCTATAAATGAAAGAAATGGATATAATACTGAGTAGTGTATGATGGAGTATGGTATATATACTCTAAAGAGGCATAACGAACTCATCTTTAGCTTTCTTCATCTGCCCATGACGATGTGTTTAATAGCCTATGCGATTTTATGTTTGATTTGTAATATTCAACTCATCACGGGAATATGAAGACAGATACAAAGGATTTGTTGGTGTCTCTATGAAGAATTATTATGATACTTTATCATCCACTATTTATTTTCTTATCTATACTTTTTGATTAGAGGGAAAACTGCCTTAAACATTACGAAACACAAAACAAATTCGACTTCAATGGACCATAGCTGCAAAAAATCCCTCAAAAGGCTATGTAGCCTATATAGGCCTATAGAAAATGACTTACTCAGAATGACCTAATCTTTCATTTCTGGAGTATTTGCCAAACTCGCGGGACACCCTGTATATTAAATTATAAAAGTAGACCCCTATTTAGCCTAAGCAATAAAGTAATTTTATATAGAAATACAGTTAAAACCACTTTCCTTCTTCATGAGGAAGTTTCGTGATCTTCTAAGAATCTTCTTACACAAATTATACAATGCTCTGAAATAATGAAAATGACACTCTAAAATTACTCTAAACCACGTATAAACCTAGAAGCTAAATTCTAAAAGTATTTAGCCTAAGCAATAAAGCATGTTCGGATGTTCCTAAAATAATAAAGGCAAAACCACTTTCCTTCTTCGCTAGGAACGGTTTCATGATCTTACATACTGCTGTGAGAGTCTGAAATAAGGAATATTATATTCAATTTACCGTCAGATAAAATTAAACAGAGTATAGAGTAATAAATGCATATATTTCGTACCTTTGCCTGTCCCTGCCCGTTTTGTTTATCAACAATAAACGTTCGCTTGGCGCTAGCATTCGAGAATGCTTAAAGTTATAAATAGCCTATATCCTGATTTCTTGTGGGTCTCTTATAAAGTAAATTTCGAAGTACTAACAATATTTTACTATTAACTAATCAGTGAAATGAGAAATAATCCAGAATATCAATACATATATACACCATTCAACGTTGCATAAAATATAATACCGGTAACTAAAGAAAACCACCCCGAAAATATTTAGAGGGATAACTTAACTATTGTTTATTGATATGTTTAGGCAATGGCTTGCAGGAATTCGTTGCCTAAAAGGCTAAAATGTAATTGTATTTAAAATATATATAGCCTACTGTGATTACTGTAGTAACTGTACATAATTATAAAAACACGTTATGGCGTTATTATTCATCATAGCCTATTATATAATTATATTAATGACGAATGGTTAGGATAGGTATTTAGGCATAATACTTGATATTAGATTTGCATTACAGTTAAATACCCTGGTTAGGTTAAGTTAGGATGTTTTAGGTTATTACTAAAAAAAAAAAAAAAAAAAAAGGATTTGGCGCCCCCCTTCAAGTGGCGCCCATGGCACGTGCCCTACCTGCCCCACCCTAGATACGCCACTGACCCCACTACTTACATTGGTCCATTTAGATGCCTTACCGTTTATGACTACTCTTTGCTTTCTGTCGCTGAGCCAATTTTCTATCCATTTCAACACACCGTCTTGTATTCCATGCGCTTTTAGTTTTAGCAGTAAACGTTTGTGGGGAACTTTGTCAAAGGCCTTTTGAAAATCAAGGTATATAATATCTACAGCTTTACTCTCATCGTAGAGGTTGAGGATATCGTGGAAGAAGTCTAAGAGGTTTGTTAACCCCTTACGAGCGGCCTAGGTGGTCTATTTGACCGTACCGCCCAGCGTTTTTTGTTTACCCTAAAATAGGGTTGTTTACGTGATCATTTTCATGCCTAAATAAGACCCAGAGCGTAAAACAAGTATCTATACCCTGAAAGAGCGTAAACAGAGCTTTCCAATGACACCCGAACCATTCTTGTACAACCACTGGTTTTCTTGCAATGATCGTGCAACACGAATGCAAAAACCCTGTAATTAGGTAATTTCCCTACATAATTCCCTGTGTAGCGAGTGTGAGAGGGGAGGGAAGGGTGGGATTCACTTCAGTTGGTGCACCGCGGTGGTGGGAGACGGTCATACAGTTGCTAGACTCCTCACACCGCTCAGCTCTCTCCCTCAGCAACATTACGTGCTGAAAATGGCGCACGACATAAGTTGTGAACCGCCACTTAGTCCAAATTTATTTCACACGACATAAGTTGCGCGCCGACAGTTAAGGGTTAAACAGGAACGTTTTTTACGAAAGTCGTGTTGAGTATCTTTAAGTATGTTATTTTCCTCTAAGTGATTTACGAGTCTGTCTCTTATGACCGTTTCTAGCATTTTACATACAACTGAGGTTAAGCTAATTGGACGATAGTTACTGGGTAGGGATCTGCTGCCTTTTTTGAATATCGGTGTTACATTGGCTAGCTTCCACTGATCAGGCATAGTTCCAGACTGCAAGGATTTATTGAATAGTAATGTCAGTGGTTTGGAGAGCTCATCCTTAGCTTCCTTTAGAACTCTAGGCGAGATTGTATCAGGTCCAGGCGTTTTATTTACCTTGAGTTTATCTAAACAATTCAATACTTCTCTCTCTGTAATGGTGATATTGCTTAGAACATCTGAATTATCAATCAGAATCGACGATGGTGTAGGGATATCACTGAGGTCTTCTGTTGTAAAAACTGATGCAAAGAAGGTATTGAGGGCATTACTCATTTGTACTTCGTCTTTGGTGTATTCTCCATTTCCATCGACTAACTGTCCAACAGTTGAAGTAATTACTTTTTCTTTCTGATATAACTATAGAATTCTTTCGGGTTTGTTTTACTTTGATTCGCAATATGTAACTCTAAGGTCTTTTTACTTTGCTTAACCCTCTCACATCCGGACGCGATTTTTGAGCCTATTAGGGATACTTTAAATCCTTTGTTACCGTCAGGGGTATCTATAAACCTTTAGTTTGTTTACTTCAACCTCTTCAGTTGTCTTTGAGTTAGCTGTGGGCAGAAAACTAATTTTGGAGAGGTAATTATAACAGTGAGAGTAATCTATTTCTTATTGCTAATCTGGCAACCTCTGCGTCCTGTGGTCGTGAGAGGGTTAATTAACTTTATGGCTTTGAGTCGTAGCTCTACAAATTTCACCCGTTCTTCGTCATTTTGCGAGGATTTTAATCTATCATTAGCAAATTTTTTAGCAAGCAGGCAGTTTGAAATATCTTTATTCCACCATTTGGGCTTATTATTATGGCCTGGACGCCGTATTTTCGATGGTATGCAGTCTTGCACTGCTTTTCGGTAAGTGGTTTCGAAAAACTTCCAAGATGTATTTATGTCGTTATTGTTAATTAAATAGCTCCAGTCAGTTTCTTTAAACATAGCTCTAAGTTTATGGAAGTTTGCTTTCTTGAAATTAGGGACTTTTTCGATGCTACTATTTGGTTCGTTACTAGTAAACTTTATAGTGAAAGCTATCGTACGGTGGTCGCTGTTACTGAATTCATCACCAACATTCAAATTCTCTATTAATTCTTCTTTTGTTGCAAGTACAATGTCAAGAACATTATTACCATGGGTCGGCGTTCGAACAAATTGATAAAGCGAACTCTCTTGCAAGTTCGTATACAAGTCATGTCCGGAGTGTGAAGTAAGAGGTCACAGGTAAATTAAAGTCGCCAAAAATTACGGTATCTTGTGAGTTACTTACATCTGCAATTTGTACGTACATTTCTCGGTCAGTTTGCACTGATTGAGCTGGAGGTCTGTATATTAATGCAAGTATTATTTTTGTACCTTTATTATTCTTTATTAGCACAAAAGATGTGTCGACGTTCACAATTTGAGGTTTTGACAAGAGGGTAGGGTTAAGAGTTTCTTTGATATAAAGTAAAACGCCACCTCCATTTCTATTTATTCGGCTTTTCTCAAACATTACGTAACCGGGAATTGAATACTCTGCTAAAAAAGTCTCTATCTTCGGTATTGAGCCAAGATTCTGTTATGCCAATCACATCATAATTTTCTGTAAACACTAGCTCCTCTAAATCTGAACATTTATTGCGTATGCTACGAGCGTTTGCATAGAAAATCTTTAAATTTGTTATTTTAGATCTCACCGAACGCTCTTTAACACCTTAAGAGCGGCCTATGCGGTTTATTTATATGTACCGCACAGCGGGGTGTTTTAGCCAAAATAGGGCTGTTTACGTGATCATTTTCATGCCTAAATAAGACCCAGAACGTAAAACAAGTATCTATCCCTGAAAGGGCATAAACAGAGCTTTCGAATGATACCATAACGATCCTTTTATGATGGCTAGTTTTCTTGCAATAACCGTGCAACGCGAGTGCAAAAAGCATGTAATTAGCCACTTTCCCGATACAATTCCTTATATAGCGAGTGAGAGAGGGAGGAGGGAGCTGGGATTCGTGTCAGTATGTTCGCCGCGGTGGTCTGGAGCAGTCATACGCTCGCTACTCTCCTGCCACCACTTGTCTCTCTCTCTCTCAGCAACATTACGTGCTGAAATTGCCACTCGACCTATGTCGAGCGCCGCCACATAGTCCAGCTTTATTTAACTCGACTTATGTTGCTCGCCGCTAATTAAGGGTTAATAATATTTTTGGTTCTTGTCGGATCTACGTTTATGTTCATGGCTGTCCTCGTTCCTCGCTGTCTTCGGTCCTTATCGCTGGTGGTCCTCGGTTGCCTCTGTTTTTTGCTTGGCATTGGATGATTTATGTCACTGATGCTTCTTCTCGGATGGCGTTTTTTGATCCATGGCTGCGGACTGCTTCGTGTAGGAGACGACCCATGCGTGCTGAACCCACAAGGTTTAGATGAGTGCCATCCTTGCGGAACAGAGTAGGCTGGTTGTAGAAGTTGTCCCAGAGGTTGATGAATTCAACTTCGTCCTTCAGACACAAATATTTTAGTCGGCTATTTGTGCTGAAGGCCTTGTCGTAGAATTTGTCAGGTGCGTTGATCTTGGGGAGAATGCCTGAGATGATGATATTCCTTGACTTGTTTTTGTAGTGCTGGATCATCTTGCGATATTTCTCCATCAACTCTTCGGATCTGGTGCGCATGACATCATTTGAACCAGCATGGATGACAAAAAGGGTATTTTCATTTGCATCCTTTGTGGTATCTTCGAAGGCTTCCACAATGTCGTCCAGTCCAGCTCCTGGGATGCAATTTTTGTTCTCGTCGATTTGGGACTCTGTCGCAGAACTCTTCGTCCTGTCCTCGTAGGATGGAATCCCCAATGAGCCTGGTCTCTTCTGGTTCATCTTCCATCTCTACCAAGATCTCAAATCTGTTTGACATTGTGACTGGTAGATGAGACCTTTTCTGCGTTGGCCGTGCACCGTTCCTCACTGGTGTAAATCCGGAAACCTGTGGTGGCGGGGCTCTCCGTACAGGTCGGGGAGAGGAGTGGTTAGAACGGGGGCGAGGGTTGGTACTGTTCGTGCTAGCAGGCTTCTTGCACGAGGAGTGGGGGAGAGACTAAGGTGAACAGGGTGGCTGTCCTGGTTTGATGTCGGCTCAGGTTCATCAGAAGCATCCGCTGCAGTGGCTACTGCAGGTGTTGGATTGCTGGCAGATGACGTTGGGGCGTGGTGGATGCTGGAGTTGAAACAATTGGAGTTAGTGATACTCCAACGTTGAGTGTTACAAACTCTTGGAGTGATTCCAGCTTCCTGGTGAGGTAGTCCATGAGCCAGGCCAGATATCGGTACCACCTGGGGTGACTAAACACGAATGGTACTAAAATGTTTATAGAGTGACTGTAAGTACATTAAGATATGATAGCCTTCTCGCACTGGTAGCTTAGTCTAATTTTTTTGATGCAATAGGGGCGCTACCCAAAAATAAAGATTTTTAGCGTGACGCTCGGCGTTTTCCTCATTTTCTTTAAAATCCATCACACATTCATCGCGAAACTTTGAACACCTATGTAGAATTATATTCTCTACCAGAGTTGTTCCTAGGTATTTTTCAAATTTCCTCATATTTCGGAATATACTCTATATTTTGGGTATTTTCCTCTAAATCTAGAATAAATCCTTAAATATGGGGAACATTGAAAAATATATTCTAACAGCTCTTGTAGCTTATTTGATTCTCTACAAGAATTATTCCGATGTGTATTTCAAGTTTCTCCATATTTAGGGGTTTATTTCATATTTGGGGATTTTTTGTTATATTTTGGGGATAATTTATTATTGGAAGGAGCAAACATATGTAGAGTGGTTTCCATGTAATGTGTTTGTTTGTTCATGGTTTAATGGTGATATTTTTTGCAGGTGTGTGTCGACTGTTTGACGGCAGGATGGAACCATCTGCGAGGAAGAGAGCACGGATCGACTGTATCATCCACTGCTCTGATGATGACAGCGATGCTCTGGTGTCACCACAGGATTTGGACTCCTGGAACACATTGCTCAGGGCTGCAGAAATCAGGCAGCATGATCCAGTCCTGGAAGCAGCCAAGGGCCTTGAAGAAGGAGGAATACCACACATACATTATCACCGTAAATGTCGTAGTCTCTTTACAATGAAGAAGTCACTGGATTCTATCCTTGCCAAGGGTGTCAAGATAGAATCAGCAAGCGTCGACCCCAGGAGGAGGGCATCAAGGGATGCCCCTAGTACTAGCAGGGTGTATGCCAAAGTATGTATCTTCTGCGAGAAGTCAAGCAAGTACATAAAAACAACAAAGACAAGGGAGCCACTCATACAGTGTGTTGAGCTACGAGCAGATGAGAAGATTCGCAGAGCAGCAATAAGGAAACTCAACCAGAGAATCCTTGGTTTAGTTAGCAGAGACCTTGTTGCTGCAGAGGGTCACTACCACAAGTTGTGCTACAAAACTCTTCACAAAAGATGATTTCCCAGCGGCCGCCAGGTCGGGTGCAGGTGAAAATCAGGAAGAAAGCGAGGAAGCACGCTACGAAGAGGTTGAGACAGAAGCCCTCGAGGAACTCTGCTTGTATATAAGGACCAAATTATTCCCCAACCCAGAGGTACTGCCTATGACAAATCTCACATCTAGGCTTGAGAGATTCATGATGTCCCGTGGTATTATCCAACTGAAACCAGCGACAAAGAAACATGTTCGCCGAAAGATTGAAACCGAGTTTGGAGAATCACTACGCTTTGTCCCAGATGAGAAAGGAAAGCTTCTAATCTATCCACGCAGCCTCTCAATGGACGACCTTGCCCGGCAAGCACACAAAATGGCACAAGACCTGCAAGAAGCAAGAGCAGCTAACTCTGAAGATGTCTTAACCAAAGCAGGAATGCAGCTGAGGAATGAGATCAATAAACAAGATGTGAGTCAGCCATGGCCTCCCGATACAGATCAGAATGTCATTCCTGCAGCAGTCACTCAATTCCTGCACACCCTGCTGACAGGAGAGTGTGAGTGTGAAACTCCCTCTGAAAGAGCTCAACGTCTTGCCACTTCCTTTGGCAGTGACTTGGTCTTTGCTGTTACCAGTGGCAAGACAAAACCACCCAAGCACGTACTGCTGACCAATGCTGTAAAGTCTTTGACAGGAAGCACAGAACTGATCCGAACTCTGAATCGTCTTGGTCACTGTGTGTCTTACTCAATGTTTGAGGAGATCGATACAGCCCTTTGTATCCAGAAGCTGGAATGCTCAAAGGATGACATTCCACTGCCAGCAAACATCTACCCTGGTGTGTTCACAACCCTGGCCTGGGATAACATTGACCGACTTGAAGAGACCCTAAGTGGAGCAGGTACTTCTCATAGAGTCAATGGCATTGCTGTCCAGTCCAAGGTTGCAGGCTCTGTGCCAGAGAAAGTCCTGCCAGAGATTACCAAGTCCAAGATAAGAAGCATCACTCAGACATCATCAATGCTGCCAATATACAATGTTGGGCGGCGGGCAGGGCCACCTAGGATTGAGACTGCGTATGTCGACACTACCAAGGAAGTCCAGGATTCAAAGACAAAGAACCATATCTGGCTTCTTACTCGAATGTCAGACCATGAGGACCAGTCCATCAGCAGTTGGACTGGGTTCAACATCAAAATGCGCAGAGACATTGCAGTGGTTCAGGACACTGTAAGCTACCTGCCCACTATCAATGCTCCCGCAACAGAAATGTCCACCGTTAATGAAATCTTGGAACAAACGCATGCTATCATGCAGTCCTTACAGCTTAACAAGATTGTGTGCGTGTTTGATCAAGCACTCTATGCCAAAGCTGCCGAAGTTATCTGGAAACAAGAGAAGTTCAAGAACATTATCATCAGGATGGGCGTCTTCCACACAATCTGTAATCTCATCTCCACCATAGGAAAGAGGTTTCAAGATGCAGGTCTTAGAGATCTGTGTGTGGAATCAGGTATCATCGCAGAAGGATCAGTGTCAGGAGTGATGAACGGCAAGAGGTACAACAGAGCAGTGAGACTACACAAGCTCGTGTATTAGTTATAACTAATGGAAGTGAGGTATACCTGTATGCGGATGACACTAAACTGTATAGAAGAGTGAGGAGTAAGGAAGATATGGGTTTGCTTCAAGGAGATGTGGAGGGCATGAAGGGATGGTCTGAGCATTGGTTAATGCCTTTTCATCCAAAAAAATGCAAGTACATGCGGATTGGGACCAGCAAGATAGACAAGGTAGGATACAGTATGTATGAAGCGATGGAGGAAGTGAGTGCAGAAAAGGATATAGGAGTAGTGATAGATAATAAGTTAAATTTCTCAGATCATTTAGCGGAAAAGATAAACTACGCCAATACAATTGTAGGGCTGATAAGGAGACATTTGTGTCACTGACGAAGAAATCTTCAGGAATCTATATACAGCGCTGGTTAGGCCACACCTGGAATATGCAAACCAGGTGTGGGCTCCATATATGGTAAAGGATATAGAAGCAGTGGAGAAAGTGCAGAGAAGAGCTAGCAAGCTGGTACCAACGTTGAAGAACGCGGGCTATGAGCAGAGGTTGAGGACACTGGGACTTCCGACACTGGCATATAGGAGAAAGAGAGGGGATATGATAGAGACTTTTAAGATAGTGTCAGGAAAGTACGATGAGGATGTGTGTGAAGGTATCTTCTTGATGCGGGAGGGAACAAGAACGAGAGGACACTCTAAGAAAATTTACAAAGAAGAAATAGGCTTGAGAAGGCGAAGAACTCATTTTGTGATAGAGTGGTAAATGAGTGGAACGCACTGCCCCAGTATGTAGTCGATTCCGAATCAATAAGGGAGTTTGAAAGTAATCTTGATAAAGCATGGGGAAGACAAGATTTGAAGTTTGATTATAAAACAAAAATACAGAATAGTAAAAATGTTGCGTCTGCTACCGCCGCCGCCAACACCGTGAACGACCGCAGCAGTGCAAGCACTGGTACTGAGCTGGATACACAGGCATAGTTTGCCTTTTTCCAGAGGATCTACTGTAAGAAACTGTAAGAAACTGTAAGTATGAAGCACTGATGAGGCTTGCATGGAAAGGCTTCCTTTCATGGCTAGAAGAAAACCATTCAAGGGACATACACCATCTAGATGAAACACTGAAGGACATCAACAGCTTTCACAGCAATGTGTCTCAGGGACTCTTTCAAGAGCTGATGGAGAGTGAATCATGCACACATATCATGAAGCTTTTCCAAGTTTATCTTGAGACCCTCAGAGATGAACACAACCTCTCAGCATTCTGGATGTCATACCTGGACATGGTTGAGATCATGCTGGACTTAATTCGAGCCTCCAGAGAAGGCAACTGGATGCTCCACCTAGGAGCAATCCGACAGATGATACCGTGGTGTTTTGCCTATGACAAAGTGAACTATGCCCGGTTCCTAACCTACTACTATGCCTTGATGTCTCGACTGCCCATTGAACACCCAGAGGTCCATGAACACTTCATGCAAGGTGGCTTTTCGGTCCAGATCGGTAGCAAGAATCCCTTTGGACGGATCCCTGTGGACCAGACAATCGAAGAGGACGATCAACAAAGACACCCAGACACCAGGGGGCACAAAAGGCTTCAGCCTGAAAGGCGGAGCTGTCGCCAGGTACTACCTGACATCGGAGTATCGCAGCAGGTACTTAAGGCAGCTCAGGACTATGGTAGTAGGCCAAAAGTATACTGACTTCAGCCACTCAGACCTACAGATGCCCAGGATTAGAAGAGATGAGGCCGATGTCCAATCTTTAGTTCAACTGATGGAGACCAGCTGGTTGAACCCCTTCAACGCAGAGCAAGAAGATCTTGTCAGTTTGTCAACTGCGACTATGGCACCACCAGAAGTTGTCAAAGACCTTCTAGGGGCCTACAGAATAGGAGAGGATGCATATCAAGCCTTCAAGGAAGAGCGCCTGGAGATCGATACGCCAACTATACAGTTTCATGACACGATGACGAAGACGAAACTGAGAACGTTCACTAACATCAGAATGAAGCCACGCTCACAAGACCATGCCAAGGAGGTTATCTTAAAGGCTGACAGGAACCTATTTGGCCAGATGATCCTTGTTGCCGAGAACAGAAAGCTCAAAATGAGTGATGTCTTGGCTCATCCCCTGGGGCCTTTGCCTTGGGCACTTGCCAGCGGTGATGGGTCTCTCCGCAAGACCAACAAGGCTGCCCTCGCAAAGGAGTTAGAGAGGAATGTTTCTCCTGCAGAAGTGATACCCGAGCCCTCTGCTACCATAATTGATGGGATGAGCCTGGTCCACAAACTGAAGGGAAACGACAAAACTTTTTCACAGCTTGCAGGTACAGCACTGAGTCACGCTGTTCATGAAGGTGCTAAGAGCAGGCGCATTGATGTTGTGTTTGATATCTACAAGGAGACATCCATCAAGGATGCAGAACGAGCCAAAAGAAGTGCAGGCACAGGAATTCATTTCAAGAACATTCAACCTGGGCACAACATCCAGCAGTGGAGAAAGTTACTCGGTAGTTCCTCCAACAAGGCAAGTCTTATCAAGTTCTTGGTAGAAGAATGGAAGGCACCACAGCACAGGGAGAAGCTCAAGGACAAGGAGCTGTATGTCACATGTGAGCAGCGCTGCTTCAAGATCACCAAAGAGCAGTGGGAAGAGGCTCCTGAGCTTAAGTCAACTCAAGAAGAAGCGGACACACGCCTTCTTCTCCATGCACTTCATGCAGCAGAATCTGGGAACAAGTCTGTCATCATCACTGCAGAAGATACAGACGTCATGGTGTTGTGTCTTGGCATGTGCCACAAGATCCCATCCCATCTGTTCCAGAAGTGCGGGACGAAGAACCGGACAAGATTCCTGGATATCACCACACTGAGCCGCACACTGGGAGGCAGCGTGTGTGATTCATTGATTGGTATGCATGCCTTTACAGGCTGTGATACCGTCAGTGCATTCGCTGGCCGAGGGAAGATGACGACACTCAAGCAGGTGAAGATGGACAAGACATACCAGCATGCTTTTCACGAACTTGGACGCTCATGGGAAGTGTCTCCTGAACTCTTTGAGAAGCTACAGGAAATCACCTGCCACATGTACCTACCATCTACCCACACAACTAAGGTAAACAAGCTTCGGTATGAGCTGTTCTGTGCAAGACGTGGAGAGGTAGAGTCAAGTCAACTCCCTCCTTGTGAGGACTGCCTCTTCATGCATGCACTGCGTGCAAACTACCAGGCTGCGATCTGGAGGAGAAGTCTTCAGAGCCAGCCATTTGTTGCGAACCCAACAGACTGCGGTTGGATGACAGATGAGGACGGTAAGCTTGCCGTCAACTGGATGCGAGGCTCACCAGCACCAGATGCTGTTATGCAGCTACTGTCTTGCAAGTGTGTGCGGTCATGCGAACTCCCTAAGTGTACTTGCCTCAGCAATGGTCTAAAATGCACGGACATGTGCAGGTTACAGACATGTCAGAACAAGGCTATTGAAGAAGAGACCGGCACAACAGTCAGATTCCGAGTCTGACGTAGATGATATTTAGGAGTAGTAATTTGCCATAATAGTATGTACAAGCCCATGGCATGCTTAGTGTGTATTTACAGGACTTGTATTAAATGTGACAATTACTATATGCATTTTGTTGACATTTAGGCATTCCTGTCCCCAAATTTGACATTTTAAAAAAATTCGGAATTTTCGGTAGGGTATGTCTATTCAAGAAGTGATAACGACCATTAAGCTACCAATGTGCAAGGGCTATCATATCAAAACATAAACTAGAGACATGTAGCAAGCTAAAAACACCTAAGAGAATTAGTCACCCCGGGTGGTACCGATATCCCAAAATTCGGGTCTTGGCTCATGGACTAAGGGCGTTGATCTTGTTGTGGGCTTCATCCAATTTTGCTGTCAAATCCTCTCGTTGCTGGCAGAGTCGGCAGACTTGTGGATCGGCAGGAGCAAACATGGAAGCACCAAACCTACCGGCGCAGTTCATACAGGCACGAGGCATGGTGACGATCACTTTCTTCAGATCACTTCACTCACTTAAAAACACTTAACTCACTTTAAAAACACTAAACTCACTTTAAAAACACTTCACTCACTTCAGGTCGCATCACTTACTTAACCCTTAATTAGCGGCTCACCACATAAGTCGAGTTAAATAAAGCTGGACTATGTGGCGGCGCTCGACATAACTCGAGTGGCAATTTCAGCACGTAATGTTGCTGAGAGAGAGAGACAAGTGGTGGCAGGAGAGTAGCGAGCGTATGACTGCTCCAGACCACCGCGGCGAACCTACTGACACGAATCTCACCTCCCTCCTACCTCTCTCACTCGCTATATAAGGAATTGTATGGGGAAAGTGCCTAATTACATGCTTTTTGCACTCGCGTTGCACGGTTATTGCAAGAAAACTAGCCATCATAAAAGGATCGTTATGGTGTCATTCGAAAGCTCTGTTTATGCCCTTTCAGGGATAGATACTTGTTTTACGTTCTGGGTCTTATTTAGGCATGAAAATGATCACGTAAACAGCCCTATTTTGGCTAAAAACACCCCGCTGGGCGGTACATATAAATAAACCGCATAGGCCGCTCTTAAGGTGTTAAATGGCCTAACCGAAAACAAAAATGTTGAAATACGCACAAATAGGTTATCAGCGGTGATAGCCTAACCGAAAATTAAAACAAAACAGAATTAAATTTGAATACGCAGTGATAGCCGAACCGAAAACAATTTTATTTGTATTTAAACAGAAATAGGCCACCAGGGGTGATAGCCTATCCTAACCGAAAACAAAAATTATGAAATACCGGTACGCAGAAATAGGCCACCAGCGGTGATAGCGTAACTGAAAATTTAAAAATTGAAGTACGCAGAAATAGGCCACCAGGGATGATAGCCTAGACTAACCGAAACAAAAATAACAGAAAACAAAAATTATGAAATACCGGTACGCAGAAATAGGCCACCAGCGGTGATAGCCTAACTGAAAATTTAAAAAATTGAAGTATGCAGAACTAGGCCACCAGGGATGATTGCCTAGACTAACCGAAAACAAAAATAACCGAAAACAAAAGTATGAAATATGCAGAAGTATTCTTACCTGGTATTCTTACCTGGTGGGCTTCCCAGACCCCAGAGATAAGTAGTAGGTCAGGGTCCACGGAAGCCACACACTGCTGATGTGCCAGCCCATAGATAATTTATAATTTGTGGTAAAAACAGGGAGTATAAATCTATGGACTGGAAAGTGCATCATAAGCAGCTAAGTTAACAAACAAGGTACAAGTATAAGTGGTACAAGTATAAGTTGGCTACCAGGGGGTGATAACCTACCTAAAAAAGCAAAACAATATATATATATATAATAGAATATGTAACTAAATATACAATTCACCAAATAGAGATTATATAAGAATAAAGTGTAACTGCACATAAGGGGTTAATATACTGTATCAACAGATGGCGCTGGTGTCACTGTAGGCTAGTCAAGCAGGATTATATTTAGATAAACAAAGTTATCAGTCAAAGGTTACTACAAGATCATGCAAGTAACAGCTAAAATTACAGATATATATAGCTACAGTAGGATACTGAATACGATAACTACAAGAGTTAATACGAAAATACAAAGCTAGGTCGAATTAGAGGTGCGTGTGCGTCGTCTGCTACAAGCTAGGATAAATGTAAACAACAATGTTTATCAGTCAGAAAAGCAATAACATAACATGCACGGCAACTACAGAACTATGTGGAGGTTAAACAAGCACTTAACTACTGTTCATGCAATGAATAACGGGAATAGGGATATGAATACTCAAATTAGGATCGAGTTTTCTCAGTGGCGATGCGGAGCTGTTGGCGGTGCTAAAGCCGGCCAGGTAGTGGTATATATACATAGTACATATGATAGTAGGAATCTCATGAGAGCAGATATGACGGAACGTTAACTGATTGGAACATTTTGTTATAAACACTAGATAAAGGTAATAATCAAGCTAATGAATGTTCCTATAGCGGAAGTCGTCTTCTATTCATGATGCATTATTAACTATTATTATAAAGTGTCTAACTTTGAAATAATAGAATGATCTAATTATGAGCTAGATTTTTCTTCTTCTTGCCTAACTGTTGCCATATATACATAAGCGGAACAATGTCTATATTTGTATATGCACACACACACATACATACAAATCCAGACAGACAGTAGTACAGACATTTCCAGTAACCCGAGACAGCCAATATTGACGCAGCAGATCCTCCTCTGGGTGTCACCTTACCGCGGAGTGGACAGTCACGGATTTAACACTCTCACCACACTATTGGTTATATTGGTTAGTAATTAATTAAGGTGTTGATTGCTTTTGTCATCTTTAAGAAATTTACTTTTAGTTTGTCCCCTAGACTAAACAAAATATAACAAGTATGTAAGTATTCATAATACGATAATAATACAAATATATTAGTAGTGTAGTAATGAATCCATCTAACATAAGGATGGGTATGTAAATGTCTATCAATATACCAAATGATCTTATACACCATTGTCATTCCTTTTGCATGCCCAAACATATTTAGTGTACCCTAAACTGGAAAGTATGTAACTTGAAATTTGATTGTGTAAATATTAACCCTTTCAAGATAAGATGACGTATTTCTTTCATGTGTTATGTCTATTGTGACGTTAACCACTCCGTTAGAACCGCATGGCTTGTCCTACAGTGACTCGCTAGGATCGCCAGGGCAGTGGATGGGGCTACAGTTATGTATTAGAGTGTGCTTTATTTCATATGAAAGCTCGTGTCATGGGCAGTCCAGAAATGCTCTTTGTTTTCACCCATGTCAAGGCTTTCTATATTTAATTGTAAAGTATATGTTTTATCATTAACTAGTAATGATGGGATCTGGGAGAGAGAGAGAGAGTAGAACAGAGTGAGAGGGAGCGCGTAGTGTTTTTGTCCCGCTCGATGACGTCACGGCTGGCTGCCTCGTTCGTGGGGGGTTGGTTGAGAGAGGTCCTTTCCATGCTGTTAGCTCCCTTGCTAGTGGCTAGAGGACTTGTAACTGCTTTTTTCCCACGCGGCTCGAGCTGGTGCGAGTATATATACAGTTCCTCGCCACTCTCTCCCTCAGATCTGGTTTCTAGAACGCACCCATCTTTTTCCCTTGCTACCTGTCCCCTGCTCTGCACCTGAGAATCTTTTCCTCTGCCTATCTCTCTCATTTTCCATATCTTTCACCACCTTTTATTAATATTATACCCCCTCTGGTTAACTCTGCAAAATCATCTTCATGCTGGCCAGTTGTATTGTGCGTTAAGGTCTGATATAACCCATGTATGTTAGTTGTTAAGATAAGTGGATCACGAAGCATTGGTTGGCTTTCATATTGCCGCTTCCTTTAATTATTAGTGTTCTGCTGGATTAGATAATGCTAGACTAGGAGTCGGATATTATAAGGTATTGTTTCCTATGAGTGCTGGCTTTAGTTATTAAAAGCTGCACGACATACCTGAGAACTGGAGTTGATTGAGTAAATTCTAGTCTGTGTGCCATTGAGAGTAGAGCATGCACGAATGAGGGCTTTTTGCCTATACCATTCTGTACTGTTCTAGTCTCGATTGTTTGTCTTTGAGGTACGCCAGGAGAACGCTTAATACTTCGGTATTAAGGTTTCTCAAGAGAGCTACCCTTCCCTATAACGTAATATTTGACGCACAGACTTGAGATTTGCACTAGGCTATGCGGCATGCCATGCGCACCAGTATCTCGTATCATTGACTCTAGCTAGACTTTATCAATCATAGTAGACATTAAGTATATTAAACCAATTACTCTTTTTATGCATACCCATTTATTATTACACAAGCATTTCGCAGCCTAGTTTGATGTATTGAGACACAAACGACTTAGGCTCTTTTTGTTGATAGGAATACTGCATTGTCGTGGCGATTATTATTATTGTTGTAGTGTTTAGGATATTCTTGGCTCCGACGGCATTATATATTCTGCCTTTTTGTGTGCATAGCCTGCACGAGCATTGTTCCGCTGCCTGCCTTTTTGGGTTCCATTTCCGATACGAGCATCTTTATAGCATCTAACATTTAAAGAAGATTCCTTGTTAGTGTTGAAGGACTTTAGTGCACTTTCTTTCATGCAGGAGTGCCTGACATTTATTGATTAAAGTAACGTAAGCTGTAACTTCTCTTACCACCTTACTTTGCATACCATAACCAAGCACCTTCGGTTATAGGTAGTAATAGGCTGTTTTCACATAACATTAAGCCTAGAGTAGACGCACATTTATTGAGAGTTTGATAGCCTATTATTGCATATAAAACTCTGTAGAGTATTTGTGTTCTTTGTTCACTGGGAATATACATCAGAGGTTGGAGCTAGCGCTTTCCGTTGTAACATTTATGCCATTACTAGTCCAATGAATAAGAGCCCTGATATATTTGAACCCCAGTCGTAACAAATGGCGACCTTACCTAGGATTTGGTGAACCTACATTTATTAGCAGGGAACATTTGTTGTTTTGGAGAATATTTTGCGGGGATCAGCAAGAATAATTATTTTTTGCAACATAGTATAGCCCTTGAGTATTTCCGAGAATTGTTGTGTGTATATTGAGGTATAAGAGTTTGGGGTACTTCTTTTCTGAATATTGTGGTGAGACATTTTTGTGAGCATCATGTCTTATACCGGGTCAGAGGAGAATGGAGACACAGTACGTAATGTCGAAACTGAGGAACAGCAGCATGATGAAAGGGTTAATCGGGTGAACTGTGAGGAGGATGCTAGGATATTTTTGCAATGGCCTGTTACTGCCGAGCGGTTGGAGGGTATGGATCGGTACGGTCTTCAATGCCTGGCCACAGCTATCGGTCATGCGGTTACTAGCAGCATGACCAAGGATAACTTGATAACGTGTGTACTGGGCAGGGTGACTGGTGAGCGAGATGGGTTGAGTGCTCAGAGCCCTTCGGCCATGCTTCCCCTACACTCGACTCCCAGCCATCCCAGTAGTTTGCCGACCCCGGGTACGCTTCCACAGTTGGGTGGTGACTGGCAGGGTGGGTTGCCCCTGGGGGGACCACCGGTAATTTCAAACATTGTAGCACCTTCACCTCCTCAAGGGTTAACTCCAGAATTATTGTATCAGCTCGAATTAGCTAAGATTCAGCAGCAACAAAGGGCATGTGAGCTTCAGCTTCAGCAGCAAATAGAATTAGCCAAAATAGAAGAGAGAGCCAAGCTAGCAAAAATCCAAGCTGATTTAGAGTCGACTAGGTACTGTGCCGACATGGATGTAGAGAAGTCGCGAGTAGAGGCAACGGGACAGCGACTTGGGGCTGGTAACCGTGTTCATGAGCAGTCTCTCTCGCACTTATTGAAACTGGTTCCGGTGTTTGATGAGAGTGGTGTAACAGAATTTTTCACACGGTTTGAGAAAGAACTGCAGGGAACACCAGTGGCCAGAGAATAAATGGGCAGCACTTGTATCCTCTAGATTAATAGGCAAGGGTCTTAAAGCCTACGATGCGTTACCTTTGGAGTTATGTATTGTGTACGAGGATCTCAAGGAGGCTGTCCTGAGGGGTTACGAACTGCAACCAGAAACGTACCGTTTGAAGTTCCGGGGTGTAACTAAGGGAAGAGATAGCACCTTTTTGGAACACGCCCGGGACTTGTCCGATGCTATGGGGAACTGGCTCCGATCTGAGAATGTCACAACATTTGATGAAATTAAGCAGTTAATGATGTTGGAGCAGTTCTTTAACCTCTGAAGTGCGCATGGGGGTAACCCCATAAGTCGAGTATATTGACGTATATGAGTCACTAAAATATTCAATTGCCATTTCAACATTAATTTTTGGAGGGTCAAAGACAAGTTGGGGGAGGAGTTGTTAGCGTATGACTGCTCCCGCCACGAGGCCACTGACTGACACAGTCGATCGTACTCCTCTCTCTCTCTCTCGCTTGCTATCAGTGATGTATCGCTGGCTAATTTCATGATCAATCGGATTCTAATGTTAGCACGAAAAATAGGAAAAATAACAGGAAAATAGGTGTGACTGAAAGAGAGGAAAGGAAGGGAGGTAGGTATTTTTTTTTCGCCCAGGGTCTTTTTTTTTCATGTCAAAATGATCTCGTAAAAGTATTTTCTCTGACTAAGAACTTCCCGCCGGGGGGAACTCTTAAGAGTCTCCCCGCAGCTCCCGGGTTAAGAGCACGGGCGGTGATTTAACTTTGAACTTAAAGGAGAAAAACCCAAGAACTCTAGTAGAAGCAGCAGAAATGGCTGATCTACGGCTGTCGTTGTTTCGGGGTTGCGGGTCCTCACAGAAGTACGATGCAAGTGCTAGGGACCGTTATCCTCCCCCTCCCCGTAGCAACGACACATTTAAACAAAAGAGCAATGAAACTAAAACTGAATTCAAACCTAACACCATGCCGTATAAGAAAAATCAGGGGCCTGTTACATCACAGTATAAGCCGAAACCAAAATTTATGTGTTTTAGTTGCCACCAGGAGGGTCATAAGGCAAATGAGTGCCCTAGTCGACCTCCTCCGGCAGCCGTGTCTTTTGCTCACGGCATTGGAGTGTTCAAGAGGACATCGGAGTTTGTTAGAGGCATTTCTTCCGAGGTAAATACACTGCCAGTGCAGAAGGATCCGGAAGGCTTATTCCCAGTCCGTGATGCCTTTAGTGACAACAGGGGACTCGGTTGTGTGGAGTGGGGGGGTAGAAGACATGAGGTGAGTATTTTGCGTGACACTGGGGCATCGCAAACACTGTTGAGAAATTTCACTGGTAAACCTGTCAAGACGGCGCGGGTGGTTGTGGTTCAGTGAGTTAATGCGACAAGGTCATACCCGCTTGTAAGAATGAAGGTGGAAGTTGATGGTGTGACTCGGGACCTGGATGTAGGAATTGTGGGGAAGTTATCTGTTGGGGGCGTCGACCTCCTTCTCGGCAACGACTTTGCGGGACCTACTTCTGAGGCTCCACCCTTGGTCGTTGCCGAGAAGCCGGCCGACGTGAGTAGGGAGGAGCAGGAGTGGGTTGAGAAGTGTCCGGGGCAGCCTATGGCGTGTGTTGTCACCGGAGATTCTGCATCCAGGGAGTCACATTCTGGTCAACAATCTTTAGATCAGCGGAGGAAGGGTACCGAGAAGGGGTTGAAAGTTGATGCGGTTGAGAGTTTAGTGTCAACGGACCTTCTCGGGGACTCATTATTAGGACCACATTTCGAGTCTGGAGAAGACCCAGTAACTGTTCCTGAAGGGCAGAGGATGGGCTTAACAAGACGAAAGAGTTGAAGGAGGACAGTGATGCACAGTCGGGAGATGTAGCAACAAGGTACCCTGACGCGTACCCTATGAGAAATGGGTCTGCGAAGACGGTGGTCCGAAGCTTGCTAGTATATTTTTCCCGGTATGGTTACCCGCAGGGGATTCAGTCAGTCCGGGGACCCAACTTCACTTCTAGCCTCTTTGTACAAGCAATGCCGCAGCATGGGATTGTTGGGGTTGTGTCATCTGCATATCATCCGGAGAGCCAGGGTGTGTTAGAGCGATGGCACTCAGCCTTGAAATCTGTGCTTCGTTGTTGTTGCTTTGAGAGTGGGAGGGATTGGGATCTTGGCCTGCCATGTGTTTTGTTTGCTGTGTGGGAGGTACCTGGGGAGAGTTTGGGATTCAGCCCTAATGAGCTCGCCTTTGGACACCGTGTCAGAGGGCCTCTCCATATGGTTGAAGAAGTATGGGAGGGCGCAGAAAAACCTTGTTCTATGCTCAAGTGTGTCCTCAACAGTCGAGAACGGATGTTGCGCAGTCTGGAGTTGGCTGGCCGTAATTTGACTAGCTCTCAGGCCCTCAGGAAGGACAGGTACGACCTCAAGGTTAAACTCAGGGAGTTTCACGTGGGTCAGGAGGTGTTGATTCTACTGCCCCTTGTAGGTCATCCCTTATCCGCGAAGTACGCTGGTCCTTATAGGGTGGTGGAGGAGCTATCGGACCTGGTTTACTTGGTAGCCACTCCAGACAGACGGAAGCACAATCAGTTATGTCATGTTAATCCCATGAAGGAGTATGGGAGGCACCCCCCTGAGCCTCTCACTGTGCCTGTGATTACGTTTAGCAGTCAAGGTGGAGAAGGAGAACGGGACAGTCAAGCTCAGGTGGAGGATAACTGGAAGGATAAGAAGTTCAAATGGGCGCCTGAGTGTGAGAAGGTGTTTAGGGAAGTAAAACACCTGTTGTGCACTCACCCGATCCTCAGGGCCCCTGACTTTAGCCTACCTTTCCAACTAGCAACGGTGGCTAGTGGTGTGGGGGCGGGTGCCGTCCTTGTGGAAAAGGACGATGATGGGCTGGAGCATCCTGTTAGTTTCTGCTCGGAGAAGTACAATTCGGCCCAGGGGAGCTGCTCTGTTGTCGAGGAGGAGCTGCTGGCGGTTGTGCTTGCGCTGGGGCATTTCGAGGTCTATGTTCCAGCCTATGGTCCGGTCGTTGTAGTTTACCCAGATCATCACCCTCTCAAGTTCTTGGACCAGTTTCACAATCGGAATATGAGGCTGACCAGGTGGTCACTAAGGTTATTGGTATATAACCTGGACATACGCCATATTGCCGGTTGTGACAACATGGTTGCAGATGGTCGTTCAAGGGTATATGATCCTGGGTAGATTGACACACGGGTAGCCCCCTGCTTTAGTTTGAATAGTATTTTGCGCTTGGTGCTTGTTGGCTCGCGGGTGTAGCCCAGCGAATTGAGTCGTAAAGCAGGAGTTGAGCGTTTGGTATAGAAGAAAAAACTAGGCTTGCCCCTATAGTGCAGCCGAAATAAACAAATTATAAACATAAAAATCAAATAAAAACTTTCTTTGATAGTTGAATTTTTTTAGTATGTTATAGCAGTACTTCTCAGTTGCACTCCTCTCAGAATGCTGGGCTAGAGAAGCTCGCTCTTGAGGAGCATAACTACATATAATTTAACCTATGGTGATGGGGAGGGTTATAATTTTGAAAAATGTTTTGTTGAAGAACTGTGCCAGATATTTTACTGCCGCTGGGTGATGGGAAGTGGAGATATAGCATGGGTTCTAACCATCAGATTTTTGTGACCCTTGGGGCCTCTGAGAAAAATCTTGGGGGGGGTGTGACGTTAACCACTCCGTTAGAACCGCATGGCTTGTCCTACAGTGACTCGCTAGGATCGCCAGGGCAGTGGATGGGGCTACAGTTTATGTATTAGAGTGTGCTTTATTTCATATGAAAGCTCGTGTCATGGGCAGTCCAGAAAGGCTCTTTGTTTTCACCCATGTCAAGGCTTTATATATTTATTTGTAAAGTATATGTTTTATCATCAACTAGTAATGATGGGATCTGGGAGAGAGAGATAGAGTAGAACAGAGTGAGAGGGAGCGCGTAGTGTTTTTGTCCCGCTCGATGACGTCACGGCTGGCTGCCTCGTTCGTGGGGGTTGGTTGAGAGAGGTCCTTTCCATGCTGTTAGCTCCCTTGCTAGTGGCTAGAGGACTTGTAACCGCTTTTTTCCCACGCGGCTCTAGCTGGTGCGAGTATATATACAGTTCCTCGCCACTCTCTCCCTCAGATCTGGTTTCTAGAACGCACCCATCTTTTTCCCTTGCTACCTGTCCCCTGCTCTGCACCTGAGAATCTTTTCCTCTGCCTATCTCTCTCATTTTCCATATCTTTCACCACCTTTTATTAATATTATACCCCCTCTGGTTAACTCTGCAAAATCAGCTTCATGCTGGCCAGTTGTATTGTGCGTTAAGGTCTGATATAACCCATGTATGTTAGTTGTTAAGATAAGTGGATCACGAAGCATTGGTTGGCTTTCATATTGCCGCTTCCTTTAATTATTAGTGTTCTGCTGGATTAGATAATGCTAGACTAGGAGTCGGATATTATAAGGTATTGTTTCCTATGAGTGCTGGCTTTAGTTAAAAGCTGCACGACATACCTGAGAACTGGAGTTGATTGAGTAAATTCTAGTCTGTGTGCCATTGAGAGTAGAGCATGCACGAATGAGGGCTTTTTGCCTATACCATTCTGCACTGTTCTAGTCTCGATTGTTTGTCTTTGAGGTACGCCAGGAGAACGCTTAATACTTCGGTATTAAGGGTTCTCAAGAGAGCTACCCTTCCCTATAACGTAATATTTGACGCACAGACTTGAGATTTGCACTAGGCTATGCGGCATGCCATGCGCACCAGGATCTCGTATCATTGACTCTAGCTAGACTTTATCAATCATAGTAGACATTAAGTATATTAAACCAATTACTCTTTTTATGCATACCCATGTATTGTTACACAAGCATTTCGCAGCCTAGTTTGATGTATTGAGACACAGACGACTTAGGCTCTTTTTGTTGATAGAATCCTGCATTGTCGAGGCGATTATTATTATTGTTCTAGTGTTTAGGATATTCTTGGCTCCGACGGCATTATATATTCTGCCTTTTTGTGTGCATAGCCTGCACGAGCATTGTTCCGCTGCCTGCCTTTTTGGGTTCCATTTCCGATACGAGCATCTTTATAGCATCTAACATTTAAAGAAGATTCCTTGTTAGTGTTGAAGGACTTTAGTGCACTTTCTTTCATGCAGGAGTGCCTGACATTTATTGATTAAAGTAACGTAAGCTGTAACTTCTCCTACCACCTTACTTTGCATACCATAACCAAGCACCTTCGGTTATAGGTAGTAATAGGCTGTTTTCACATAACATTAAGCCTAGAGTAGACGCACATTTATTGAGAGTTGATAGCCATTATTGCATATAGAACTCTGTAGAGTATTTGTGTTCTTTGTTCACTGGGAATATACATCAGAGGTTGGAGCTAGCGCTTTCCGTTGTAACATTTATGCCATTACTAGTCCAATGAATAAGAGCCCTGATATATTTGAACCCCAGTCGTAACACTATTATTAGAGTGCCTTAATTAATCAGATTACATTAGGAAGGGTATAGTATAAGGAAGTCAGAGATTAGATTGAGATATTATTCACCCTTTCCCACAGATACTCCTTAAGCTGTATAAATCGTCGGATGATAGTCAGAATAAACAGTTCAAACGCAACATAATCGTCAAGGGGTTAACACGTAAATCTACCGTCGTGGTCAGCAATACGTTACCACTTCCTCATGATAAAAAACAAGACGGTGAGCATTAACTTTTGGATCCCAGTAGTATGATAGTAGTTGGTGAAGCAATTTAGTAGACTAGTTTGCCAGTGAATCATAATGTTTTAGCCAAACAATGTTCCAAAAATTAATTCACTACTGTATAAATTATGATCAGGTGGTGTTTTTATATTAGTCGGTTATATAATATCCAGTTAGAAATTATAAAGCAAATACATAGTTTTTGTTGTCTTGGCGCTGTAATGGTTAGAGTGATTAAGATAAGTATGTAGTATTTCATATTTGTTTTCACCAACCCACCTGTAACATGCATATTTCACTCAAATATATATGCAGGCCATCCAGACTCAATCACTTAATATGCCCAGTAGTATTAACACTCACTATCAATTTAACCATCCTATGTTCCATCAGTATTCAAAGATGATTAAAATATAACTGTATATATAATATGTAGTATACCCCATAATATGTAATACTAATATAACCTATTAACCCCTGTAGTTAATCACATATGTCACTACACATTAATAATCACCAAGTCAATCTCATCACAGAGATTTAAATATATAGAGACCCTAAATTGTTTATACTTACGAAGTATAAAAAATTGACCATAAACATCTTATCCCCATATACATCACATGATGCCAGTATTGTGCATACGAAGACAACACAGAATATCAATAATAACCACACACGTCAACACATGACCTACCTAAAGAACACTGACGAATCAATCACACCCTACCTTTGAGATGGAGGTACTTAACACCTCACTCTACACCAGGATTCAGACAAGCTAGGTTACTCCATTATTACCTCCAGCTATAGTCTATTCGCTATAGGCGAGCACTCATGAACTCCACCCTCTGTAACTAAAAAAGGGCATAAGCAAATTGGTTGCAAATTGCCTCATCTATTTCTTGACCGACTCTTCCAAAATGGTAGAAATATTAGTTCGATTACTCCAGTGGTTTTTGAGTTACAGAGGTTAGAGGGCACGATGTCTCGCCTACTTACAGTGAATGGACTATAGTCAACCCTTAACCTTAACTTAAACATTCTACACCTTACACAAGACAAGTTAATTTGTAGTTAAATCGACTCATACTTCAGACTACACTATAGTCTACACTCTAAGACTTATCACAAAACCCCTTTTACCTTAAGTCTATATAACTCAATACTAATAACCAACCTTTAACCATTTAGGATTTATAAAAATGTTGCCATTGGCATTTTTTTCCAAATAATGATTAAAATTAACTGGAAAATGCATTAACATTAATTAATTAATCTACTAAAGGAAATGCCGAAAGTTATTACAAAATTGTGTTGTTCATTCCTGGCTGAGTGTTGCAGAATCGAGGCTGCGTAAGTGTGAGAGTTGATAAGTACTTCACTGTCATGTGTTGCGATCTAGAAGTGTTGACGTTACGAGTATTGCAATTTCTCCTCGATGAAGACTTCTTGGCTTTAGGGGGGATTTTCGTTTAATATAATTGTTCTTTATATACATGTTTTGAATAGTTTAAATGTCTTTGAGGAATTTGATCTTCCTGAGGTGTGGTGCCTCTGTACGCTTATATGCATATACTGATTAAGACTCATACATGAAAATCATTGTTTGAAAGACGTTTTCTACATAACAACATAATAACACCTGCATTATGGCTTCCAAGTCTAGCTGGCAGAAAGAATCCTAGATTAATTAGTGAACAATATATTGTTCGTGGTAAACTTGAGCTTCTAATTTGGGACCTCCACGAAATATCATAGTTACATAGACACACAAACCACACAGACCATTTGACTTCAACGAGGTGATCCGGCCTTAACATTTACTGATAAATGATTTGTCCCATATTTTGAGACAGTGGAAGAAAAGGACAGTATAACAACATTTCGAAGAATAACCGCATGTGGAAGGTATCTTATTTGTTTCTCTCTCAGCTATATTTGATGATTTTATAGTTTTGGAAGCTTCTGTAAGTCATATATATAATGGCAATAACTTTAACCCTTACATTTTCTAAAGCAATCTTTATTCAATTTAAATTGTTTAAAGCTCGCCATAATAAATTACAAATATCGGTTTCATTAACCTCTTCAGGATTTTAACCCGTTTTAACAGTTGTATTTGGCCATCAATAAACTAATTTATACAGTTCAGGAAAGCCATCTAGCAAGTCAAACCAACTCAATTATGCCTCTGACTCCCCATAGATCCTTCCTGATATAAATAGAATCGTTTCATGATAGCCAGAATATACTGTCAAACCGCGTCAGGATCCTCATTGGGTTAGAATTCGGGTCTTGGTGTTCATTAATTATCCTGATAGACCCACGTAATGCAGTGTATTAATGATCTCATAATGACCACTAACCATGATGTGGGGGTCTATCAGCCAGCCACCAACCATAGTTTACCATCATTAAACTATCACGGTGTCAGCACCAACCATTACATAATCTGTTCCGGTAACAGACGCGCCAATCACATATGTCGCGTGGCCAGCGTTTTTTTTTTTTTTTTTTTCTTTCTTTCGAAAATTATGTAAAACTGAATCGCGGTATATGTTGAAGATACATTGACCACTGCACCTCCACAACCAGCATATGTCAGGTATGGTGGAGTGGTCTTGCCACTGGACTGGTAATCCAATGGACCCGGGTTCAAATCCCTATATGTCAATGGGAAGATATATAGTACAGCGGATAAGGAGAAAATCGTGCAGTTTTTGACAAAAGCCTCATACTTTCTTAGGACATTCATACTAGGACCCAGTGGGAACATCATACTAGGACCCAGTGGGAACATTCATACTAGGACCCAGTGGGAACATTGTAAATGGTGGAGGGAATCAGTATCTTCATGCTGGTGCCTGTGGCAGCCCCTTTTCAATTAATTTCCATTGGAGTTCTGAAACACTGATTTTTGCCTCAAACTGTATACCGTGATAGAGATGTCAAACTAGTCTTACATGACTCGCCTGGGCAAGGGAAACAACTTATATTCAGACATTGTTTGGCTAATGTTGAGTGTTTGACTTGTAAATTATCTTGTAGTTTATCATGCTATAATTCCATAAGAAATGTTGCCAAGTGTCCCTAATTTGTTAAACTACAGGAACCAGTACAAGTCAAACGGTCAACATTAGCCAAATGTTATCTTAATATAAGTTGTTTCCCTTGTCCAGACGAGTCATTTGAGACTAGTTTGACATCTCTACCACGGTATACAGTTTGGGGCAAAAATCAGTGTTTCAGAATTCTAATGGAATTTAATTGAAAAGGGGCTGCCACAGGCACCAGCATGAATACAGATTCCCTCCATCTTTTAAAATGTTCCCATTGTTTCCTAGTATCAGTGTACTAAATATATGCTTTAGTCACAAAGTGAACAAATTGGCAAAAAATGGTTCCTTCTCAGCTGCCCTATTATTGGGATGGAATGTTTGCTGTACCTAGTATCAGTGCATTACCACCAAGGCCACCGGCACGCCAATAATACCCTCACTGTTTCCTGATTAAATAGCACTGTATGAATATTCCTATATTCAAAATAGACTACTTACAAGGGGACAGTACCTAGGGACTTCATTGTTCAATTGGTGACATTCTAAGAGTGAGGGTCCGAGTCTAGGGATGATACAGTGAAGCACTGGAGCAAGTCAGCTTCAGAGATGGGGCTGCTTCGAGCCGTGAGTGAGAAACTAAGCCCCATGCATCCTGCGCAGGCAAGATGGCCGGGGCTGGTTGCAGCTACAAAGTTTTTCACATATTTACTTCCTAGACTGGAACGAGACCTCACAGGTTCACCGTTCATAACGGTTGAATGTACAGGTGGTCAAAGTTCCAGCTGACCCACCCTCGCTCTGGGGCTCGCAGAATTAGCTGGCAATACTGGTGTAGTGGTGCAGAGATATCACTTGAAATTATTGTGTTACCTGTGTCTGTCCCGTATACTACTGCAAAATTAGACTATGTATGCCTAATGTTCTCGTTGTGAAGACTAAATGCTCCTTCATTAAGCAGCCACCAATAAAACAGAAATATGTATTCTTATGAAATCGAGTAAAGTATGTTGTCGCAGCCAGCAGGTTTTATATGCGTTGCCAATCAGTGGATATAATACCTTGAATATTTAAGCAAATCTACTGAACTTTGGTGAATGTTCGGGATCATACATAGCGATGTATGCATTTGTATCGTAAATACGATAGGCTATGACTCTTTTGTGATCTTGTATGTCCTCTGATGACGTCATGAGCGCTCCTACAGGCACGACATGTCCCACTGGTGAATGGGCTGGTCTATCAGTAAGTGAGAACTGAGCGATTCTCTGCCATAACCATAGCTTACTCTGACTGTTCCTTTTACTTATATATTTTCTAGATTCTCAAGTGACGGCGTCTCTTGCGTGGATTGAACCTCCTCATCTACCAAGATTGGAAGCCAAAAGCGTCACATTCTTTCCTTTTTTGCCCCTCAACTGTCTCTTCATTTAATTGCTGAGGGGCACAGGGCCCTGGGGGTGGCGGACTTTGGTTTCCCGGGCGATGTTTCCGCACCGCGCGTCAGCTCCACCGCCGATGGAGTTGCTTCGGTCCACCGCCAGGCTTTATTGTGGTCAGCGGGGACGGGTTGATGGTGGGGGCGCTCGGCGTTTGTTTGGGCCCTTGGCCTTGCTCGGGCCCTGGGTGCTGTTCGGCCAGGCCACACACCTTGGGGAAAAACAACAACAACAACAACAGCCACGACATTAGGACGAGTAGATCGTATATTATAAGATTGTAAATAAGTTAAGATTATAAAAGGCCTAATATGCTATAAAGCAATATTGACATAGTATATATGAATTTATCGTATATATTGATTTAATTTATCGTACTGAGCAACATAGATACGGTACGATAATTTGGACGCCTGGCGTTGGCCAAGGCAGCAAGTGTAGGCCGAGGAAAGCTCAGAGCCTTCACGAACACCACCCAGTTAACATCTAATTTCCGCCTTCAGTTGATCGTGCTTTTGTGCATCTAATCACATTAAACGCCAGCAATACACATCTACACATTCACGACGCTGTCATCGACGCCATGATAGACAGATAAGCATATTATTCATGTCCATTCTCATATAACCATTTAGTCTTTCCCTGACCTGTGCTTTCGGGCCTGTCTCTGGTTTCCCCGTCGTCCGCCATATTAGGTAAAACGTTCTCCTTTGTCTCATTGCCACGTGGAACTATTGGTGAGTTAATTCCTGGCATATTATTAACCCTTATAACCTTACCCTTATATAAATAATTGTGTGTGACCTTTGGATATAAATTAGCTTGTTTCAGATTGAATTCAATTTAGATTTGGAGTAATTTAATTTAGATTGATTTGTTTGAATAATTATAGCTTAGAGATATTTAACTTCCACTGATATTATACCACATTGGTGCCCAGACCCGGGAATTGGCTACCAGTAAGGGATTTTTAAAGGCAATGAGCAAGGGATTAGCCCAGGGATGCAGGAGCAAGGACCCAGGAGGAATAGGGCTTGGATTTAATCCAGAAGCTCCGGCGCCAATACCACACAGGATAGCGGACGTGGGGCATTCATATGCCACCAGACTAAGGGCGGCCGATCAAGGACCTGTGGGGTATAGGGCGTCGGAGGGGGATCAATATTTCGAGCTCTCCTACTTTGGGGTGCTTGGAGCACCCATCGATACCCTGCGAGCCTCCCCACAGTGGGAGAGGGTAGTGCAGTTTAGGCCCCTCATGATCTTTTTATTCATAGGCGGCAACGACATACGCCCCGGTACAGTACCCCAAGAATTAGCCAACGGCATTAAACAGGTGGCGTTGGATCTAGAACGAGACCGGGGGGAGCTGCAAAATCGTAGCAATCGAGAGCTGGACTAGGGTCCGAGGCTTTACAGCGGAGGAGTATCACACCATAAGGAACTCCGTTAACCGCACTCTGAGGTGTTGGCTGGCGGAGACGCGGCACCGCTTTGTTTCTATTACCCTCAATGTACGGGATCACGATCTGAACGGCATCCATCTCGATTTGGACACTAACCAAGAGCACTACAACAAAATCGTAGGGCTCACAAAGCGTTGGTTGGAGAGGGACGCCGGGGTAGTATCGTTGCGCCTGCCCAAATCCTGCATCCCACCCATCACCTTCCCCTAATAATTGTTCTTTTTCATTTCAGACTTCCTGTGACACATGACCTGACCTACCATTTTTTCTTGTTCAATATGACCCTTTAGTGTAGGTAGTGCTATTTGGTGTGCTATTTTTTCTCCATAACATAGAAGTCTGCCGGTCGGCATCTATTAACTAGGCTATTCTTTTGCCGTTGTAATTGTAACATCATTTAGGTGTAAATATTCTACAGGCTTGCATACAAAATGAGTAAACAGGAAAGAGACACCGTCTAATGGGGTGTCAGAGCAAAGCCCCTAAAAACAGAGGGCGGGACTTCGGGGAGTATTAAATAAGTTAATTATTGATGTCAACACTTGCATCACTACTGCTGACCTCGAGGAATTAGAGGCTAGGTTAGACAATGTCCAGGCTACCCACAGTCGTATTGTTGCTCTAAGTGAGGTGATTATGGCAAGCATGACAGAGGAGGAAGAGATAGTTGCAGAGTGTGATAATAGCGCCCTCTATGATGAAACTGTCTTTAAAGCGAGGCACCTATTACAGCGCGCTGTCGCGAACAAGAAGGGAGGCGAGAACGAAGCCCATAGAAGGGTTGACCCGAAACACACTATGCACCTCCCAAAGCTCAATCTTCCTACATTTTGGGGTAATTTGACTGAGTGGTTAGCTTTTTGGGATGTATTTCGGTCTACAGTACATGAATCCTCTTTGGATAATGTCCGTAAATTTCACTACCTGAAAGGACAAATGGAAGGAGATACATTTGATAGAGGGTTTTGCAGTAGTAGGTGATAGTTATCTTGAGGCAGTACAATTATTACAGTCCACATACGGGGATCAAGAGCAGTTGAAGATGGCCCATGTCGTTGCCTTGTTAACCCTTAATTGGCGGCGCACAACTTATGTCGTGTGAAAAAAATATGGACTAAGTGGCGGTTCACAACTTATGTCGAGTGCCATTTTCAGCACGTAATGTTGCTGAGAGAGAGAGCTGAGTGGTGGGACGAGCATAGCAACTCTACGACCGCTCACCACCACTGCGGTGGACCTACTGAAGTGAATCCCACCCTTCCCTCCCCTCTCACACTCGCTACACAGGGAATTATGTAGGGAAATTACCTAATTACAGGGTTTTTGCACTCGTGTTGCACGATCGTTGCAAGAGAACCAGTGGTCATACAAGGATGGTTCGGGTGTCATTGGAAAGCTCTGTTTACGCCCTTTCAGGGATAGATACTTGTTTTACACTCTGGGTCTTATTTAGGCAGGAAAATTATCACATAAACAACCCTATTTAGGGTAAAAAAAAAACGCTGGGCGCTACGGTCAAATAGACCACCTAGCCCGCTAAATAAGGGTTAAAGCTCGCAGAACCACAGTACAAGGTTGAGGAGTTAGCAAAATTTAGGGCAGATATGGAGTGCCATACTCGATCGCTAGACACCCTAGGGCTCACCTCACAGGAAATTATAGTTATTATACTACGACAGAAGCTTCCTATGGCAATACTTGACAAGGTTAGATCATTTGATCTGGGGGAGAATAAAACTCAGTTCAGTAAAGAGATCAGTAATTTACAGTTGAACAATGGGAGAATGAATGTGTCGGGAGGGAGTGGGAATGTTGAAATGAGGGGGACTGTAAGTATGACAGTGGTGACCAAGGGAAAGAAAGAGGGTACATACAAGAAACCCGCTCAGACTTTATGTAAGCTATGTAACAATAACAAACATAAATGGAGTTTCTGTGTAAAATACCCAACAAATGAGTTAAAATTAGCGCAAGCGAAAAAACTGAAACTATGTGCCGGTTGTCTTAGTAAAGATCATGGTAAACAAGGGCAATGTACTGCTACGTACTTAAGGCCCTGTCATCACTGTAAAGGACATCACTTCGACAAGTTGTGTCCTACAGTTGACAAAGGCAAAGACGTCAAACCAGAGGGTACTACAACTTTGACACTAGGTAGCACGAAAGACACCACTATATTGCCCACAATAAAGATTCCCATGGAAGGTAATGACAGTAACAAGGTTTGTCGGATGCTTCTTGATCAGGGGTGTCAACGATCCTTTATAAAAAGGTCTGTATTAGGGGGACTTAAGCACCGAATCGTAGGGGCTGAGACTCTTCGATTGCAAGGCTTTACAGGGGTTACTGACAAACAAGAATACGAGATAGCGGAGATTTCCTATTTCTACCGTAAACAAAGGTACCTTATGTCATGTATCGTAGTAGACACCCTACCAGAATATGTATCTGTAGGAGTGAAGAAGGTGGAACACGCATTACGTAGCAAGGGGGTTAACTTGTCAGATCCCATGGGAGATCAGAGTGAGGTGCATGTTCTACTTGGTGTGGATCATTATTATGATGTAGTATACCCTGGATTTAAAAGGATGTGTGGTGTGATTTTGATACCCACTAAATGTGGCTATTGCATGAGTGGAAAGGTACATACTACACAGTCAATTGTCCTGGTCGACACGGTTTCGATATTAAGGGTGAATGTAACCGCGGCAGAGGAGTTGGGAAGGGAGGATTCCCAACCTAGTGACCCTAAAATGACTGCCGAATTCGACCTGGAACGACTGTGGAGATTGGATCACATAGGCATTAATCCTATGGAGACCGATTATGACTCGGAAATTGCGCTGAAGAAATTTGAAGAGTCTGTGAGCTATAGTGCCTCAGACAAGCAATACAAGGTTAGTTTACCCTGGAAAAACAGTGAGATGAGCCTGCCAACAAACTATGGATTAGCATTGGGTCGCTTGCGCGCATTATAGCGTAAACTATCAAATGAACCGAGCACGCACCAGGCGTATGACGATGTATTTCGGAATTATTTAGACCGAGACTTCATTGAAAGAGTCGATGTGAAAGAACCAATAAGGATGGGAAGGGTTCACTATCTAGCCCATCATGGGGTAAAGAAAGACAGCGCCCCAACACCAATACGGGTGGTGTATGACTGCTCGGCCCACCAAGGTCAACAACCCAGCCTGAATGATTGCTTGCTGACTGGTCCGTCCATGGTGTCGGATTTGTCACGACACCTATTGCGATTTAGGCTGGGGCAATATGCATTTACTAGTGACATTGAGAAAGCCTTCTTGATGGTCAAATTACAGGAGGAATATAGAGATGTTACTCTCTTTCTTTGGTTCGAAGATATCAGCGACTCTGAAAGTCCGGTTGTGTTCCACCGTTTTCGGGTCATACTCTTTGGTGCTACATGCTCGCAGTTTTTGTTAAATGCCACAATTAAGAAACATCTGTCAGATACTCATGAGGACACAAGTTAACTATCTCGCGGGTTGTATATAGACAAATTGCAGGGTTCTAGCAATAGTCAGGATGATTTGTTACATACTTGCTGGCAAGCACGTAGATTGTTTACAGAAGCTCATTTATTTCTCCGAGAATGGGTTACTAATAGTGAAGATCTTCAGAGTCTAATTCAGATGGATGGTACGGCATCTCATAACCAGGAAAAGACCAGAAATTTGGGGATGATCTGGCAACCAGAACAAGACATACTAACCTTTCAAACCAAGTCTTTTGTTCAACAGACAGGAACGCACTCGAAGAGAAGTCTGTTGAGCAAAGTTTCGCATTTTTGTTATCCTTTGGGTCTAGCATTACCCGTTACCATAAGAGCTAGGATTCTGATGCAAGAAGTTTGGAGACACAAAGTAGGATGGGATGACAGTTTGCCCGAGGACTTAAGTGATCAAGGGACATTATTGTTGAAAGAGTATGACATCCTATGTACTAAACAGTTACCTCGTAAGGTGGCAGCATACGGCGACGTTACATTACATACATTTTGCGATGCTAGCGCCACGGCATACGGGGTAGCCATATATGTCGTTACTTCATTTGGGGCGCATTTAGTTACAGCCCGGGCAAAGGTAGCCCCGGTCAAATAGGTAACTATCCCTAAAATGGAATTGACTGCCATGCTCCTATTAGCACGTCTGGTGCAACATGTACGCGCAGCATACGAGAGCAAGTTGAATATTGAGGTCGTTCACGTGTGGTGCGATAGTGAAGTCGCACTCAACTTGGTACATAGCAAGAAGTCTCTGCCAGTTTATGTGCGGAATAGGGTAGATGAGATTAGGGCCATATTGCCAGACGTTGCATATCACTATGTCAATACAAAAGACAACCCTAGTGATCTCATAACTAGGGGTATAACGGCTAGCCAGTTAATAAAGTCCGAGTTGTGGTGGCATGGTCCAAATTGGCTGCTCCATGAAAATGAATGGACGATATGGCAAGCTGTTGGTGAGGGACTTCTACCACTGGAAACAGTGGCAGTTACAGCCCAACCAAATGAGCCACCGGGTCCAGTAATAGAGTGGGCAAGATTCGGTGACTATGATAAATTAGTCAGAGTTGTAGCTTGGGTGTTGAGATTTGTATCCAATATCAAGGTTAAAGTATCGGGCCAACTCTGTAATAAGGGTCACAACATTAATGCTCGTGAATAGTAAGCTGAATAGCAGCTGAAGTAACTTTGATCAAGTGGGTTCAAGCAGAAACCTTTTCCAATGAATTAGAATCTTTACAAAGCTCTAATAGGATAATAATGCCTAACTTAGTGCGTCAATTGAGGTTGCACCTAGATAATGACCTCATCAGGTGTGAGGGTCACCTGAAGTGGTCGGGTGTAACGGACGGCACAAACCGTCCTATACTTATGCCAGCAAGACATCACGTTACTGATCTATTGGTCATACGTGCGCATAAGGAAGTATAACACTACGGGGTCTCTCACATCATTTCGAATTTGCGTCTCACATGGTGAATACCCAGAGTTCGACAAGTAGCTCGATGCGTAGTGAGGAAGTGTGTGATATGCCAAAGACTAAAGGGTAAACCTTATGTGACTGGACCAGCTCCGCCTTTACCTGAATGCCGTGTAAAACACATTAAGCCTTCCAAGCTGTAGGGTTAGATTACACAGGTACATTGAAGACGAGAGAGCAAGGTAAGGTCTATATATTATTGTTTGCCTGTGCCACGTCTCGCGCGGTACACTTAGAATTATTGTACAATATGTCTAGCGAGGAATTTATGCTGGCATTTAGACGGTTTTGTGCACGTCGTTCATACCCTCAACTAGTACTTAGCGACAATGCTCCTACTTTTATCCAAGCATCTAGATACCTTAAGGAGATGAGCAGTGATCCTACGATCATCACTTTTATGGGAGAAAAGAAGTGTGCGAATGGAGGTTCATTCCAGTTAGGGCACCATGGTTTGGTGGAATGTGGGAACGGTGTGTCGGCATTGTTAAATCAGGACTGAGAGCGGTAGTAGGACGTGCTTTATTGAAGAAGAGTGAATTAATGACAGTTCTCACCGAAATAAAAGCAGTCGTGAATGATTGTCTGTTCACATATGTGTACAATGCTGCTAGAACCACTACCATTAACGCCAGCTCATTTACTCTACGGTAAACCATTGACTGCATTCCCATCCGATTTCCAGTCTATCATAGAACTAGAGGATCCTTCGTTGTACTCTGAAGCAGCGGTGTCTAAGCGATACCAGTATACTTCGAAGGTAATCGAGGACTTTAGATAGAGTTGGATTGATGAATATCTGCTAGCATTGAGGAAAAGAAGCATCAAACCCTCTGGTAGACCATCGGCACCTACTGTTGGTGAAGTAGTTTTAATAAGAGAAGATAGTCCTCGTTTGTACTGGAAATTAGGCTGCGTGTTGGAGGTGTACAAGGGGGAAGACTCTGTAGAGCGGGTGGCACTATTGAGGATGGCCACTGGAACTACTGTTCGTCCTATTGCACGTTTGTACACTTTGGAGCTCGATTCCGCATTGCAATCTGATGCTCCACCTGTTCTTGCTGGGTCCGAGAATTCTCAACGTGACGATTCACCCCTTACGGATAGTGATCAATCTCGGACCGGGACGCGTCCCGGACGCGCTGCTGCTGGCGCCGTTAATATGTGGCGTCAGAGGGTAGCCTCTGGACAACTTTAATTTAAGGTGGGGTTCAGGTTATTTTTTGTTGGGGGGGTGTACCGTGTAATACGATAGTGTAAGAACATTTCTGTGCTAATGTATGTCTCTGTGACGTCACGATAATCTAACGTGGTATGGCGTAGGAAGATTAGATCGTGATTACATGTTGTAAGTAAGTTATGATTATAAAAGGCCTAATATGCTATTAACTCTCTCAGACATATATGACGCGATCGCGTCATATGAATAAGTCCACCAAAAACTCATATGACGCGATCGCGTCATATGGACTTATCTCTATACCTCTCCAATAAGTTTATGACGCAATTTTGCGTCATATGAGCTCAGTAAGTCCGATAAGTTACCATACGATAAAACCGTTGGTGGCAACCTCAGCCTCCTGCGATAATTCTAACGGCCGCAGTGTTGTTGTGAGTGTAGTGCGAGGCAGTGGCAATGATCCTGGGGCTCCCGCCTCCTCGGACTTATTGGAACATTATATGTCTGGGGGAGTTAAGCAATATTGACATGGTCTTATGTAGTATATATGAATTTATCGTATATATTGATTTAATTTATCGTACTGAGCAACATAGATACGGTACGATAATTTGGACGCCTGGCGTTGGCCAAGGCAGCAAGGTGTAGGCCGAGGAAAGCTCAGAGCCTTCACGAACATCACCCAGTTAACATCTAATTTCCGCCTTCAGTTGATCGTCCTTTTGTGCCTCTAAATCACATTAAACGGCCAGAAATACACACATCTACACAATCACGACACTCTCATCGACGCCTGACAGACAGATAAGCATATTATTCATGTCCATTCTCATATAACCATTCATTTAATTTCCCTGACCTGTGCTTTCGGGCCTGTCTCTGGTTTCCCCGTCGTCCGCCATATTGGGTAAACGTTCTCCTTTGTCTCATTGCCATGTGCAACTATTGGTGAATTAATTCCTGGCATATTATTAACCCTTAACCCTTATAACCTTACCTTATTATATAAATAATTGTGTGTGACCTTTGGATATAAATTAGCTTGTTTCAGATTGAATTCAATATAGATTTGGAGTAATTTAATTTAGATTGATTTTGTTTGAATTATTATAGCTTAGAGATATTTAACTTCCACTGATATTATACCACAATTTGTGTGTGTCCTCTGTAGGAATATGTGTTATTCATCTACAAAATACATACATTTGGGGATTAAGGCAATTGGTAATTATAAAGCAGTCGAAGATATCTGCCATTTCCCATGTGTAGTTGTATTCATCAGTGTGGCCAGATTTAACCTCACTTTGAACATCAACTTTAAAATGGTTGAATATCTTATTTGTGCATTATTGTAATTTCGATATTTGCAATTCGTGTACATTAACAAATACTCAGCTCATAAGGACTAAACGTTTAGCATTTAATTAACCATTTTGAGGAATGTCCGTATATTACAACGCTACAATTCCTAATCCATTAGAATACGCACTAATTGATGCTATCCCTTTTTTTCTTATAGATGTATGTGCGGGTTGTGTCAAATACCTCCTGGAAATCAAGATACACAACTGCATTGCTTTTATTGTACTAGAAAATAGCCGAGGACAATTTTCAGACAATATTGCTTGTTTCAATAACAAGTATTAATAATAATAATATATTCGTGAAATCATTTAATACATACTGCTCTGATTTTATATTATTTATTTATTTTTTGTTTATATTTATTTGTGCAATTTACACACAACAACAGTTATACATATTAAATGGTGCTTACTAGATAATGACGTTACTATATAATAATTATGTTTTATTTGCCATATTTCACACTTTACCTAATCTACCTTGTTTTAATGAACAGAAACATTAGTGGTATGGAAGCTTATTTTAAACTATTTTCAAAATTCTGAACGAAGTATTATCCAGTCTAGGTGGTTTATTCAATTTAAATACATTTGTAATTTTCCAAAGCCCTCTCTTTAGATACAATGTCAACAAATGATACTTATTTGCTATAGCAGATTGTCATTGTGTCTAAATACATGGATTTATCTATCTATCTATTGCCGGACACCTTACTCCCCTTAACACTTTGGCCGGGGGCATATTTCCGCCTATTTCCACCATATTAGGGCTCATTCATGCACTCTTGATTGATTATTTAAGTGTCTGAATGAAATTAAATGTATTCAGCCAAAAACTAAAAGATAATAGTTTCAAAATGACACCCAAACGAGCTTCGTAGCTCGCGGGCTTCACCCGCAGCGCTACCATAGACATTCGCTAAAATTAGCAATTATCGCTAATGTTGCGCTACATTTACCTTTGGCAGCACTGTGTATCTTGCGAGAGCATAACTCAGAATCCTCAGTGCCGCGGCCGGCTGGCTGGAGGAAGGACATGTGGCCTGTCGCGCTCCCGCTCCCTCGCACTTGATTTTACAGGCTTTAAGCTTTAAAAGCCTGTAAATTGCTGTAAATTGCCATGGGGTTCCGGAATGTCTCCCGCTTACAATGGGTTAATGAGGGTGGCCATACACAGAAGGCCCCGAGGCAGATCTATGCCCTGCAAGAGGGATAACCCATGCCAATTTACTGAAGGACTTACAGGATTGACCACTCAATTTAGGGTCCGTCCGACCCCGAGGCCCTCTATGTATCTGTTTTAACACTATTTTTCTACAGTGGTGTTTGGCTAGTCCATCCACTAACCTGCCTTACCCTTAGGCAAGCAGTACGGATTTGTATCAGGTTTACTCCTCTAGATAGGTTGCCGACCAAGACTGATGAATCCCATCCACCCGGATTTTGATAAGGTGGTCTCCCCTAAACATGTTGCCGACTAAGGCTAACGAGTCCCATCCACCCGGGACATGGATAAAACTCTGATATAATCGTCTGCATTACTGAGCGTAAATGACAGTTATGGATGGAATGAGAATGGTGTAAACATTTAATTTTCTAACAATGGGATGTAATAGTACTGTAAGACATCAAACATTTGTTTCTTACTTCAGACCAGATGTAGTGGAAGTAAGTAAATGGCGTTGTTATCAAATTTCCGAATAAAAGGAAAGCCATGTTTTCCTACAACTACTGAAAGGCATTGGAGTCAAAATGCCTGGACACACAAAGTTTAAAGCAGTTTAAGTCATAGGATGAAGGACAAATTTTTTGAGGGAGAGAGTTCCAAAGTTCACTTGTTAAGTAAAAGGAAAACTGAGAAAATCTGCCAATTCTTGGGTTGGAGAGCTGGACAGAATAGGAGTGCGACTGTGTTGAAAGGCGGCTGCCTCGCACTCGCCACAAGGGAGCAGGTATGCACTGAGAGAGCTCTGAAGAATACTGATTGTTGTAATAGTGATAGTAAAGTGAAAGAAATGCAACATTGCTGGGTGTAGAATGAGACTATAGGGAACTAGTAAGAGGAAGTGAGTTGATGAGACGAAATGCTTTGCACTCTATTCTTTCGAGAAGTGTGTTATAGATGGAGCCTCCCCACACATTTGAACAATTCTCAATACAGCGGCGCACTGTGCCCCTAAACAGAGAAAACTACCTGTGTGGGGGTGAAGAATCTATAGAGACGATTGAGCACACCTAACTTTTGGGAAGCTGTTTTAGCAAGAGCGGTAATAAGATCTTTCCAAGAAAGGCCGGATGAAAAAGATACACCTAGAATATTAACCCGTGGAGCCCCGGCTAGTTTTGTAATGTTTGCGCACCAGAACCCGGGCGGTTTTCAAATTTTTTTTTTATTCCAGAAACAATAGCGAATGGGTTAGGAATGAAGGAAAAACCATGAAAAACCGCTCAAAAAGCTTAAAAAATGGTCCTACAGAGCCCCCGAAAACGGATTTTACAAGAGTAAAAAATTGAAGGCAATTATCCCAAAAAAACAGGTTATTGCACGCTCGCGCGCACGCACGTGGACTTTGAGAGTTTTCAACCATCGGCACGGTTGCGTGGGATACGTACACAGTTCCCATACAAATCTGAGCCCTCTTGAGTGGCTACACCTGAGGTTACGGTCGGCGCAATTAGGGCGACGCGTCAGGCGCGTCTCTGGGGCTGTGCGTTACATACATCGCCGACGCGTCAGACGCGTCGCTGGGGCTGTACGGGTTAAGAGAAGAAGGGTCGATCTGTTGAAGAGCAATTGATAGTCTTGCGGAAGATTGTGATGGAGAGATAGAGGGAGATGATTTTCTCTGCACCAATTAGACATAATTGATAGATTGGAAGATAAGCGCTCTATGGCCCTTTTATGTGAAATTTGGAGTGATTGCATGCTAGGTTGATGAGAAAAATTAGCTTAATAGTGTAAGGTAGAGTCATCAGCATATGAGTGGATAGGACTAGATGTACAGTTGAGATAATTCATAAATATTAGAAAGAGAATTGGAGACAGGACAGAACCCTGAGGAACACCGTAATTGATAGGTTGAGGAAGTGAGTGATGGCCGTCCATAGCTCCAGCTATGAAGCAGTCTGAAAGGAAATTAGAGACAAAGACACAGATAGAGGGATAGAAACTGAAGGAGGTTAGTTTGGAAATTAGAGATTTGTACCAGACTCTATCGAAAGCTTTCACTATGTCTAGCGCAATAGAAACAGTCTCACCAAAGTCCAGAAAGGAGGATGACCAAGAGTTAGATAAGATAAGCCAGAAGATCACCAGTAGAGCGACCCTTAAGGAAACCATACTGATGATCTGAAAGTAGATATGGGAGATAAATGCTTAAAACAGTTTGAGTTAAGAATAGTTTCAAAAATGTTAGAGATGCAAGAAATGAGAGCAGTTGGACGTTAGTTGGAGGGTTGAGAGCGGTCATCCTTCTTATGGGACAGGTTGAATAGGAGCAAACTTCCAGCAAGAAGGAAAGACATTAGAGGACAGACAGAGATGCAAGAGTTTGTCGAGGCAGGGAGTCTGCACAGAAGAACAGTTTTTGAGTACAATAGGAGGAACACCTCCCAGTTCGTATGCCTTCTTAGCATTACGCCCAGAGAGGGCAGAAAGTACATCCTTAGAAGAGATTTTGATATTAGGCATAAGTAAGTGAGAGGGAGATGGAGCGGGAGGAATAGCATCGAAATCATCTAAAGTGGAGTTTCTAGCAAAAGTTTGAGCAAAGAGTTCCTCTTTGTCAAAGAAAGAACTGACGGCAGTGACGTCAGAGTGGAAAAGAGGAAGGAAAGACGAGGTTGTAAAATTGTTGGAGAGGCTCTTGGCTAGATGCCAGAAAGCTAGGGAAGAGCTAAAGTTGGAAAGAGTTAGAGATGAAAGAGTTTTTGGCTAGTCGAAGAACACATTTGGTTTGATTCCGGGCAGAAACATATAAAGCACGATATTCTTTAGCTTGAAGGGGACAGTAGAGTTTGAATGCTTCCTCCATATTGCAGACAGCAGTAGAACAAGCGTGAATAAACAAAGATTTTTTTGCATTCGAGTGAGGGAAAGAAAATGGAATGTATGCCTCCATGCCCAAGAGGATTACCTTGTTTGTGCGCTCGGCACACTCCGAGGGTCCCCGGCCACAGAAGCAAAAATTATTCCATGAGAAATCACAGAATTACTACCGTAGAGCCTCCCAGTCGGCAGCGCCAAAGTGACACAAGCACCGCCAGCTGGGAGGGTCAGAGGGCCGTACTGGAGAGATAGGACAGGTAACAAAGATAAGGTTATGATTGGAAGAGCCCAACGGAGAGAGAAGATTTATAATATAACCAGAAGGGTTAGCGTTAGAAATATGTCGAGGATGTTGGGATGGTCTCCAGGGCGGTCCAGGATACAGGTGGGGTGCGGAACTAGCTGCTCTAGGTCATTTAGGATAGCAAAGATGTAGGCTTGTTCACCAGGTTGGTCAGTGAAAAGAGAGGAGAGTCATTGGTGGTGATGAACATTGAAATCTCCTAAGATGGATATTTCAGAGAAGGGAGAAATGGATATAATGTGTTCCATTGTAGAAGCAAGATAGTCAAAGAATTAGGATAGGTAGTAGAATTAGGTGAGAGTTAAACAGCACAGATATTATTTAGCGAGAGAGTGACAAGATAGCTTAAGCCAGAAACTTGAGAATTCAGAAGAGTCAAAGTTGGGAACACGAGAACAAGTATGATTGTTGAGTACGTACACGCAACATCTACCTTTGGATTCGAATTGAGGATAGACATAGTAGGAGGATATCGAGAAGGGATTGATGTCTGTTGCCTTACGCAACTGATGTTCGGTGAGAAACAGAAGATCTGGGTTGGTGGAGGAGAGGTGGTGTTCAACAGAGTGGAAGTTAGAAGAGAGGCCATGAATGTTGCAGAAATTTATAGTAAGAGTGAAAGATAGCGGTCCAGAGCATTTTAACGGGTTGGTACCATGTTCCAGACTAATGGGGGTATTTCTGATCCCCCTCCCCCCCTAGGGACCCCGAGGAGGCGTTGGTTTATATTTGTTTAGTTTGCTTTGAATTTTGAAAAGGTAGTGTAGTATGTAATACGTTTGTGGTATAATGTATTGATAGAAAGATAAGGTGTTTTGGAGGGCAGGCCCTCAATATTGGCGAGGCACTGAAAGGATCAGCAAGGGAGGCCAGGTGGTGAAACAGGAGTTCCAGGTGTCCCTATCATCCACTTAGCGCTCCTCGGGAGTACTACCCTGTTCGGCTGGTGCCTACAGCCTCCTCCTGTAAGAGTGCATATAAAAATGAACTTTTCCATAGCAGTATCAACACATATAAAATTACATTAGGAAGGATTACTACTCTACACTATATTACGGTCATCGGATATATCTAATAGAATTACTGTAGTCAAGCTAACTTTACTTAGCTACCAACGAAACCTAATGATCAAATCAATTATTTGGACTCTTGGAGAATACCTTACTTTCCACGACTTATCATATTATAATTATTATAATAAGTACTTATGTTGTAAAATTGAGCTATCGATATTCAGAGGACTTTGCGGAGTATTATATACGATATTTTGTCCTGATAATCTTGAATACACTATTACACTTATTTAAATACATCATCACTCACTTTTTATGGCCTTTGGTTCACTTTATTCATTAATTATTACACTTGTTATATGTGTATGAAGGGGATAGAAGGCAAAGCTGTCTGTAACAAGTATCCCCCATTAAAGTTCAGAGAATGATAGGGAGCCAAGTTCAAGGAACGTTAGAGTCAAAATGTCTAGACACAGGAAGCTTGAAGCAGGTTGAGGCATAGGATGAGGGAAAGATAAGCTTAGGAACAGAGTACCAGTGTTTACTTGTTGAGTAGAAGAAAGACTGGAAAAATTGGTTTACTCTTGTGTTTGAGATCTGGACAGAATAGGGATGGGAGTGTGTTGAAAGGCGGGTGCCACCCACTCTCCGTAAGGGAGGAGGTATACATTGAGAAAGCTCTGAAAAACACTTATTGCATTAGTTATAGAAGATTTAGAGAGGTGCAACATTGAGGCATGTAGTGAAGAGTGCAGGAAATTAATAGGAGGAAGCGAGTTGACGAGACAAAATGTTTTTGACTCTACCCATGAAAAGCAGATGTAAGTGATAGTCTTGTAGAAGATTGTGACAGATAGATAAATGGAGAAATTGGGTTTTGGAAGCATTGAAAGTAACAAGATTTTCCCTGCCCCAATCGGATATAGTTAATAGATCAGAAGATGGGCGTGCTATGACCTCATCACTTGAAATAGGATTGGAGATAGTAAAAACTCCTGAAGAACACCAGAATTGATAAGTTGATGAAGTGAGTGATGACCGTCCACAACCGCAGCCATGGAACGGCCAGGAAGGATTTTAAGATAGAAACTGAAGGATGGTAGTTTAGAAATCTGAGATCAGTGCCAGACTCTATCGAAGGCTTTTGATATGTACAGCGCACTAGAAAAGGTCTAACCACATACCAAATGGAGGATGGCAAAGAGTTAGTAAGATAAGTATGGAATACACCAGTAGAGTGGCCCGTAACCCATACTATACCAGAGGATTATGTCATTTATGTGCCCCTCATTACCAACCATTTTTTTACTAATTTTTGTTCAGCGGTGCACATGATGCATCACTCACAAAAGCTGGGGAGGACTGAATTGAGATGCTGTGGGACGGCTAGCTGATGCTCGGCCAGTATTACCAATACCTAGCAGTACAGCCTTCAACCCATAGTAGCGGTTACCACTCGCTATGAGCAGAAAACACAGCTCAAGTCCTAGTGAAGAACTACATTCGTCGCTATAGGTAGCGCCAACGAACTTAACAATGTTTTTGACCCCTTAATTTATCATAACTCAATAGGGCCTAGAGCAAACTGACTGTAAATATCCACACGTATTTCCTGGTGGACTCTTCCCAAATGATAGAAATGTCAGCCCCATTGCTTTCATTAATTTTGAGTTATTAGAAAATAAAGCTTGGTTCACACATTAGCACGAATTAACGTCCCGTCCGGCCACGACCAAAAAAATAGGCAGGACGGCATCAATCTGGAGCAGGAGTGGCCACGATGGCCGCTGCAACACGTTACGCCGCCGGCAGACAATGCAGGACGTCGATAACTGAATAACTGAATAACTGAACAAATATAAAATACTAATATATTATGATTCAGTAAAGAGGAGGGGACGTTTTCAAGGTTATTGGTAAGAGTTGACTCGTTCCGCCAGGTACGAGTTGGCGAGGTACGAGTTGTCCAGCACCCGTGTATGAGGGGGATCTGCCGGTAGTGGGCCAATCGGTCCCCAGGGTATTAGTTGGGCCTATAATTAGGCCTAGTAATTGGGGTTGGGTGTGACAGGGATCTGACTTGTGTGGGCCGATCGGCTTTCAGCAGACTCCCATTTTCTTATGTTCTCATGTAGAATGAGTGCATGAGTATACCATACCACTGCAATAAATTAAATATGGACGGATGTTTCACACAACTCTGAATTATTACAAAATAATAACATCAAATTACCTGGCATGGATGGTTCATGGTCTTGCCCTTCTCCTCGTACAGTCGGTCTTTCTTGGCGGTGTCCAAGTAGTCCCGCCTTGACTTTTGGTACAGGATCGGGTTCTCTTTGTACCATTCACCAAGCTCTAACTCCACCTCCTCGTCTAGGAACAGGGGCCTTTGGGAGGGCGTTTGGGATCGGTGCCGCTTCCTGCCCTTGAGGTTCAAAGCAGCAGCAGCAACCTGGCATCCTTCATCAGCGGGCACCTCCTCGTCAGTGTCCTGCTGTTCTGCGTCGGTACTCTCCTCTTCGAAGGACGTGCCGGGGTCGATCATAGCCAATTCCTCGGCTTCACCATCTTCGAGGATCAAGATCGGTGCTGCCGCCGTGAAACTGGTGCTGGCAGCAGGCTGGTCATTTTCGACACTTGTCTCCTGTATATCCTATGCATGCACCGACGTCTTCTTAGTCTTGCTCAGTATATAATTACAGTATATAAGAAAATACAAGTTATGTTATTCCTCCATTGGGGTATGTAATGGAGGATTAATGTTAAGAACGGAGTGTTCCTTATATATATATATATATATATATATAGACTGGGAGGGTCTTCAAGGTTTCTTTATTGATATTCCCTGGACCTCTTTCTTTTCTAATGATGCACACTCCACCTTGAGCCACATACAAAATTTTGTAAAAATTGGAATGGAAACTTTTATTCCTCATCAAAAGTACAGTAAAAGATCTAATTCACCTAAATGGTTTGACCATAATTGTGCTAGAGTAACTGAACAAAAAGCAATAGCCTACAATGTATACACAAGATCAAAAACACATGAAGCCTTTAATTACTTTAGAAACATCAGAAATCATGCCAAAACTGTATTAAACCTAACTAAATAAAACTTTCTCCATAAGGAGGCAAATAAACTTCTAAATAATCCAAATGATAACAAAATATTTTGGTCTACTCTTAACTCATTCAAATCCAACTTCACTACTGCTTCATCCATTCCACCATTAAAATCTCCGACTGGCAATCTTGTAAGTGACCCACGAGGTAAAGCTAACCTTCTTGCAGATATTTTCTCCACCAACTCAACCTTAGATGAAATAAATCAAGATGTCCCTGTACTTAATTTGAATTCACCTGAAATTCCCTCACTTAAGATCCACACCAGACATGTCAAAACTATTTTGCAGAATCTCTCAGTAGATAAGGCTCCTGGTCCAGATGAAATTCCTCCAATAGTACTTAAGAATTGCTCCTTGGTGCTCGCTCCTGTATTGGCAAAATTTTTCCGTCTGTGTACTCATACCTCATGCTTCCCAGTACCCTGGAAAGAAGCAAACATCCATCCAGTTCCTAAAAAAGGTGCCTCTTCAGATCCATCAAACTACAGACCAATAGCTATAACTTCCACTCTTGGCAAAGTTTTGAAATTATATTAAATAATCACATAATTAAGCATCTTGAGAATAATAAATTAATCAGTGATAGGCAATATGGTTTTAGACGATGTCGATCAACTGCAGACATTCTTTGCCTTCTTACGCATCAAATCAACCAAGCTACAGACCAACATGGTGAAACACATACAATAGCACTGGATATATCAAAGGTATTTGATAGAGTCTGGCATCAATCCTTATTGTCGAAGATGTCACACTACGGCCTTGCATCATTAGTTCCACTAATTTCTTCTTATCTTCATAACAGAAAAATACGTGTAATGGTAGATGGCCTTTATTCTCAATTTCACTCAATAAATGCTGGTGTTCCCCAGGGATCAGTTTTGGCCCCAACTCTGTTCCTCATTCATATCAATGATCTCATATCTACCACTCATAATCCAATACATTCCTACGCAGATGACTCAACACTCCACAGTTCCTTCACATTTACCAATTCTTTCACCCAACCCGATCTTATAAATTCAAAAATAAACACTGCAATTTCTCTGAACCAGGACCTTTCTAGAATTAATGAATGGGGACAAGAGAATCTAGTTTCCTTTAATGCACAGAAAACCAAGTACATTCAATTTTCTAACCGACAGAATCTCACTGACTCCCATATATTTTTAATGATGTAAATATTCCCACTTCCCCTAGTATTGACATTCTCGGTGTAACATTAACTACTAACTTGAGCTGGACACATTATGTTAGAAGCATTGCTAAGAATGCCTCTAAAAAACTGGGACTCCTGTACAGAGTTCGAGAATTCTTCACTGACGAGCAGTTGGCCGTAATATATAAAAGTCATGTGCGCTCTCAGATGGATTACTGTTCACCTCTGTGGGGTGGAAGTGGAGTGGTTGCATTGAGGCAGTTGGACAAAATTCAAAATAAAGCTATTAGATTAATCAATAACCCTGCAATCACACAGGACCTTCCTACATTCAGTTGCCCTACATTCAGTTACATTCAGTTGCCCTCTGACCCCTGACCTGTGCGGACGTCCCCAGTGACCGCTAGTGAACCGGTTTACCCTTAGTGAGGTCCTAGTGAACTTTCTTAGTGATGGCTGTTGTTGATGAGTCTGCTGTCTCCTCCCATACTCTCCAGCTTTGTCTTGCTTTGCAAGAAAGACTGGAGAGTGTGGAGCAGGAGATTCAGTGTCTCAAAGATGAAAATTTGGCCTTGAGACTAGCTATGGCGGAAAAGAAGTGTGAGGCTACCGGAAGTGTTCCCAGGGATCGTGAAGCCCCTTGGAAAGTGGTGTCAACCAGTGCAACGGCCTTCAAGCTGAAAAGGCAGCCACTCAAGACCCACAACAACTTCAGCACCTTGGCTGATGAGAGTGATGGCGAGGAAGTGGCGATCATCGAGGCAGTGAGAGGGGAGGGGGGGAAGTCTGCTGCTGTTGCTGCTACAACTCCTGCTACAGGCCGGCAACAGAAAACAGCTAAGTCTATTTTAATTGTAGGGGATTCAATGATTAAATACCTTGGTAGGGCTACTAACACACATGTTGGTAAAGTTGTCTGTCTGCCTGGTGCCGGAGTCGAGAAGGTGGCAGAAAAGCTAGATGGTGTCATGGAAGCGAGTGGAGAGGACCCCATCATCTTCCTCAACGCAGGGAGCAACGACATTTGGAAATGCAGGACTGAGGAGTTGCTCACCACGTACCAGGAAATGTTGGAGAGGATCAAGGAGAAGGGTGGAGTTCCTGTGGTACACAGTATCCTACCAAGAAGAGGGGTAAGGAAGGAATGGTCCTCCAGGGCTATTGGTGTAAATAGCCGGCTGGAGAAGTATTGCAAGGCAAATACTATTCCATTCCTGGATAACTGGACCCTCTTCTACGGTAAGGATGAACTGTATGCCCAGGATGGAGTACATCTCTCTCGACTAGGAGTTTCGACCTTAGCCAGCTCACTCGACAAGTTTGTTGCGGGGTTTGGTTAATAAACCATAGGTGTGTAAGTAAAATAGAATCCCAGCCACATCAAATTGATAGTAATAACGAACATTCTGATAGCGTAGATTTTCCGTCTAGGTCCAGTAGTTCAACAGGTAAAAATAAATTAGTTAAAAACAATAGAAAAATAGTTGCAAATACAAGTAATAGTTTGAGTGTTTATTATACAAATTGCAGGAGTTTATGTAACAAAATGAACGAACTTAGAGCACTGGTTAGCAAAGAAAATATAGACATAATAGCGCTAACTGAAACATGGATTAATACAGAAACCAGGCATTTTTTAGCAGAGTTTGATATACCAGGATATAGTTTGTTTAAATATGACCGAACAAGTAAGAGGGGTGGCGGTATAGCAGTGTTTGTCAGGAGTTCATTAAAAAGCTGTACTAAATCAGGTATTAGAGTAAATAATGAAAATGAAAGTGTTTGGGTAGAAGTTAACGAAGGTAGTGAGACTTTAGTTATTGGAGTTATGTATAGACCGCCAAATATGAGTAGAAATGACGGAACATCATTATGGGAGGAAATTAAAATAGCATCAAGGCTTAGCAACGTGTGCATTATGGGGGATTTTAATTTCCCTAATATAGATTGGCAGCAACAAATAGGCGACTCTGATTCAAAGGAGTTTATTGAGGTAGTACAAGATAGTTTTTTATCTCAATTCATAGATACGCCGACTAGAGGTGATAATATTCTCGATTTAGTTTTCAGTAACAATGAACATATGATAAATAGTGTAGAAATCGGGGACCACCTAGGAAATAGTGATCACAATTATGTGTATTTTAATATACAATGGAAAGGTAATATCAGAGAGAATACAACATTAATACCTGACTTCAGAAAAGCCAATTATGGTGGGTTAAGAGAAGCCCTGTTAGCGGACCCTATGGTCAAAAAATTAAGTCGATCCAGGTGTCCAAATGAGTGTATCCTTTCTCAGGCACCTGTCATCTTAAGTCAGGAGGAGACGTCAAACTTGGTAGATACATACGATAATTTTATCAAGTCAGTATTCAATGCGCAAAATAAATATATCCCCAAAAGAAAATTTAGATCAACACAGAACCAACCCAAATGGATGAATAATAGACTATTAGATCTTCTAGGAAAAAAGAGAGGAATATATAGAAAAATTAAAAAAGGCGAAATTCACCTACTTGCTTACTATCAGAATCTTTCACGACAGGTAAAAAAGGATATTAGTAAAGAAAAAATAAATTATGAAATTAAGGTTGCCAATGATTCAAAAAATAATCCTAAAGCTTTTTACCAACTATATAAATCCAAGGTTAGAGATGTAATTGGTCCCCTTAAAACTTCGATAGGAAATGTGACAGAAAGTGATTTAGAAATGTGCAGTACATTAAATAGTCAATTTCTTTCCGTTTTCACTAATGAAAATTTGGCACAGTTTCCAGAAGTCCGTAAGGTATACAGCGATAGTATAGAAAATAGGTTAAGTACGGTTACTATAAGTAGAAATGATGTGGTTAAGGAAATTGACAGACTGAAACCTCATAAATCGCCTGGTCCTGATGAGGTATATGCTAGAGTATTAAAAGAATGCAGAGATGAGTTAAGTTATCCATTAACATTTCTATTTAACAAGTCATTAGAAACAGGTATAGTTCCAGAAGCTTGGAAGCTTGCAAATGTAGTTCCGATCTTCAAAAAAGGTGATAAATCAATAGCATCCAATTACCGTCCCATTAGTCTCACTTCAATCATAGGAAAACTACTAGAGTCAATTATTGCTAGGAAAATGAGAAACCACTTAGAAACATTTAACTTAATCAATTCTTCTCAGCATGGATTCACTCAGGGACGGTCTTGCCTTACTAATTTGCTTAGTTTTTTCTCAGAGGTATATGAAGCAGTAGATAATGACAAGTCATATGATATTATATATTTAGATTTCAGTAAAGCTTTCGACCGAGTCCCTCATGAGAGATTGATGAGAAAGGTTGAGGCACATGGAATAGGTGGGCGTTGTTAGGATGGATTAGGTCATGGCTAATTGGTAGGAAGCAGAGAGTCAGCATAAATGGTACCAAGTCAGAATGGGGAGCAGTCAAAAGTGGTGTCCCCCAGGGATCGGTATTAGGTCCCCTGTTGTTTCTTATATACATAAATGACCTAGATTTAGGTATAACTAGTAGGATAAGTAAATTCGCAGACGATACTAAAATAGGGAGATCAATTGATTCAGATAGCGATATAGAGTGCCTCCAAAGGGATCTAGATACCTTACATGAATGGTCAGTAAATTGGCAGATGAAGTTTAACATTGACAAATGCAAGGTATTAAAGATAGGGAAGATGCAAACAAATGTTAAATATAAACTAGCTAATTTAGAATTAGAAAATTCAGACTGCGAGAAAGATCTAGGTGTGTTTGTTAGCAATGATTTGAAGCCTAGAAAACAGTGTATAAGCGTTCGTAATAAGGCAAACAGGATTCTCGGGTTCATCTCTAGGAGTGTGAGTAACAGAACTGCTGATGTTATCTTAAAACTTTACTTGTCATTAGTGAGACCCCATATGGATTATGCTGTCCAATTTTGGTGTCCTTATTACAGAATGGACATAGATTCATTGGAGAGAGTACAGCGTAGAATGACAAAAATGATCCATAATATTAGAAATTTTTCGTATGAAGAAAGGTTGAAGAAATTAGGTTTACATTCGTTAGAGAGACGCAGAGTTAGAGGGGATATGATAGAGGTGTTCAAGTGGGTTAGTGGGATTAACAAAGGGGACATGGCAAATGTACTAAAGCTCAGTGATACCGAAAGAACTCGTACCAATGGTTTCAAATTAGATAAATTTCGTTTCAGAAAAGATATAGGCAAGTATTGGTTTGGTAACAGAGTTGTAGACGGGTGGAATGGACTACCAAGTGCTATAGTGGGATCTAAAACTGTAGGGAGCTTTAAGATAAAATTGGATAAGCATATGGACGGGAAGGGTTGGGTGTGAAGGGGGATCAGCCGGGTTGGGCCAATCAGCGCTCTGCAGACCTCCATAATCCTGCGATAATCTCTAACCGTTTTGGTAAGATGATCCTCAGGGTATTAGAGTGTGAAGCCTATAATTGGGCTTTGTAATGAATTGGGGTTGTGTGGGACAGGGATCTGCCTTGCTTAGGCCAATCGGCTTTCTGCAGACTCCCATTTTCTTATGTTCTTATGTTCTTACATTAGCCATACGAAGAAACGTTGCATCCCTTGCATTATTCTACAGATATTTTCACAGCAATTGTTCCGAGGAACTTGCTTCAATTGTGCCGCCTCTCCACATCTTTCCCCGTAGAACTAGGGCAGCTGAGAGCGCCCATGAATAAACACTTTCTCCTCCACAATGCAGAACTTCTGCTTATCAGAATTCATTTATCCCCAGAGCTACTACTCTTTGGAATTCACTTCCCTCAAATTGCTTTCCACAAACTTACAATCAACAAATGTTTAAATCCAGTTGTTACAAACATTTTATGAATGTAGGATGCCTTTAGGCACATGGACCTTTTTGTTTTATCTGTGTTTTTCCTTCCTCCGTTCATTGTCTCTTAAAAAAAAAAAAAAAAAAAAAAAAATATATTTATATATATATATATATATATATATATATATATATATATTATATTATAAACAGGTGTCTCATATGTACAGTATCTTAAACATTTGGGAAAATACTTTTTACTTTTGATACTTGAGTAATTCATTCAATAGATACTTTTTTACTTAAACTCAAGTAACTTTCTAGTTGGGTACTTTTACTTTTACCTGAGTAAGGTTTTGAGTACATACTTTTACTTGAACTTGAATATAATTATTAAGTACTTTTTACACCCCTGTACCGTCACTTATATAAGAACATGAGAACATAAGAAAATGGGAGTCTGCAGAAAGCCGATTGGCCCAAACAAGGCAGATCCCTCTCACATCGAACCCTAATTATAATGCCTTATAAAGTCCAGCTCACTAACACCATTAGGACTGACCTCACCGAAACGGTTAGAGGTCAGAAAACGGGGGTCTACAGAGCGCCGATTGTCCCTCACCTGACAGATCCCCCTCACACCCAACCTATCTCGTGGTATGATTTTATGTATGTGTGAACTAAAAACCCTCTCCTCCACTTTCACTCACAGGAGGGTTTGTCCGGCATTTCCTCGAGACTATGAGGACAAGGTACGGGAAGCTTACTGCCCCCAAGAGTGGTTCGGATGCCCCCAAGAACCTCACAGAGAGGGATATGTGGATCTTCGAGGTGTTCTCCTTCCTGGCCACCCACATCGTTCGACAGAAACCACGGAACCTTGGTTGTACACAGGTCTGTTGAATTACTGCTATGTCTTTAGTGTATTTATGTTTTATATATAATTATATATCTATATAATTATGTATATATTTACTATATGTTTATATATATATATATATATATATATATATATATATATATATATATATATATATATATATTATTTGTGTGCCATCTTTTGTTTACTATTGCCGCACACTGTACCCTTGTTCAATTTTGTTACTTTACTTATAACATTTATTGTAACTTTTCCTTAAAATATGTATATATTTATAGTCTATTTCTGGAAATCCATAACCACGTAGAAATAATTTATTTTTTAAGGCACCTCATGGTAGGAGTATACACAAGCACAAAGTTCTATAAATATTGTATTGAATGTAATACATATTTCATGGACATGAACTAAAATAACTAATGTATTCTATGTTTACTCTGCAGGTACACCAGCCTGCCACCACTGGTGAGCTGCCGGACGAGGGGGGGAGGGAGGCATCGGAGGAGAAGGTGGCCGTAGTCCCAGGCCCTTCTCGACCAAGGGGAGCCACAGGGGGTAGCCAGCCCAAGCGTCGGCCTTCGCTCGTTCCTGATGATGTGATGCAGGAAGCCAGCACCGTCATGCAAACTGTAAGTATACAGAGCATACATCAGTGGTTCTCCACAGGTGGTCCATGGACCACCAGTGGTCCATGGTGACTTTTTGGGTGGTCCACAGGACGTTCACTATATTTGGTAATACATTGGAGATTGGTGCATATATTATTACATTTATTGACAATGCAGTACGAAAATGTTTATCAAAACAAAATAATTTACCATTCATTTTATTGTATAATTCCTATTTAAGAAATATGTTGGCAATCTTCAGGTTGTAGCTGTAGAGAGGCATTGGCATCATAATACACTGCCTGATCACCTGAACACCATTTTCAAAGGATTGGTGAAGGTGGTTAATTACATCAAATCGTCAGCAGTGAACACCAGGGCTGTTCAGAAAATTATGCCAGGACATGGGTTCCGACTTTGAGGTGTTCTTGTTCTACACTTGTGTACGGTGGTTGTCAGCAGGGAACGTAGTCAACATAATTTTTGAACTGATATAAAAATTGGTTGTATTTTTCCAGTCTCAAGGGAAAGATATTTTTTTTAAATATGCTAACACAGTCAGAATTTGAACTTGCATACCTTATTGATATTTATGGAATCTTGAACAAACTGAATCTTCAGCTGCAAGGGAAAGATGCAAATCTGTGATCTTACCAAGGCATCATCTAGGCTTTTCTTGAGAAATTAGACCTCTGTATCTAACGAGTCAAAGGTAACAATTTGGTTCAATTTCCATGTGTGAATGCCATGCTCGGGGAAAAGGAAACAATTTAGATGCAAATTCTCAAACATTTACGAAAGCTGCAAGATCTATTTCAGCGATACTTTCCGGAGGTGAACATTACAAGGTATGGGTTATCTTTCATCAGGAATCCATGCGCAACAGATGTTCATAGTGTTCCAGAAAATCTTCAGGAGGAATTCTTGGGTTTGAAAAATTATTTGGCAGCTCAAGATGTGTACCAGTGGTCTACCATGGATTGGGGGGGGGGGGAGTATGATATTGGTACTTACCCAAATCTGTCAACACATGCAGTCAAATGTTGGTTGTCTATGCTTCATTTATCCTTACTAAAAAATTAAATAGTCCACAATATGTTTTGTATTGGGCTGGTGGTCCGTGGCATACATTATATTACAAGCATATTCAGAGTATATTATAATCAGTGTTTATGGATCAAACATAGGTATTTGATTGTGCTCGACCAGGCTGACGTTGTCCTGCAACAGGTAACATAAATGTAAGTTAAAATAAGTTAGACTAAAAAGGTATAATCTGTTCCCCTGTACATTTCCAGGTGACGGCTGCGGATATTAAGAAACAGTGTATTATTATTAGTATTAGTATTCTATGCAATAACACTAATAAACACTAATATCACACTATTGTTTATCCATGAACAGCTCCAGGAACAGGCCAGTGGGGTGAGGAAGATGGTGGACAAATTCACCACTCCTTTCTCATGCAGCCGGGAGGAGGAGTCATGGAAGCAATTCTTTAACTCCCTGACCTTGCAGTGCAGCCAACTTAACCGCAGCGTGTGGAGCTACCTCCGGCTAGAAATTATGATGCTCCTGGAGAAGTATCAGGCTAGGACTATGCCTCAGGAGGGTCTCTCCCACCTCCTACGCACCTGGCAGCATGGTCCTGGCCAAGCACCCACTGTCATGCAGCAAGTCCAGCAGCCCATGCAGGTGCAGCACCCCATGACGTTGCAGAAGCCCATGCAGCAGTTGCAACAGCCCATGCATCAAGTGCAGCTGCCCATGCAGCAACAACAACAACAACTTCTACAGCAGCCACAGGTAGTGCAGTACCTAAACCACAACCCGGTCCCGGGACTGTACGGCCAGTACCCTGCACCTCCTGCCCCCCCCCCCCCCCCCCCCCACCCCATGTCTGCCTCCGGTACAGCTTGCCCATCCACCGGTGGTTCCTCTACCTCTCCCAAACCACAGAGCTGTTCCACTCCCAAACAGGCATTTGGCATTTCACCGAAATACCAAAACAAAATACCCTCACTGTTCCCTGATTAAATAGCACTGTATGAATATTCCCATATTCAAAATATGCTACAGGGGTGCAATGCCTAGTGAGTTAATTGCTCAATAGGTTGCGTTCTGAGAGTGAGGGTCCGAGCTTGGGGAGTGAGACTATGAAGCGCAGAGGCGAAGCAGCTTCAGAGATGGAGTTGGGTTCGAGCCGTAAATAGGTGCTTCGCATGTCTCACTCCCTGGACTGGAACAAGACCTCACGGGCCTCACCATGTTCAGCGGTAGAGTGTAAAGGCTATCAGCCTATGCCCGAGAGGGAATAGTTGGAATATAGAAAAAAATAAAAATAAAAACAAATCAAGACCTCCTGGCCAACCTCAGTCTCTCGTCGAGCCTATTTGATTTGCCCTCAAATACACCAGGCGACACCTCCAGACCCACAACACCCGGGAGTCGGCTCGACACTCCACATACAAAATTCAATAAATAACAAGTATGTAAAAATAAGATATAAGAAATTCAATAAATAACATGTATGTAAAAATAAGATATAAAATGTCAATACAAAATTTATAATATAGGAAGTATGGTTTGTTATGTCCCAATTTATGTTATTAAATACAAATACAAAAATGAGAAATATATAGCAAACAAATTATAATAAAAGTACAATAATGTATGAACAATACAAAATTAAGAGGTATAAGAATAGTAAAATGCAATGCAAATAGAAAACAACAGAATTATATAATAATGATTGAACTGAACTTACAAAGACATGGAATGAGTATAATGAAATATAATATGAATACTTAATACATAAATAAATTAGTTCATAAATATATCAACAATAACATAGTAGATGCACAGACTATAAATTACAAATGCAATTGGAAAACAAAAGAAATGCACTAATCATGATTTAAATGAACTCGCAAAAGACATGGAATAAGTATAAAGAATATTGGGTTTCTCACCTATATCATCGACTCCTGCCACGAAACACTCCCAGCTGGTGAGTTGAGGTATTCTCTAACTCTTTTTCCACCCTGGTTGCCAGTGTTGCCACCTGGATGGGAGGGGGCACTCGGAAGCAGGTGGCCATCTCTCCAGGTGCCGCGGGTAACCAGGTGTGTTTCTGGGTCTTCCTGGTCCAGCTCACGGCTCGATGGTTGCCGTATCCTCAGGAGGTTATGGAGGGTGCAGCAGGCCATCGCCACTGACTCAATCCTGTGTGGGGCGATGGTGATGGTGGTGTGTAGAACTCTGAACCTGTAGGGTAGATGATTAGAGAAATGTCATTGTCATAAATGTTTTGCTTTAAAACAAATATCTCACATACCAAAAATGATTTCTTGATGTTCTTTACATGCTCACCTGTTTGCTAGGATCCCGAAGGCGTTCTCCACTACTCGTCGTGCTCTTGATAGCCGGTAATTGTATATCCTCTCATCGTGACCCAGACCCCATTGTGGATAGGGAATCATCATCCACAGACGAAGGCTGAAGGCATTGTCACCGATGAAGTAGTAGGGTATTTCTTGATCAGGTGCCCCTGGCAGGAGCTCAGGTGGGGGGAAGTTGGCCTCATTTGCGTTGATGAGCTGGTTTAGGGGCGATTTGGTGAAGCACCCTGAATCTGACTCGCATCCAGGGCTGCCAATGTCCACATGGATGAACTTGTAGTCCGCATCAACGAGTGTAAGTAGTCCCACAGAGAAGAATTTCTTCTAGTTATAGTACTTTGATCCACTGAATGCTGGGTTCCTGATCCAAATGTGCTTCCCATCGACCGGGGCGCCCCTAGGGCGTGAGTGAAGTCCCAACGACTTGCGAATCTATCGGCTATAACTTTCCATTCCTCTGGTGTCTTCGTGAAGTGGAACACCTCTTCGCCAAAGGCCTCAACAATGGCCTCACACGTCTCGGGAATAAGTAGGGAGATGGTGTTCTTAGCCATACAGAAGGGAAATCTGAGACTGGTGTAGGTGTTGCCACTTGCGAAAAATCGCAATGTTATGGCCACTTTCAGTCCTACCTCCAGGGGCCTACTCCAAAAAGGTGTTCTGCTTCTCCAGCCGAGGCCGCACACGCTCACAAATTTCGTCGAAAAGACCCTCGTTGATCTGCAGGAAACTCTGGTACAGTTCTGGGTCCTCCGCTGCCAATTCCTTCATGGGGGTGTGGTAGTGGCCATAAGTCTCCCTCCTCATTAGGTATGGCTTCACCCACACACTTCGCTTCTTCTTCCTATTGATATACTTCTTTAGATTGGATAAGACTTGGGTGAAGGTCAATAGCGTGGCGTACAGTTGTTGGTTGCACTCCTGGTATAGCTGTACTTGAGCATGTAGATTGCTGTGGTCGTCCATGTTGAGATGTTGCTTCGTCTGGGGCACCTGGTTGACTGTACAGGTGTGTCTGTAGCACACCCCTTTTATATCATGAACGGTGGCCATCGGAGGGCCATCGGCGACGACACTGCGACCAACTTATTGTGGCTGCAGTGCCGTCGCATTCCGGCCGTGACACAGACTTCTCAGGTCGCCGTCCAGCGGGACTTGTCGTGGCACCAAGTCGCCGTCGGCGTCAGGACCATGAGAAGATGGACCCCGTCGATTCGCCGTCCAATCCCCATCCAATCGCTGTCCTGCACCGTCTGCCTGCAGCGTAACGTGTTGAACGGGCCATCGTGGCCACTCCTGCTCCAGATTGATGCCGTCCTGCCTATTTTTTTGGTCGTGGCCGGACGGGACGTTAATTCGTGTATGTGTGAACCGAGCTTTGCCCCGGCCCACGCCGACCATTTTATGCATGCACAAAATGTTCGCCGCCTCCCGCCTCGCGTCCCGTGTGCTGGCGACACCAAACGTCCCTGTACCGACCATAGGCGATTTTGCAGGCGTCCTTGCCCGTTTGCAGCCGAATTAAGAGGTCGGGGCCGGACGGAACGTTAATTCATGTATGTGTGAACCGAGCTTAAGGGGTCCAGATTATTGTCAAGTTTGCTGGCGCTACCTACAGTATAGTACTAATATATAACTATTATACTGACGAACGCTGATTGGCGCTCATACAGCATGGGTTAAGTAAGCCATACTGTTTATTTGAAAGTAGATTATGGGAAGACGAATTGTGTTTGTGTGTGCCAAAACATTCTGTAGTCAAAATGTTGGTCGATGAACCAGTCTCTGTTTACTGAAGGATCTGTAGTCAACATGTTAGTAGTTAAACCAGTCTCTGTTTACTGAAGGATCTGTAGTCAACATGTTGGTAGTTGGACCAGTTACTGTTTACTGAAGGATCTGTAGTTAACATGTTGGTAGTTGAGCCAGTCTCTGTTTACTGAAGGATCTGTAGTCAACATGTTGTTAGTTGGACCAGTCACTGTTTACTGAAGGATCTGTAGTCAACATGTTGGTAGTTGGACCAGTCTCTAGTTACTAAATGATCCGTAGTCAACATGTTGGTATTTGGACCAGTACCTGCTCATTTATGGGTCTGTAGTCAATATGGTGTTAGTTGGACCAGTCTCGGATTACTAAGTAACTAAAGGGTCTGTAGGAACTCATCCAATAAACCCAGTATTTAAAGTATTGACTGGCACATTAAAGGGCGGTGCGAGGCTTAGCGACCTATACAAGTAAACCGTAGTGTTTTCTATCTTGTCAGATAATAGCTGTTATGTTTTATTTATTAATGCAGGCTTAAAATATTGCGTGCTTATACTGTGTGTGTCTTACAATTCTACATGAAGCTACCAGATGCCTTCCCTTATCGTAAAGCTGGTACAATTCATATTATGTAGTATAATACAGTACAATGAACAGGATATTTTATGAATGCTACCCTCAATTATGTTTCAACAATCAGTGGAATTTACACTTACAGTAATCAACAGTTCAGGAAACACTATGTCTGGGATCGAACGTGGGCTACATAATAGCAAGTCCCAGGTTCTATTCACTATAGCAGAACCGTGCAAAATTTAAGCATCCCCTATGAGAGATATTGGTGCGCTTAGGCAGAAGCCAGGGCATTTTAGTAGCCTAGGTTCTATCTCAGGCAGACATACACAGAGTGGCGCAGAATCTCATTACCCACCGGCCAGACATTAGCAATGCTGCCTCTCGATATATTTATATAGCTAAGCGGTAGTCTGCGTAAACCGCGTAATGGATATTGTATTTATTATCACAACACTTCGCAACCTTTGCACATATTGCCTTTTGTAATACCCCATTAAATGCAAAACATATAGAAAATGTTACTTGTATTTTAAAAATTGTAATACAAATAACATTATATGAATAATGATGAGACAAATTACTACAATTATAGTGTATTCACTTTTTAATTTAGGCCAGCTATCGATTATATTCTGAAAGGGTCCCCTGTTGAAGCAAATGAAAGGAATGGACACAATACACGGAATAGGATGTATAATTTTACGGTTCCGAGAATCCAAGGACAGGGTAAACTAACATTCTTCTTCACTGCTATCAAAGACTGGAACAACCTACCAAAGACAGTCCGTGAAAAGAGAACATTGTATTCCTTCAGACGTAGCTTGAAGGAGCACCTGAACCGAACAGCTGCGAGAAGGGAGCACCAAGCTTATGTTTACTACTAAATACGACATAAGAGATAGGCAAAACAGACTGAAATGATTACTCAAATATTTGTTTCCAGTCCAACTATAGAATTATTATGTTCCTTCCAACAACCAACCATACTCCTAAAATCGATTAATGAAATTTACAAACACATGTGGCAGTCCGTGGACTCGAACCCAGGATGGGATGTAAGGTATCTTAATATAACCCCCTAGAAATAATTTCTCTAAAGTACCGGTATCTACTAATCTTATTAATTTAAATTTGTTATCCTCCCCTTTTTTCCCAGCTAACTTAATCCCACAAGGACCCCAATGGAAATACGCCTAACAGCCTTATTAGGATATATCCTTAGTTGGAATTATGCAAAGCTGGTACATGTCATATTTGTAACATATTATGTATACCAACATTGTAAAATGCTTACTGAATAAACATTATTATTATTATTAAGTAGATAAACTGTAAACCAATGTAATTTATGTCTTCATACAAACCAGTGATACGTATGAAGATAATAGATAAAAAAAACGTTGCCACAACTTTGGCCAACACCTATCCGACACACCCTTTCTGCATTATATGTTGGGGAAGAATATACAATACTATATCTCAATTTGAATGTTGAATTGCGGCAAGATTTAGGGAACGAAATAAATCTGGTGTGAAGAGGAACGCTCACTAGGAGAAACACAAAACAATAAGAGTGAAAACTGTGAAGGCACGGGAGAGAAGTGTCAACAATGAAGAAGCAAAATCAACACTGCTCTCAGATGCTGCGCCTTGGGGTGGGGCAGGAAGAGGGAGGGAGAGGTGGTGGGGAAGATGGGAGTAGTTCACTTTTGAGCTTGTGCTTGCACTGGAAGAATAAGCAAAGCATTGTTTTAATTCAAACAATAGTATATACCCCAGCTCTTAATTGGACTGCATACTAAAACGTGATATTATATGGGTATCTATAGTTTAGGTACTATGTATTTTCACTTTCTAACAAACACAAACTCTCTCCCTATTCTATGCCATTATAAAATAAAACTTCCTATAACTAATACTAGGAAATGGGTGCATTATATGATCCAGTTTTGTCAGCAAAGCTACATCCTAAGATGAGCTTTCATTTATTTTGAAGAAGGTTTTCTGGATACATGTTATCTCTAATAATATTGCCCAAAACCTACATCGATGGCTAGGATATATACTTCTGAAACCACTAGATGCACAAGCAATAAATGTTGCTGTTTACCTCCCTCACTCAATGTTGTTCTTTTATTATTCCTTTTACATAGGCAGAATCTTGCTACAGTCTTTATTCAGTGTTTTCCTGTTATCTATCTATCTATTGCCTGACACCGTGATCGCCGAAGGGGTGGCCACAAACGAAACGCCCCAATGCACCTCTGTTCCTAGTCAGTCAACGCCCCTCCTCCCAACCAGCACCGCCTTCATCCATATACTTCCTCACTCCATCCTTCCACCTCTCTTTCGGTTTACCTCTCCCTCTCTGTCCTTCCACCTCGCTCTTCTACACCCTCTTAGTCATTCTCTCGCTTCCCATACGTTCAAAATGGCCGAACCATCTTAAGATGTTCCTTTTCACACTTTCCAGCACATCTACCTCCACACCACACCTCCTTCTTACTTCCTCATTCGTCTGTCTATCCCTCCATGTAACTTCGCACGCAATTCTTAAGTAACTCATTTCAACCCCTCTCACTCTTGGTCTGAGTCTCTCCACCAACGTCCATGCTTCGCTTCAGTAAGTCAGTGTCGGGATTACCACACTGTCATGCAAGGACTTATTCACTTTCATACTGACCACCCTATTTCTTGTTCCTGCTTTCAGCGTTTCTACAACCCTCTTCCCCTGTTGCACCCTCTCCCGCACTTCTTCATCCTAGTCCCAACTTTACTCAACACACTGCCCAGATACTTAAATAAGCTGACAATCTCCATAGCCTGACCGTTCAACTTCACCTAACACTCTGTGTTTTCACCCCTTTTGAAGACCATAACCTTGCTCTTCCCCGCATTTACCTTCAGATACCGTGTTTCGCACACTGTTCCAAACATATTTACCACACACTGCAACTCCCATTCATTATCACTCATCAGAACTGTATCATCAGCAAACAGCAGTACAGGTATCTTCCACTCATTTCCCTCCCTTATCAGCGATACACCAACATCCACTGCTCTTCCTTGTATTTCATTCATGACTCTATCAATCTATTGCCTGACGCCGTGATCGCCGAAGGGGACATCACACACCCCTATTTCAACCCAACATTCAGATCAAAGAACTCGCTCTGCTCGTTTTCCACACATACTGCTGCCTTTGCACCCTCATACATGCTCTTCACTTCTTTCAGCAACTTGCCATCTACTCTGTAAATTCTAAGTACTTTCCACATACCTTCTCTATCCACTCTGTCATAGGCCTTCTCCAATTCCATAAAGGCAACATACACCTTTTGTTGCTTCTCCAGATATTTCGCCACAACACAATTCAGGGTAAAAATCTAATCTACACATCCTCTTCCCTTCTTAAAACTGCCCTGCTTGTCACCTATCCATTTATCTGTTCTCGCTCTCACTCTCTCAATCACTACCCTACTGTACACCTTCCTTACTACGCTTAGAAGACATATTTCTCAGTGGTTACCACACACTCCTCTTTCCCCTTTACCCTTATATAGGGGGACTATTATGCCTGTCTTCCAGTCATCAGGAGCACTCCCTTTCTCCCATGCTATTTTGCACATTTCCCATACCCATTCGATCACTATCTCACCACCATACCTCAGCATTTCCCCACACCCTCCATCTATTCCTGTTATACTTGCTTCTAATAAGGCAGATTTTCGCCACCACCAATAAAATTGTTTCACTTGAATTTGATGATGCTGACGAGTCATTTGCATTAACTCTGGAATGTCACCGCCTTTGATTTATTTAACATTATATTACTGAATTTTGATTACCTACTACTTTGTAATACGGTTCAATACACTTGTGCATTCCACATTACATTTGACGAAGCACTGTACATCACTTGCATAATATATTAAGGTTCACAACTTCGAGGGAGGTAAAAGATGGCTATTGTATGAATTATGTTCAATCAATTGATCGGATTGATTAATCTCTGAAAATTGGCTTCAGTAATGTAGTAATTTACCTTATCACCTGTCCCGTAACAGGTTAATACAAAGGAAGACAAGCAACAACAAACCTAATGACCCTTACCTACCTACCTGCTATAACAAAATAATAATGACTGCCACAGCCATCAACTCGAGGGATTCAGCGCCAGAAGAAACATAATTATAGTACTATGAACGATATTGATAAGGTCACAGTACTCGGGTACAAACGCAGTCAGTTGGGGATTCATAGCAAGATATTTAAATGCTTGGACTGTATGACACTCTACAACATTTCTAGGCAATTAGCTCCATAAATTGACTACTTTGTTGAACACAATTAATATGCTTCACTTCATGTGATTGAAACGCCTTTCCAAAAATGTTGTAACCATTACTTCTTGTGTAATTTGAGTTATCTAGTGTGAAGTACTTACTTGCTTCCATGTTGTCATGAGCGTTGATAAATTTAACCCTTATTTAGCGGCGAGCAACATAAGTCGAGTTAAATAAAGCTGGACTATGTGGCGGCGCTCGACATAACTCGAGTGGCAATTTCAGCACGTAATGTGGCTGAGAGAGAGAGACAAGTGGTGGCAGGAGACTAGCGAGCGTATGACTGCTCCAGACCACCGCGGCGAACCTACTGACACAAATCTCAGCTCCCTCCTCCCTCTCTCACTCGCTACATACTCAATTATGTACTGAAAGTACCGAATTACCTGCTTTTTGCACTCGCGTTGCACGGTTATTGCAAGAAAACTATCCATCATACAAGGATCGTTATGGTGTCATTCGAAAGCTCTGTTTATGCCCTTTCAGGGATAGGTACTTGTTTTACGTTCTGGGTCTTATTTAGGCATGAAAATGATCACGTAAACAGCCCTATTTTGGCTAAAAACACCCCGCTGTGCGGTACACATAAATAAACCGCATAGGCCGCTCGTAAGGTGTTAAAACACTTGGATTAAATCCCCTCTTATTCTGCAGTTTGTAAAGTTAAATAGGTTAACCTCTTTTCTTCGTTCCTCAGACAATTTTTTGTTTTAATCAGGGAATCATTTTAGTTACTCTCCATTATATTCTCTAGTTTGTTAACTCATAAGCGCTGTACAGCTATGGTATTTGAAAGTGCCCGCCATGCGAAAGTATTTGGTACATTCCTTACTAAAATTGTCAATTTACCATATATATAATTAATACTTATCCATATGCGCCTATTTTACTTATAATATGAACATATGAACATTGGAAAGCAATAAAACAAGTGGTAACAGAAATTGGCTGGTGAAAATCGTATATTATAGTTCCATGGTCGTAATCTGACCTTGATCGGCGAGAGAGAAAAACCCTCCCTCTCTTTTTTTTTTTTTTTTTTTATTTTTCTATATTCCAACTACTCCCATTAGGGCATAGGCTGAGAGCCTGCACACTCTACCGCTGCTGAACACGGTGAGGCCCGTGAGGTCTTGTTCCAGCCTAGGGAGTGAGATATGCGAAGCACCCACAGCTCGAAGCAACTGCATCTCTGAAGCTGCTCCGCCTTTGCGCTGCACCGTCTCATCCCCCAGGCTCGGACCCTCACTCTCAGAACGCCACCTATTGAGCAATTAACTCACTAGGCATTGCCCCCCCCACCCCCCCTAGCATATTTTGAATATGGGAATATTCATACAATGCTATTTAATCTGGGAACAATGAGGGTATTTTTTTGTCATTTCGGTGTGCTGTGGTAATGCACTGAAACTAGGTACAGCACAAATTCCATCCCAATAATATCTTCCCATTGACTCATTGGGATTCGAACCCGGGTCCATTGAATTACCAGTCCAGTGGCAAGACCACTCTGCCACACCTCCCTCTTGTGTCTGGCATGGTACTGAGAGGCAAGGAGACTAGGAGAGCTCTCAGACTGGCTTAGAGGGTCAGAGATACACTCCTCCACCCTCCTCCCTCTCTCCCACCCGTCCTTGCACAAAAATATTCGATAAATATCGGGAATAATGGGGAAATACCAAATAATTGAGGAGGGGTAATGAGGGGTGAAAAAGGGAGTTGGGGAAGGAGGGGGTTGGGTCACATGTGTAGGAGTGGTAGAAAGTAATGGAGGGGAATTTTCTTACCTAATCACAAATTCCTTTTTTTTGAGTGCCACTGGGGTGTTTTAAACGGTTTTTTTTTAGGCTTTGGATCTTAAGAGTCTGGCCGCATTCGCCCAGTAGAATCTCTTAAGAGACTGGCCGCAGTCAAGAGGTTAATGTCCATTTTATATTATGACAAACAAAACTAGACACAATATTCCAAATGAGGAGGAACCAACTAATCATGAAGTGCGAATAACGTTTTTGGTTATATATTCAAAAGATTTCCCAATGAAGCCAATAATTTGATTTGATTTGTTATCTATGTTGAAGTTCATCTGCCATGCTTGAACCCAGTTTGACAGGTTTTCTATAGCATTCTGAATCTCTTTAATGTTCGATGGAGCATTTACTTTGGGTGCTATCTTTGTGTAGTCAGCGAATTTGGAGATTCTACTAAATAGTCCATCATCAATATCATTAATGTAAATAAGAATATTTTTGGACCGAAAACTGAGCCTTGATGTACACCGCTTGTAAAATTCATTCAATTTGAAGCTTTGCTCTCACTCAATTAGCCAATCCTGAATCTAATGAAGAAAATACTACCGAATACTATGAGCTATAAGTTTTCCTATCAGTCTGTTGTGACTTCATTGAACGTTTTTTGAAGAATCAAGGTAGAAAATGTCAACTACTGTATTTTTGTCATATACATTAAAGATGCCATTGAAAAAGTCAAGGTGGTTTGTAAGACATGAACGCTTCTTTCGGAAACCTTGTTGTGAGTTGTTACTTTCTAGATGACATACAGTGCAATTTAATGTCAGACTATTGTTTCGAGCAGCTTGCATATAATTGAGGTGAGGCCTATTGGGCAATAGTTGCCGGGCAGAGTTTTATTTCCTATTTGTTTTAAATGAGTGTTACGTTAGCAAAATTCCATTCTTTGGAAATAGATAGATAGATATATATTGTATGTGTTTTACATTGTTGGTGTGTATCATGGTTAATTTGATACGTAAAAAGGCAAAGAATGTATGCACTCGATCGTTCATGTCTAAATCCATACTATCTATGATTTATGTATTAGTCTCTGCTTGACTATGTGTTTATTTATTATTGTTTCAATGATTTAACCAATGGTGGAAGTGGTCTGTATAGTTTGATGGATCTGAGAAGACCCCTATTCATGAAGAATTGGTAACATGAGGTATGGGTAATTAGACGGAAAACTTTTGCCAGAACAGGAACAAGCACTCAGGAGCAATTAATTATTTTGTACTATTGGTGGAACTTCATCTGGTCCAGCAGATTTGTCTATGGGAAGACTTTGCAAAATGCTTATAAAATGTTTGGTGTGAATCTTTAATGATGGGATTTGAGGAAAATTTAAATTTAGCGCAGGAATATCTTAGTTTCTTTCATCTAAGGTTGAGTTGGTGGAGAGAATATCAGCCAATAAGTAAGTTTTACATGGCGGGTCACTTAAAAGATTGCTATCAGGATATTTTAATGGTGGAATGGATGAACCACTAGTGAAATTAGACTTGAATGAGCTATGAGTAGATCAAATGATTTTGTTATCATTTGAATTGTTTAGTAATTTATATCCCTGCTTGTGAAGAAATTCTGGTCTGGTCTGGCGGTCTGGCCGTACAAAACAAATATTCAAGACAAATTCTTAAGACATTTTGAATCAAGGATAAATGAAAACCGTTTAGAGATGCATTATGAGAACCATAATTGGACGATTGTTGAAGGGGTCAGAACAGTCCAACTTCTTGAAGACAGGTTCTATGAAAGGAAACTTCCAGCAAGAAGGGCAGAAATTAGAGGAAAAACAGATTTGGAAATCTTTGCCTAGGCACGGCGTCAGCATGTAAGAACAATGTTCGTGTACAGCAGGAGGAACTTCTTTTGGTCGATATGTCATCTTACTATTTAGAGCAGAAAGTCCATCCTTAGAAGATATTAAGATATTAGGCATAGATAAGAGAGAGAGGGGTGCTGAGGCAGGAATAGCACTGGAATCATCCAAGGTAGATTTTTGTAGTGCACTTTTGAGCAAAGAGTTCAGCTTTGCTATGGTTGGAGGACCCTTATGGAGATAAAAACATTTACAGAGTAAGAAGAAGGATTAAATGTTAGAAATAAGCCATGGATGTTGGGTCGATCACCAAGGCAGTCAGGGATAAGAGTAAGGTGCTAAACTAATTGTTTCAGGTTATTTATGATAGAAAATATGTGAAATGAGAACAGAACTATTGTCGGTGGTAAACATTGAAATCCTCTAATATGGAGATTTCTGAGAAAAGATATGTTGAAAAGATGTGTTCCATTTTAGTATTCAGATAGTTGAAGAATTAGGGAAACTCAGTAGACTTAGGCGACAGATAGACAGCACAAAAGTATTTAGTTTGAGAATTGACAGAACATTTGAGCTAGAAAATCGAGAATTCAAAGGAGTCTAACTGAAGACCTCGAACAAATCTGAGGTTGTTGAATACTCAACGCCCTCATTTGGCTTGCAAACTAGGATAGAAACAGTAGCAGGAGACAGAGAAAGGACTGCTGTCAGTTGCTTCAGACACTTGAGTCTCGGTGAGGAAAAGAAGATCAGGTTTGTTGAATTAGAGACAGGTGTTCAAAAGAGAGGAAGTTATAATAATAATTGCCGCAAGTATTGCATAAGTTAATAGAAAGCGAGTAGAAAACGGTAGCACATATATAATTCAGCTGCAAGAACAAGAAATTTTAATTGGAGTGATAAAGATATATTTACATAGATACACTGGCCACACAGACCTATATAATCCCAGCGAGGTGTCCAAGAGTTAATTCGAATAGAGGTTGCACATTCAAATGTAAGGGAAAGTTGAAGGAAAGAATATCAAGAAGAAGGCTTTCTTGCCACCCTCCGTCTCCTCCGGCAATTACCATACATTAAGACAGTTGGAAATGAATAAGCATGACAATTGCCTGAAGAAAATCATTGAATACTTCAAAATGGAAAGGAAATGTTCCTACACTCCTTCACCTATGCTTATATAATTACACGTTAACTATTTCCCGACGCTATGATTGAACCTGTTCATTACAGACAAATCGTGTTTATCAGTAAATATTTTCTACTCCATAACAATTTCTATATATATATATATTTTTTTTTATAAATCTATGTATTGAGTCACTGTCTAATATTTTATTAGGGAACTTATTCCACTCATTAATATTACTATGTGTGAAGGAATGTTTTATGTATTTTGGTTTGTTTTCTAGCCTATTAACCCTTATTTAGCGGGTGGTCAGGTATTTTACACTGTACCGCTCAGCGGGCATAATCCCGAAATATTCGCTCAATTTCACTTGCCCTAGCGCCGTTACTATGGCTCCAATGCGAACGAAACGATCATTTTTGGAAAGAGCAACTCTTCGTCTCCCCATATAAGTCTATGAATGGATGTTATGAATGAGTGTGTAGGGTGGGAAGAGGTGAGGAAGAGGAGGTACTTTTTGGTCTATTTCCCAGGCGCGTTCGGTTGCGTTCGCTTTGGCCTGACTTCGGCCTCTCGCGCGTCTACTATTCCTTCGGTAATCGGTCTTATTTTTCTCTTATTTCTCCTTATTTCTGTATTCTCTCTCTCTCTCTCCTGTCTGTCTGTCTGTTTCTCTTTCTCTCTCTCTCTCTCTCTGGCTTGCTCGCTTTCCCTCTCTCGCGCGCTCTGTCTCTCTCTCTCTTCCTCATCCGTATATGTAATTCTCATTATTATTTTCTCTAATCTCTCTCACTCCTCCTGTCTGTCTGTCTCTCTGGCTCGCTCGCTTTCCCTCTCTTGTGCTCCCTTTCCCTCTTCCTCATCCGTATTATGTATTTCTCATTATTATTTTCTCTAACTAATCCCTCTATTTCATTTATTTGCTTGTAATATTTCTGTATTATTATATCTTTTTCACTCTTTCTTCAGTTCAGTTTCTGCATTCTCTCTCTATCTCTCTGTTTCGCTTGCTTTGCAGGAATTTTGTTTTTGTTTTATATATAATATATAATAATTTACTTATCATTACTTACTATATCGTATAAACAATAGTAGGTAGCCAACTTACCATAATACCGATACACCAAACCGATCCGCATGCGGTTTTGTTTATCACCTGTTTACTAAAGTGCCACCATTATCGATTTTCTTGGAGCCGACTAGAGCGGGAGGGTTACCAATTGAAATTAAATCCGCTAGCATATATTGTTAGATGTAAGACATGATAAATACCACTAGAAATATGAATTGGCAAAATCCATATAATATCACTTCGAAATTGTTCTGAAATTTCAAAACAAAACCGCTAGTGTAAGTCATTGCTGCTAGATCGAAGTAAAGGTCTCTAGATCTAGCGGAAGTCGCTATACGTATTGGTAGTACTGCACACTCATTCATTTCATTCATTCATTTTCTATTGAGCTCGTCCTGGAATCTTTACGACTCTGAATCTTACGATTGCCGACGGCGATACGTTGTTGACATTGTTGTTGATGTTCCAGTGGAGGGATGAACAAAATATTGTCCTTGTCCAATAATAGCTATTTCATAGTCCCACAGGACTTATTTTGATATATTTATCAAATTTATTGAACGCCTGAAAATAATACGCTATAAAATGCTTGCAATCAAACTTTCAAGCAATTACAAGGTCACATGCAATTATAAAAAGGTATATTGTAGACCACAATCTTCGCCAAGCTTCGTTGTTGCTTGTATTATCGTGAGAAATGTACCATACACCCTGGTTATCGTGAGAAATTTACCGAACGCCTGCAAATAATACGCTATAAAATGCTTGCAATCAAACTCTCAAGCAATTTCAATGTCACATGCAGTATAGGTAGACCCAGAGAGGAAGACAGACAGAGAGAGAGGGGAGGTCAAAAACATCTGCTAGGTGTGATTTCCCCTGGGAGGGAAGAGATTAGTTAGGGGCGTGCCCTGGCCTACATCAGACAAAGAGAGTACAAAGGAGTACAAACAAAGAGAGTGAGACAGAGAGAGAGAGAGAGAGAGAGAGAGAGAGAGAGAGGGTAGTGATAATATAAAAATGTTACACATGTATCATATAATATATGAAAACATAATATATACGGTAGGCCTACATCTGTTCTCCACAATCATATAATGCCAAGCACAAATATTCAATCTTTGGTTGTTTGTATTACCGTAAGAAATTTACCGAACGCCTGCAAATAATACGCTATAAATGCAAAGGAAATTTCTTGTAGAGTGCAATTTTGAGGACGTAATGTGCTCTGAGAGAGAGCGGAGCCGGTGATTAGGAGCATAAAATACCTCAAGACCGCTCGCCACACAGGGAATTCTATAAGGAACTTACCGTATTTTAGGGTTTTTGCACTCGTGTTTTACGATCGTTGAAAGACAACCAGTGATCGTAAAAGGATGGTTCGGGTGTCATTGGAAAGCTCAATTTACGCACTTTCAGGATACATACTTGTATTACGCTCTGGGTCTTGTTTATGCATGAAAAAGAGCACGGAACAACCCCATTTAGGGTAAAAAAAAAACCCGCTGGGCGGCACAGTGAAATATACTCCACCAGCCGCTCGTAAGGTGATAAAATGCTTGCAATCACATTTTCAAGCAATTATAAAATATAAATTGTACTTACCAACACCCACACCAGTATGTTCTTCGTCAGGAACGTCTCCAATTTGCTCAAGGGTCTGTCCAATATCAACCACAACATCCACCCCACGCAAATTATGCTTGGGGTGAAAGCCTATGATCGGGTTATTTTTGTCTTCCGAGTCATCCACACTACCAAAACTCTCACCCAGACCTTCGACGGTTTCATCCAACAGCTTATTAGAAAGTTCTGAAGAGTTCAGCATGATATCTAGTTTCTGGGTGGTGAGCCGGGCGTGGTTAGTAGGGTGGCGCGACGCACTAGGGATTGGCGGCCACCGAATCGAACACGGGCAAATCTTGACCTTCCATTATGGCTGCTTGAGGGTCACTTAGTCACGGTCACGCAGTGGGGATGTGTGGGTGGGCCCTTGTAGTACACCGCCTGACCACCAAGTTTCGCTTTCCACCAAAATTAGGGCGGGAATACGCCCACGGACTTAAGTCCGACCCCGCCATTTAGTCCAATTTTCTCGTATCGGACTTAAGTCCGACCCCGCTAAATAAGGGTTAATCATATTTTATTTCCTCTTGTGAAACTTTCTTTGGCTATCTCATATACTGTAGGTTATCGGCTTTCATTAAGTTATTATATCCTCTAAGAATCTTGAAGCACTCATCTTTCCTCTTATCCTCTGTTTCTTGTGAGAAATGGCCCAGATATCTTAACCTGAGAAGCGCGCCATTTATGTTATTAACCCTTACTGTACCAGCAACGTACAATGGCCGACAGTAAAAAAAGTCACTCGCCAGTACTACAGTGCATTCATTCGACATATATCGACAGGCCCCGCCCACTTCCCCAACCGTTATCATACGGCTGGCATGACTGTGCGAGGTACGGGTGTCCAAGAGGGTTACCAAATCAGCACAAAAATATTATTTAATCTGTTTGCAGAATAACTAGAAGAATACAAACTAGTAAATGCCTACCTAATATTGCTAGAATATTACTCCAATATTGATAACATGTGCTAAAAGATTCGGAGTATAGCCAGCATTCTTATTGCAAGGTGTAAAATTTTGCCGCTAGATCAAGTCAATATTTATTTATCATTTTAAATTATTAAATATGGCCTACAAAGCCATCTACCTTTCTACATCAACGAGTGAGAAAGAAATGTTAAGACTGGAGCCTGTCTTTAACACCTCCATTCCCTTGTTCAAGTAAATATTTTTTGATCTAGCGGTAAGGAAGCTACATTGGCAACGCTTCTCTCTCAAGGTTTCAACTGTCACTGCGCTGCCATTCAAACGTCAGTTCAGTTCCCTCCTGTCTTCTGAAGGGGGAAGTTGGCGTCTCCTGCCCATACCCCTGGCAGACCTGCTGGTTCTCCCCGACTTGTCAGTCAAGCCAGTGTGACGTTAACCACTCCGTTAGAACCGCATGGCTTGTCCTACAGTGACTCACTAGGATCGCCAGGGCAGTGGATTGGGCTACAGTTTATGTATTAGAGTGTGCTTTATTTAATATGAAAGGTTGTGTCATGGGCAGTCCAAAAAGGCTCTTTGTTTTCACCCATGTCAAGGCTTTATATATTTAATTGTAAAGTATATGTTTTATCATTAACTAGTAATGATGGGATCTGGGAGAGAGAGAGAGAGTAGAACAGAGTGAGAGGGAGCACGCAGTGTTTTTGTCCCGCTCGATGACGTCACGGCTGGCTGCCTCTAGGGGGTTGGTTAAGAGAGGTCCTTACCATGCTGTTAGCTCCCTTGCTAGTGGCTAGAGGACTTGTAACCGCTTTTTTCCCACGCGGCTCGAGCTAGTGCGAGTATATATACAGTTCCTCGCCACTCTCTCCCTCAGATCTGGTTTCTAGAACGCATCCATCTTTTTTCCCTTGCTATCTGTCCCCGCTCCGCACCTTAGAATCTTTTCCTCTGCCTACCTCTCTCTTTTTCATATCTTTCACCACCTTTTTATTAATATTATACCCCCTCTGGTTAACTCTGCAAAAATCAGCTTCATGCTGGCCAGTTGTATTGTGCGTTAAGGTCTGATATAACCCATGTATGTTAGTTGTTAAGATAAGTGGATCACGAAGCATTGGTTGGCATTTATATTGTTTAAGTACTGCTTCCTTTAATTATTAGTGTTCAGCTGGATTAGATAATGCTAGAATAGGAGTCTGATACTATACGGTATTGTTTCCTATGAGTGCTGGCTTTAGTTAAAAGCTGCACGACATACCTGAGAACTGGAGTTGATTGAGTAAGCTTCTAGTCTGTGTGCCATTGAGAGTAGAGCATGCCCGAATGAGGTCTTTTTGCCTATACCATTCTGCACTGTTCTAAGCTCGTTGTTTGTCTTTGAGGTACGCCAGGAGAACGCTTAATACTTCGGTATTAAGGTTCCTCAAGAGAGCTACCCTTCATTATAACGTAATATTTGACGCACAGACTTGAGATTTGCACTAGGCTATGCGGCATGCCATGCGCACCAGTATCTCGTATCATTCACTCTAGCTAGACTTTATCAGTCACAGTAGACATTAAGTATATTAACCTAATTACTCTTTTTATGCATACCCATTTATTATTACACAAGCATTTCGCAGCCTAGTTTGAATGTATGGAGACACAAACGACTTAGGCTCTTTTTGTTGATAGGAATACTGCATTGTCGTGGCGATTATTATTATTGTTGTAGTGTTTAGGATATTCTTGGCTCCGACGGCATTATATATTCTGCCTTTTTGTGTGCATAGCCTGCACGAGCATTGTTCCGCTGCCTGCCTTTTTGGGTTCCATTTCCGATACGAGCATCTTTATAGCATCTCACATTTAAAGAAGATTCCTTGTTAGTGTTGAAGGACTTTAGTGCACTTTCTTTCATGCAGGAGTGCCTGACATTTATTGATTAAAGTAAGGTAAGCTGTAACTTCTCTTACCACCTTACTTTGTATACCATAACCAAGCACCTTCGGTTATAGGTAGTAATAGGCTGTTTTCACATAACATTAAGCCTAGAGTAGACGCACATTTATTGAGAGTTTGATAGCCTATTATTGCATATAGAACTCTGTAGAGTATTTGTGTTCTTTGTTCACTGGGAATATACATCAGAGGTTGGAGCTAGCGCTTTCCGTTGTAGCATTTATGCCATTACTAGTCCAATGAATAAGAGCCCTGATATATTTGAACCCCAGTCGTAACAAATGGCGACCTTACCTAGGATTTGGTGAACCTACATTTATTAGCAGGGAACATTTGTTGTTTTAGAGAATATTTTGCGGGGATCAGCAAGAATAATTTTTTTTTTACAACATAGTATAGCCCTTGAGTATTTCCGAGAATTTTTGTGTGTATATTGAGGTATAAGAGTTTGGGGTACTTCTTTTCTGAATATTGAGGTGGGAAATTTTTGTGAGCATCATGTCTTATACCGGATCAGAGGAGAATGGAGACACAGTATGTAATGTCGAAACTGAGGAACAGCAGTATGATGATATGGTTAATCAGGTGAACTGTGAGGAGCATGCTAGGATATTTTTGCAATGGCCTGTTACTGCCGAGCGGTTGGAGGGTATGGAGTGGTACGGTCTTCAATGCCTGGCCACAGCTATCGGTCATGCGGGTACTAGCGGCATGACCAGGGATAACTTGATAACGTGTGTACTTCGGCCATGCTTCCCCTACACTCGACTCCCAGCCATCCCAGTAGTTTGCCGACCCCGGGTACGCTTCCACAGTTGGGTGGTGACTGGCAGGGTGGGTTGCCCCTGGGGGGACCACCGGTAATTTCAAACATTGTAGCACCTTCACCTCCTCAAGGGTTAACTCCAGAATTATTGCTTCAGCTCGAATTAGCTAAGCTTCAGCATCAGCAGCAAATAGAATCTGCTAAGATCGAAGAGAGAAAATGTCAGATTCAGCAGCAACAAAGGGGATGTGCGCTCCAGCAGCAAATAGAATTAGCCATGATAGAAGAGAGAAAAACTATCAGTCAGCAGTCTCAGCACATAGAGCTAGCAAAAATCCAAGCGGATTTAGAGTCGACTAGGTACTGTGCCGACATGGGCGTAGAGAAGTCGCGAGTAGAGGCAACGGGACAGCGACTTGGGGCTGGTAACCGTGTTCATGAGCAGTCTCTCTCGCACTTATTGAAACTGGTTCCGGTGTTTGATGAGAGTGGTGTAACAGAATTGTTCGCACGCTTTGAGAAGAAGTGCCAGGAACACCAGTGGCCAGAGAATAAATGGGCAGCACTTGTATCCTCTAGATTAATAGGCAAGGGTCTTAAAGCCTACGATGCGTTACCTTTGGAGTTATGTATTGTGTACGAGGATCTCAAGGAGGCTGTCCTGAGGGCTTACGAACTGCAACCAGAAACGTACCGTTTGAAGTTCCGGGGTGTAACTAAGGGAAGAGATAGCACCTTTTTGGAACACGCCCGGGACTTGTCCGATGCTATGGGGAACTGGCTCCGATCTGAGAAGGTCACAACATTTGATGAAATTAAGCAGTTAATGATGTTGGAGCAGTTCTTTAAGAGCACGGGCGGTGATCTAACTTTGAACTTGAAGGAGAAAAACCCACGAACTCTAGTCGAAGCAGCAGAAATGGCTGATCGACGGCTGTCGTTGATTCGAGGTTGCAGGTCCTCACAGAAGTACGATGTAAGTGCTAAGGACCGTTATCCTCCCCCTCCCCGTAACAATGACACATTTAAACAGAAGAGCCATGAAACTAAAACTGAATCCAAACCTTACACCACACCGTATGTGAAAAGTCAGGGGCCTGTTACATCACAGTATAAGCCGAAACCGAAATTTATGTGTTTTAGTTGCCACCAGGAGGGTCATAAGGCAAATGAGTGCCCTAGTCGACCTCCTCCGGCAGCCGTGTCTTTTGCTCACGGCATTGGAGTGTTCAAGAGGACATCGGAGTTTGTTAGAGGCATTTCTTCCGAGGTAAATACACTGCCAGTGCAGAAGGATCCGGAAGGCTTATTCCCTGTCCGTGATGCCTTTAGTGACCACAGGGGACTCGGTTGTGTGGAGTGGGGGGGTAGAACACATGAGGTGAGAATTTTGCGTGACACTGGGGCATCGCAAACACTGTTGAGAAATTTAACTGGTAAACCTGTCAATACGGCGCGGGTGGTTGTGGTTCAGGGAGTTAATGCGACAAGGTCATACCCGCTTGTAAGAATGAAGGTGGAAGTTGATGGTGTGACTCGGGACCTGGATGTAGGAATTGTGGAGAAGTTACCTGTTGGGGGCGTCGACCTCCTTCTCGGCAACGACTTTGCGGGACCTACTTCTGAGGCTCCACCCTTGGTCGTTGCCGAGAAGCCGGCCGACGTGAGTAGGGAGGAGCATGAGTGGGTTAAGAAGTGTCCGGTGCAGCCTATGGCGTGTGTTGTCACCGGAGATCCTGCATCCAGGGAGTCACATTCTGGTCAACAATCTTTAGATCAGCGGAGGAAGGGTACCGAGAAGGGGTTGAAAGTTGATGCGATTGAGAGTTTAGTATCAACGGCCCTTCTCGGGGACTCAGTATTAGGACCAAATATCGAGTCTGAAGAAGACCCAGTAACTGTTGTGGAAAAGGCAGAGGATGGGCTTAAAAAGATGAAAGAGTTGAAGGAGGACAGTGATGCACAGTCGGGAGATGTGGCAACAAGGTGCCCTGACGCGTACCCTATGAGAAATGGGTCGGCGAAGACGGTGGTCCGAAGCTTGCTAGTGTATTTTTCCCGGTATGGTTACCCGCAGGGGATTCAGTCAGTCCATGGACCCAACTTCACTTCTAGCCTCTTTGTTCAAGCAATGCCGCAGCATGAGATTGTTGGGGTTGTGTCATCTGCGTATCATCCGGAGAGCCAGGGTGTGTTAGAGCGATGGCACTCAGCCTTGAAATCTGTGCTTCGTTGTTGTTGCTTTGAGAGTGGGAAGGATTGGGATCTTGGCCTGCCATGTGTTTTGTGTGCTGTGCGGGAGGTACCTGGGGAGAGTTTGGGATTCAGCCCTAATGAGCTCGTCTTTGGACACCGTGTCAGAGGGCCTCTCCATATGGTTGAAGAAGTATGGGAGGGCGCAGAAAAACCTTGTTCTATGCTCAAGTGTGTCCTCAACAGTCGAGAACGGATGTTGCGCAGTCTGGAGTTGGCTGGCCGTAATTTGACTAGCTCTCAGGCCCTCAGGAAGGACAGGTACGACCTCAAGGTTGAACTCAGGGAGTTTCACGTGGGTCAGGAGGTGTTGATTCTACTGCCCCTGGTAGGTCACCCCTTATCTGCGAAGTACGCTGGTCCTTATAGGGTGGTGGAGGAGCTATCAGACCTGGATTACTTGGTAGCCACTCCAGACAGACGGAAGCGCAATCAGTTATGTCATGTTAATCCCATGAAGGAGTATGGGAGGCACCCCCCTGAGCCTCTCACTGTGCCTGTGATGACGTTTAGCAGTCAAGGTGGAGAAGGAGAACGGGACAGTCAAGCTCAGGTGGAGGATAACTGGAAGGATAAGAAGTTCAAATGGGCACCTGAGTGTGAGAAGGTGTTTAGGGAAGTAAAACACCTGTTGTGCACTCACCCGAACCTCAGGGCCCCTGACTTTAGCCTACCTTTCCAACTAGCAACGGAGGCTAGTGGTGTGGGGGCTGGTGCCGTCCTTGTGGAAAAGGACGATGATGGGCTGGAGCATCCTGTTAGTTTCTGCTCGGAGAAGTACAATTCGGCCCAGGGGAGCTGCTCTGTTGTCGAGGAGGAGCTGCTGGCGGTTGTACTTGCTCTGAGGCATTTCGAGGTCTGTGTTCCAGCCTATGGTCCGGTCGTTGTAGTTTACCCAGATCATCACCCTCTCAAGTTCTTGGACCAGTTTCACAATCGGAATATGAGGCTGACCAGGTGGTCACTAAGGTTACTGGTATATAACCTGGACATACGCTATATTGCCGGTTGTGACAACGTGGTTGCAGATGGTCGTTCAAGGGTATATGATCCTGGGTAGATTGACACACGGGTAGCCTCCTGCTTTAGTTTGAATAGTATTTTGCGCTTGGTGCTTGTTGGCTCGCGGTTGTAGCCCAGCGTATTGGGTCATAAAGCAGGAGTTGAGCGTTTGGCATAGAAGAAAAAACTAGGCTTGCCCCTATAGTGCAGCCCAAATTAACAAATTATAAACATAAAAATCAAATAAAAACTCTTTCTTTGATAGTTGATTTTTTTTAGTATGTTATTGCAGTAATTCTGAGTTGCACTCCTCTCAGAATGCTGGGCTAGAGAAGCTCGCTCTTGAGGAGCATAACTACATATAATTTAACCTATGGTGTTGGGGAGGGTTATAATTTTGAAAAATGTTTTGTTGAAGAACTGTGCCAGATATTTTACTGCCGCTGGGTGATGGGAAGTGGAGATATAGCATGGGTTCTAACCATCAGATTTTTGTGAGCCTTGGGGCCTCTGAGAAAAATCTTGGGGGGGGGTGTGACGTTAACCACTCCGTTAGAACCGCATGGCTTGTCCTACAGTGACTCGCTAGGATCGCCAGGGCAGTGGATGGGGCTACAGTTTATGTATTAGAGTGTGCTTTATTTCATATGAAAGCTTGTGTCATGGGCAGTCCAGAAAGGCTCTTTGTTTTCACCCATGTCAAGGCTTTATATATTTAATTGTAAAGTATATGTTTTATCATTAACTAGTAATGATGGGATCTGGGAGAGAGAGAGAGTAGAACAGAGTGAGAGGGGGGCGCGCAGTGTTTTTGCCCCGCTCGATGACGTCACGGCTGGCTGCCTCGTGGGGGTTGGTTAAGAGAGGTCCTTACCATGCTGTTAGCTCCCTTGCTAGTGGCTAGAGGACTTGTAACCGCTTTTTTCCCACGCGGCTCGAGCTAGTGCGAGTATATATACAGTTCCTCGCCACTCTCTCCCTCAGATCTGGTTTCTAGAACGCATCCATCTTTTTTCCTTTGCTATCTGTCCCCGCTCCACACCTGAGAATCTTTTCATCTGCCTACCTCTCTCTTTTTCATATCTTTCACCACCTTTTTATTAATATTATACCCCCTCTGGTTAACTCTGCAAAAATCAGCTTCATGCTGGCCAGTTGTATTGTGCGTTAAGGTCTGATATAACCCATGTATGTTAGTTGTTAAGATAAGTGGATCACGAAGCATTGGTTGGCATTTATATTGTTTAAGTACTGCTTCCTTTAATGATTCGTGTTCTGCTGGATTAGATAATACTAGACTAGGAGTCTGATATTATAAGGTATTGTTTCCTATGAGTGCTGGCTTTGGTTAAAAGCTGCACGACATACCTGAGAACTGGAGTTGATTGAGTAAATTCTAGTCTGTGTGCCATTGAGAGTAGAGCATGCACGAATGAGGGCTTTTTGCCTATACCATTCTGCACTGTTCTAAGCTCATTGTTTGTCTTTGAGGTACGCCAGGAGAACGCTTAATACTTCGGTATTAAGGTTTCTCAAGAGATCTACCCTTCATTATAATGTAATATTTGGCGCACAGACTTGAGATTTGCACTAGGCTATGCGGCATGCCATGCGCACCAGTATCTCGTATCATTGACTCTAGCTAGACTTTATCAGTCACAGTAGACATTAAGTATATTAACCTAATTACTCTTTTTATGCATACCCATTTATTATTACACAAGCATTTCGCAGCCTAGTTTGATGTATGGAGACACAAACGACTTAGGCTCTTTTTGTTGATAGGAATACTGCATTGTCGTGGCGATTATTATTATTGTTGTAGTGTTTAGGATATTCATGGCTCCGACGGCATTATATATTCTGCCTTTTTGTGTGCATAGCCTGCACGAGCATTGTTCCGCTGCCTGCCTTTTTGGGTTCCATTTCCGATACGAGCATCTTTATAGCATCTCACATTTAAAGAAGATTCCTTGTTAGTGTTGAAGGACTTTAGTGCACTTTCTTTCATGCAGGAGTGCCTGACATTTATTGATTAAAGTAACGTAAGCTGTAACTTCTCTTACCACCTTACTTTGTATACCATAACCAAGCACCTTCGGTTATAGGTAGTAATAGGCTCTTTTCACATAACATTAAGCCTAGATTAGACGCACATTTATTGAGAGTTTGATAGCCTATTATTGCATATAGAACTCTGTAGAGTATTTGTGTTCTTTGTTCACTGGGAATATACATCAGAGGCTGGAGCTAGCGCTTTCCGTTGTAGCATTTATGCCATTACTAGTCCAATGAATAAGAGCCCTGATATATTTGAACCCCAGTCGTAACACCAGGAATATTGTCTTGAATGTATTCATGTATTTTGATAAGGAGAAAACTGAGCCAGTTGATGTGGTGGTGAAGAAAACCTCTGAGGCAACGAAAGTTTCACAGCCATTAATTAATAAGATCAGAACTCAAGGCAGGAAGATTGAAGGAGTCTTTCATTCACCAGTTTACCAGCAACGGCTTTCACCCATACTTGGATCATTGACAACTTTGATCACTTCACAATATGAGAGAGAGGGAGGGAGGGAGAGGCATTACGGTTACGGTACCGTACCCTATACACCCAAACGCAGTCGCTCGCTAAGCCTAGCTTAATAATTTTCTACCTCTGCTCTGCCCAAGTAGACGAGGTAACAATGGTAATGGAGTTTACTTATCTGTACTATGGTATATGGTAATATTGTATAGTAAAGAATAACTGCAAAATTAAATATGCATGTATTAAAGCGCTCTTACTTCGTATAATTAATTTTACTTGGAGCTCTTATCAGCTCCGTGGTAAGGTGACAAGTGACTTGTCCGAGATTGCGGTATGATAAGCTCTACTTCGTCTACGGCGCTGGTGGAAGCGGGCGGGGCCTGTCGATATATGTCGAATGAATGCACTGCGCCGTACGACGTACGTCAGTAATAATCGGTCCTTGTACCGAGCGGTACCTGCCACCCTTACTTGTAAACACTGCTTTGAGACGTTGGCAACACTTCTCAGAGTGTATCTAAGGTCCCATGGGCGAGCTGGCTCAGTACTCGTCCAGCTTTTGGGGTGAGAGGATGCTCTCTTTCGACTTTAAGCCATTTTGGCCACAATGCTTGGTAATGGAGGTTACATTTATAGTAATACCCTCTGGTACAGTAGGGGTTAAAGCTGCCGCATATGTGAGTAAGTTACCTTCAATTCTGCCAGAATTGGTATATGTACAGTTGGTCAAAGTTCCAGCTGACCCACCCTCGCTCTGGGTCTCGCAGAATTAGCTGGCAATACTGGTGTAGTGGTGCAGGGATACCACTTGCCATTATTGTGTTACCTGTGTCTCCTGTATATTACTGCAAATTGGACTATGTAATGTTCACGTTGTGAAGACTAAATGCTCCTTCATTAAGCAGCCACCAATAAATATGTATTCTTATAAAATTGAGTAAAGTATGTTGTGGCAGCCAGCAGATTTTATGTGCGTTGCCAATCAGTAGATATAATGACTTGAATATTTAAGCAAATCTAAGTACTATGGGTGAATGTTCGGGATCATATATAGCGATGTATGCATTTTTATTTGAGATAGGCTTACTTTCCCTTGTTTAGTATATGTTCTAACAATGATATAGCCGAAATCAGATCTACCAATCCCAATCTTGTACACCTTCCTACACCAGTATTGCCAGATAATTCTGCGAGCCCCAGAGCGAGGGTGGGTCAGCTGGAACTTTGACCAACTGTACCATATATAGCATTATTACTGCTCCATGTGAGCTGATGGTCCATGGTCCTGATGTGGCGGCGTCTACGCCGTGGGGCCACCTCCCGAGGCTGCCAACCGCGGATGGCTGTCGACCCTCCACGGCCGAAGACAAAATCAACGACCAGTGGAAGAAAACCGGATGCCGGCCGCGGGGAGCAGTTTCGGGAGCCAAACCGTCACAACCATCCCCTGTCCCCTCCCTGGGGGCACGGGTCCTTGGAGCGGCTTCGGTCGCGCCGGGAATTTCCACACCTCTCACACCACACACACACATCACACAGTTTTTCCTACACCGAGAAATGACTCTCCGGCTGTCATTTCTCGAAGACTTCTTCTAGCCGGAGACATTGAGAGCAACCCACGTACACATACATATGTCCAACTTGCTCAAAACCCATCACTTCGAGTCGCCATACTAAGGGTTCAGTTCTCTGCAATTCATGCGGGAACTGGACCCACTTCACCTGCACAACACTTGCCTCCAAGAAACACTACACAAACACCTGGACCTGTTCCTCATGCCCCTCCCTCTCCCAGTCAAATCCCTCACCTAAAACCCGTCCACCTCTCCTCCCCAACCCACCTAACCTTCCCATATCATCCACTCCCCCCCTAAAACCCGTCCACCTCTCCTCCCTAACCCACCTAACCTTCCCATACCATCCACATCCTCAACTCAACACACCACACCCCATCCTAATCCATTCCAACCCCCATCTCCAGTACCAAATGAATACAGACCACACTTACAACACATCACAAACACCCCACACACCATCCTGGGTGGTGACTTCAACGCCAAGACGTCGGCCTGGTTTGTCGACAACCCCGACACAGACTGAGGGCTGGTACTACAAAACCAAACCGATAACCTCATCATCCTTAACGACATCCATCAACATACCCATATTCCTCACTAAGCCCTCTATAACCCATCATCTCCAGACATCACCTTTTGCTCCCCAGAACTCGCCCCCACAACATCCTGGAGGGTGGTCAGAACCTTAGGCTCTGACCACCTCCCGATCATTATCACCACCAAAACCAGACTCACCCCAGCTAGCCACAAACACACATACACCAATTATAAAAGAGCTAACTGGGAAGCATTCACAAATGAGACAGAACAACACTTCACAACTCTAAACAGTACACCCATCACTAACATCAACAATGCTGTACATATACTCAATAAAACTATCCAAAACACTGACAAGAAACACATTCCAAGAGGTAACAGAAAAAGACACAACCCCAACTTCACACCAGAAATTCAAAACCTCATCACACAACGCGACATACTGAAACACTCCCCAGCACCCCACACACAAGACATCACACAACAAATTCAAGCACTCAACACCCAAACTAACAACAAAACACAAGAACAACAAAAACTAAATTGGAATAACTTCCTACAAACACTTGATCACAAAACATACCCCAAAAAACTCTACAAAACACTAAGCAGCATCACACTTTCCAACAGCAACACAACACAATCACATGCTTCAATCACAACAACAGACTCTACTCCTTCATGTAACAACAAGCAAACACTCTCATCAATCACTTTTCACATGTCAGCCACCTAAAACCTCACAAAGACGACTGACGTGTCATCTGACGTAAGAGACAATTCCCCACAGATCCTGACTATACACCCTTCACCAATCACCAGACAAAGCATATCATCAACAATCTCAAGCACTCACCCGCCTGTGGCCTAGACAACATAAGCAACATACACCTCAGACACCTGGGACCACAAGGCATACAAGCACTCACTAACATAATTATCAAACTACAGCTATTCATACAACACAATACCAGACATTTGGAAGCATGGTATCATCATCACATTCCCCAAACCCAACAAAGACCCCACGCTACCCTCCTCGCACCGCCCCATCACACTCCTTTGCTCCCCCTCCAAAGTCATGGAACGCCTAGTATTACAACTAATTACACCTGACCTACCCCTAGCTCCAACACAACATGGCTTTAAGCCACTGCACTCCACAAACACTCTTCTCACAGACCTTACACAAAGAGCTTTCGACGGCATCAACTCAGCTAGACCACCACACAGATCACTATTAGCCACACTCGACATTAGTAAAGCCTTCGATGCCATCCCCCGCCACAACCTAACAAACAAAATCTACAACACAAACATGCACAACAACACAAAAAGGTGGCTGGCCAACTTCCTAGCAGGCAGATGTGCACACGTATCTTTTGCCGGTCAGTCATCTAAAATCAGAAACTTTCCAAACGGAGTCCCACAAGGATCCGTCCTATCGCCCGCACTCTTCAATCTGTACATGCACGATATAACTACACCCAATACGCCCCAAATAAACGTAGCCTCCTATGCAGATGACATAACACTCACATGCACACACCATGACCCAAAACGAGCAACAGATCTCCTTCAACCCTATCTCAACACACTACATGGCTGGTGCACTACAAACAGACTTAATCTAGCCCCAGTCAAATCCACCGCAACCCTGCTCACTAGTTGGACAGGAGAACACGAATACATCCCTCAACTCACCATAAACACACCCCTAACACATACACACACACCCAAAATCCTAGGAGTAACATATGATACTCATATGACATTCAAACAGCACACCACAAACATTAAAACAAAACTGACACCCAGACTTAACGCCCTCAGGTCACTTGCTCACACAAAATTTGGACACAACAAAGAAACTACCACCACAGTATATAAACAATACATAAGATCAGTGATGGAATACGCAAGCCCAGCCTGGGCTTCTAACCTAGCTGAAACACATCATAAGACCTTACAGACTATTCAAAACAAAGCCCTGAAGATCATTACAGGCTGCACAGCTACTGCACCCACAGATCACCTACATCAAGAAACCAAAATCCTCAAAGTCAAAGACCATCTGGACATGAGAGGCACTCAATTCCTGGCAGCAGCCTCCACGAACCAATACCACCCACTAAACTACATGGCAACACACCCACAGACACCAAGAAATATCAAAACAACACCCAGCACACGGTATCACACACAATTATTGTCCTCTCTCCCTCCCTGCCCACCCCGAACCAACTTCCAGAAGCACATCCATACTCATATCTCTCACCGATCCATCCACTCACTCACAGACAACACGCAGCTGCATGCACGACCTCCCGAAATCCATCCTTCCGAATCCTCCCTTCCTCGCGAGGACAGAGTCCACCTGGCCAGGCTGAGATGCGGACACCATCCAGCTCTCCTGAGCTATCAGAAGAGACTGGATGACTCCGTTGTCGACACCTGCCCGGGATGTAACACAGCACCCCATACCATTAAACACATCATAGAAGACTGCATTTCACACAACCACTTACGCCAACAACACAATCTACACTCAATGAGAGCTCTGTGGGAAAGCCCGATCGTGGCCATGGCCTTTCTCAGGGACTCGGGGCTGTTCGGCCAGGCAGCTTACGGAACAACAACAACAACTGCTCCATGTGCATATATTTTACTTGTATGATGAACATGCAAACATCGAAGACCAGTAAACAGCAAAAATCCAGTCAAAAATCATATATTTGTGACGGGGGAGGGTTGAGGCATGTGACAGAGCAGGCGACATAGACTTTCACTATCCAAGGTCTCGCGAGACACTAGGTACGAGTATGAATGTTAGTTAGTTAAAATAAGACTTCAGAGGCTATCAACCCAAGAGGATTATGAAGCCTACCTGAAAGTCAGGAAGAACGGAACTGGAGTCCCCGAGACCCCTAAGTTTATACCCCCAGGTATTCTGAAAATATAAACCCAGAGGTTGTCCTGCTCGGGAACCCCAGACGTCTTCCATAATCGAGACCAGGACCGAAGCCCCCTTCCGAGAACTCCAGTCCCTTGAACCAGGTATGAATGGCTACCTCCCTCGCAAGTTGGAGAGTGGAAAGGAGTGGAGGGAGGGATGGAGAGTAATAACTCGACATAGTACCAGTGAGAAAAAGAAATAGGGGTAAAAATAGACGGAAAAATTCGGATAATTGAAGAGGAGCGAAGTTGAAGGAGAAAGGGGGGGGGGGGGAGGAGAGGGAGGGGGCTGTAAGACACGTGTTAGGAAACGGTAGAAGCTGGTGGTAAACAGGCATACCACCTAATCACATTACTTCCATTTCACCGGTACTGTTTTTTTTTTGTTTTTAATGGGCTGTCTTAAAGGGAACCTATCGCATTCGACTAGCAGACACTTCCTGAAGGCCTATTGCTCTTGCTTGGTTAATATTTCGTTCATCATATGGCATATTTTTTACGGATGGGATTATTATTTTTGCTCTTCGCTGAATTGATTCTAATTTGTCAAGGTCTTTCATGAGGTAGGGTGACCAGAACTGTACAGCAAACTGCAGATGCAGCCTCACTATACTTTTGTATTATGGCATAACTATGTCTTTGCTGTGATAATGATTTTTGTCCCATAATCCTAGCGCTAAATTTGCTTTGTTGGCTGCTGTCGTGCATTGGATTATAGACTTTAGGTTTCCATTATTTGATAAGTAAGCCTAGATCATTTACCTGTGTTATATTATTTACTTTCTCTCCGTTCATGGGGTAGTTTTATACTGTATAATTATGATAGCCTATTTGTAATATCAGATATTTGTTTACATTAAATGGCATTTGACATTTCCCTGACCATTTCGTGGCTTTAATTAGTTTGCAAGCTAATTCTATCACTTTCTTTGTGTCATCCGTGAATGTGCAGACTATATAATGGATACCTGTCTATATCATTTATATACATTGTGAACATAATTGGACTAATACCCTAAGGGTTAGTTTTCTATTGCATAGAGTAAGTTTCATGATAATATTATGTAACTTCATTTGATAATAACCATGTGCTAATAATTATTTGTATTGACTCTTTTTCATGACAATGTGTCATTAGGTATGCTCTATTATAGAATGCATATTCAGTATTTTACAAAACTTTTTTCTTCGCTTCATGTGCAGTTACTAAACAAGATATACGTTCAGGGGGTGTATTTCTAAGCTTGATAGAGGTCTAGCGAGAAAAGTAAAAATTAATGAATTTGTAGCCCAAAACACCGGTCACTACCCCCTTAACAGCATCACAGGTTATATTAAGCTGCTATGGTATCGATGGCGTTATGCCAGTTTCACTTATTATGTATTTCATAAATGTAAAGTATATGAATTATAACCATGGACAAGTGGGACTGTATTCCCCAGACCTGGATAGCGGAGATATTATGCCCACCCGTAGTCTGTGAGCCAAGCCGAGTAATTTGCTTATCTTTGCTTCTCACTTCTCTCATTACACTTTCCGAGAGGCAGACCTCACTCTGGCTGCTCTCATCCATTTATATGTCTTTCTCTATCTATTTTCCCCTTTCTGTAATTATTCTCTATCCATATCGAGGTTAATGAGAGCTGAATATATGGCATAATATATTGAATTATGATTTGCAATATCTGGTCATGAAAATGCACATAAATATTTATAACATATACCTGATGCAAGTAACAAGTACAGTCCAATGCCCAAGTTTGCCTTAATCCTATCATTAACCTACGAAAATAATACAATCATAATTACATAGCCTAACAATAAAGTCTCCTATTCGACGAGACCGAGAAACTGGCAAGGGAACGTGAAAGTGGTCCTGGACCCTGAGAATAGGAACTTTAAATGTTTCTGTTCGGGCTCTGTCTCGGCCACCCCCAGCAATGGGGTATGTGCCTGAATATATACATACATACATACAGTACCTACATACAACAATTACATGGTGACTCAAGTGTGAATCAGTCCAGGCTCCACCCAAACACCGGCATTTACTCAGAGAGTTGGAGTATATCAGCTGGCAAGCTGTGTGTGTGGCGACAAAAGACACCTCCTCTCAACAGGACGGTATCACTAGTGAGGCTCTACACAAACCATTCAATAATGCTTTACATTAACCACATCAGATCCTAATCAACACTTCAAAATATGTTATACTAAGATACAGTAAATACAGTTACTTCTCCACACACACACACAGCTGCTACGCCGATACTCTCCTCTCCCTGGAAGACAACTGGTGGCTAGACAGTTAGTAGTGAAGCTTGCACCGTTGTGCCAGGCTGGCGCCAAGACAGCTCACTATTCACCTCCGTTTTCCATCCCACAATCCCTCTGGAGCAGTGACAATTCATATATGTTAGTTACAATCATACTTAATAAATATATAATTTCCCGTTGTCAGGCAACAATATACATACAGTATATATATTTCCAAAATAATAAGCTATTGAATGCTTATGTATGCCATAATAATTAATAAATTCCGTTCATTCTACAGGGTAGACTCAAGCACTTGACATTCTCCCTCCCCAATTCCTTTCTTTCTCTGTTGTTTTTCTATCATCTCTATCCTATTCTGCCTCAATCCACCTTCTAAGTTCAGTCGACCATTGATTAAACGGAAGTGGATTTAATGGATTTCGGATTTAACGGACTCTGTCCGTAGCTGGACAATCCCTCCGGACTCCGGACAAATGTCTGGTAGTGTAAAATTTGATTGGTAAGTGGCGGGCGCATCGTGAGCAGTTCCCACAAAATCCCTGCTGTGTGCGTCAGTTCCTTATCTCCCGCCTGTTCGCTCGGTCTGCCCAGTGTTCCTTACTTATTTTGTTGTTCCACTCGTAGTAAAGGCCCCGTCACACATTTACGATTTGGAGCACGACATGCCACAAGTCGAATGTTGTGGCAATGTCGGTGAATTCCATCACGAAATAGCCCATTCACGAGACCTTCTCGCACTGATTGTGATACTGTACGTACACAAAACGAAAATACCTTGTAGGATATACGAGCCATCCTGATAAACAGAGGATTAGGAAGCGATTAGACTCCGAACCACACAAAAGTCACACCTACTTACAACTTACACAGTACATGTTGTGCTTTTTATATGCAGATACCTTACAGGTCTTGTGACAAGACCGCGACCTTAAGCCACGCTGCATAAACATTTAATTCTTTTGGTTTCCATTTAGCTCTGGGACTGATAGGTGTACACTGTACAGTATATACAATCTCATTTAAAACTCAGTATGAAGTAAGTCCTTCTTAAACTGCATAACATTGTCTAACTTCATCCATAATAAAAAGTAAACTGATGTCCTGCTGCTGAAGGGGTTAAACTAGCTATATAAGATTGTATGTGTGTGTGTGTGTGCGTCTGTGTCTCTCCTACTTAACCCAGGGACTACGGCTAGATTCTTAAGAGGTTATAATATACTGGACGAATGCGGCCAGACTCATAAGATCGAAGGCCTAAACAAAAATACTCCAGTGGCACTCAAAACAAAGCAATTTGTGATTAGGTGAGATAATTCCCCTTTATTACTTGCTACCACTCCTACACATCTGTCCCAACCCACTCCTTCCACTCCTCCTCCCCCTCCTTAATTATCCGGTATTTTCCCTATTATTCCCGATATTTATCAAGTATTTTCGTACGAGGACGCTTGGGAGAGAGGGGGGAGGATGGAGGAGTGTATCTCCGACCCTCTAAGCCAGTTTGAGAGCTCTCCTTGTCTCTCAGTACCATGCCAGACACAAGAGAGGGAGGGTGTTTCTCTCTCGCCGGTCAAGGTCAGATTACGACCATGGGGTTAAAATATACGATTTTCACCAGCCAATTGCTGTCACCACTTGTTTTATTGCTCTCCAATGTTCAATATTTCAAATTTAAAATAAAATATATATACAGTATATATGGTAAATTGACGATTTTTGTAAGGAATGTACCAAATATTATCGCATGGTGGGCACTTTCAAATACCATAGCTGAGCAGCTTATGAGTTAAGGGGCAGGAGCTAGGAATCCTCCTCCCATTGTAAAATTTACTTACTAGACGAGACACAGAAAGGGGCAAAGGAACGCGAAAGTGGTTCCGAACCCTAATAATTGAAACTATAAATGTTGGCTTCATTAGAGCTGACTGGCTCACACATGGCAGATCCCTTTCACTGCCAACCCATCTCGTCCATATGCCTATCTAAATTTATCTTAAAGCTCCACATCGTTTTTTTATCCTATAGCACTCGGTAGCATATTCCACATATTTACAACTCTGTTACAAAACCAATATTTGCCTATATCTTTTCTGAAACCAATTTTATCTAATTTGAATAGTACTGGGACTAAATTCATGCCATTTTGGAGAAATATTACCATTACTTTTAGAACACGTGGAATATTTGGGCATGGATGCAGGAAACGGGTGAGCAAATAATAGTACTGTAACTAAATTAATGCAATTTTGGAAAAATATAACCATAACTTTCAAAACACGTGGACAAATGAAATTGTTGTTATATTTCGATTGTTAACAGACTTTTAGATAAGTAGAATAGGCTACCGAGTGCTGTAGTGGGATCAAGAACGATAGAGAGCTTTAAGATAAAATTAGATAGGTATATGGACGAGATGGGTTGAGTGTGAAAGGGATCTGCCGTGATGTGTTCTTATGTTCCTGTGTACTTTTAACACACGTGGACAATTTGGACATGGATCCAGGACATGGGGGGATAAAATTAATAGTACTGGGACTTAGTCATGTCATTTTGGAGAAATATTTGAGGCACCATTACTTTAAGAACACGTGGAATATTTAGGCATGGATGCAGGAAATGGGTACAAAGGAGTACAACAGGTCATGTAACCCCTCGAGGTTAGTTGCCCTCCAAAACACTGCTGTTCCAAGTGTTGCAACAGTATTTTGGAGAGAATGTGGGAAAGATGTGAGAAGGAAGGCTGCCCTGGGGCTTAGTTCATGGCAGGGGAAATTATATTATGATCTATTGGGTTGTTGAACAAACGCTACTAAAGAAAATATTTATTCAATTATAAGTGCAGTCAACCTTGAATTCAGGGTAAGGTGCTTGCCTAGGCGAACTTTGAAGGAATCAACGGTGTTGCAGTCTATGGTATCTCGGGAAAACCCATTCCACAAGTTGACGACTCGATTTAAGAAGAAATTCTTGGATTTGTTACAGTTGAATGATTTACCAATGAATTTGCAGACATTTCCCCGCGGGTAGTTTGATCGGTCAATTGTAAAATATTTATTACAGTTCATGTTGTCGATGCCTTTAATGATCTTGAAAACTTGAATAAAGTCACCTCTCAATCTGAGCTTGGTTAATGGATATAAATTCAGTTCTTTAAGACGTTCCTCATATGGTTTGTTCCGAAGACAGGGTATCATCTTGGTAACTCTACGTTGAACTCGTTCCAATTCGTCTATATCTTTTTGATAATAAAGGGCACCAGAACTGAACACATAATTCCAAACGTGGGTGGACTAATGAATTGTAAAGGGTGAGGATAATGTTTTTTTATTTATGTTCAAATGATCTACCTTAGAAACCTATAACTTTGTTTGCCATCTTAACAACTTCAGCACAATGTTGACTTGGTTTTAAGTTACTGGATATTGTTCCTCCTAAATCGGTTTCTCTGTCTACACTCTTTAGCTAGGTGCCATTCATCGAGTAGTCTTCTTTTTCATTGTGGTATCCGATATGAAGTACTTTACATTTATCTTCATTGAAGCACTTTTGCCAGATTTTAGCCCATTCTGAAAGCTTGTTTAGATTGTTTTGCATATCTTCAACATGTTCATTTGGCAGTACGGTATTTGCGATTTTTGTGTCATCTGCAAACTTTGAGATTGTACAGGTGAGACCCTCATCCATGTCGTTAATGTAAATTAGGAAAAGGACTGGCCCCAGCACTGATCCTTGAGGTACACTACTAGTTACATTGGTCCACGATGATACTTCCCCATTAATAACTACTCTTTGTTTCCTTTCACTAAGCCAATTTTCTATCCACTGTAGAATGCCGCCTTGTATTCCATGTGCTTTTAATTTCATCACTAACCGTTTGTGTGGAACTTTATCAAAGGCTTTCTGGAAATCTAAGTATATAATATCTACAGCTTTACTTTCGTCATATAGATTTAGGGTGTCATTGAAGAAGTCTAAAAGGTTTGTTAACACCTTACGAGCGGCCTATGCGGTTTATTTATGTGTACCGCCCAGCGGGGTGTTTTTAGCCAAAATAGGGCTGTTTACGTGATCATTTTCATGCCTAAATAAGACCCAGAACGTAAAACAAGTACCTATCCCTGAAAGGGCATAAACAGAGCTTTCGAATGACACCATAACGATCCTTGTATGATGGATAGTTTTCTTGCAATAACCGTGCAACGCGAGTGCAAAAAGCAGGTAATTCGGTACTTTCGGTACATAATTGAGTATGTAGCGAGTGAGAGAGGGAGGAGGGAGCTGAGATTTGTGTCAGTAGGTTCGCCGCGGTGGTCTGGAGCAGTCATACGCTCGCTAGTCTCCTGCCACCACTTGTCTCTCTCTCTCAGCCATATTACGTGCTGAAATTGCCACTCGAGTTATGTCGAGCGCCGCCACATAGTCCAGCTTTATTTAACTCGACTTAAGTGGTGGGCCGCTTTTTAAGGGTTAAGCAGGAACGTTTTTTTGCGAAAACCATGTTGTGTGTCTTTTAGTATATTATTTTCATCCAAGTCTTTCTTATTATTGTTTCTAGTATTTTGCATACTACTGAGGTCAAGCTGATTGGACGATAATTGCTAGGCAAAGATTTGCTACCTTCTTATAAATTGGTGTTACGTTTGCAAGCTTCCACTCATCAGGTAATTCGCCGGTTTCCAAGGATTCGTTAAAGATCAGCGTCAGGTGTTTGGAGAGCTCGCATTTAGCTTCTTTAAGAACTCTAGGAGAAATTGTATCAGGTCCAGGTGATTTGCTTCCATTGAGGTTATCTAAACATCTCAGTACCTCTGCCTCAGAAATGTTGATATTTCTAAGAACTTCCAAATTATTTGTCTGTACTGGCGGTACTGTAGAGATGTCACTTAGGTCATCTGATGTAAAGACTGATGCAAAGGAGTTGTTGAGAGTATTACTCATTTTGGCATCGTCATTGGTAAAATCTCCATTTTCATCTACCAAGGGTCCAATTGTTGAAGTCACCACTTTCTTCTTCCTCATGTAACTGTATAATTATTTTGGATTAGTCTTGCTTTGATTAGCAACATGTAACTCCAAAGTGTTTTTACTTTATTTAATTAACATTTTGGATTTACGTCATAGATCTCTGAAGGCCTGTCTATTTTCATCGTTATCGGAGGTGTGTAATCTCTCGTGAGCATTCTTTTTAGCGAGTAGACATTCAGTTATTTCTCTATTCTACCATATAGGTTTGTTATTATGTGCAGATCTTCTGTTTTTTTATGGTATTGTTACGACCGGGACTGCGAATAAAACAAGGGCACTTAATGATTGGACTAGTAATAGGGCACTATGCAACAACGGTAAGCTAGATCCAAACCCTCGAACTTATATGCCGGCGAAAAAAACACCTATACCCTTCAGAGTTAATCTGCGATAATGGGGTATCCTTAACTGGGCATAAATGTACTCTACTTCAGGCTAACCCACACTGGTATAGCCTGATAACAAACAAGATGCAAGTTACGTTAAAATGCATAAACAGGAATCTATGGAAAGATCAATTAAATCACTACAAGATTTAATACAATACAAAGATGCTTCAATACAGTTACTCTAAACAACAATAAACTCTTCACTCCTATCTGAAAGAAAGTGAAGTATAGTCCTACAGCATAGACCTGGAAACTTCTGAAGAAAGTCTGATGCTCATAAGATGCTTGTACTGATTTAGAACTATATAAAGGCAGGAGGCAGGACACCACACGTGTAAATCGAATACACTAAAAGAAAGGACATATAATGTTAACTGACACGAGAATACTATAAATGCGCAACGGTAGCAATGCTCGACACTAAAAGAAGTACTTCCTCATCAACGAAACAGTCTACTATGGTTGTGCGGCTCAGCAACAACCTAGACTAATAAATGCCGTGAATAATAATGCATACATATCAAAGAGCTTATATTAAATACTAATAAGTGTCTACTCAATTAATATTGTCTAGCTGGGATACTCTAGGTAAGGAACTGGGGTTGAGCAAGACAGGCTCGTAGCCTAGCGATGTCCTTAAGACTGCATCTTTTGTGACGCTCCTGCATAGTAGCCACGTGCGGGCATGCGCGAGTGTCGGCTGCCCAGCCGTTTAGAAACCGGCTGGCGGCAGCCGGCCGGCCGGCTTTTCCTTAGTATATATCCTACGACAATGTAACTAATGTCTGGAATATTCTTATGTTGTTTCACAGCTTGAAGCTGCCCTTATTCTTAACCAACGCATCTTAGTATATTTTATTCTCGATAGTTGATTGTTTCATTATAATATATAAGATGTAAGTCTAGTGAGAGTGGGAGGAGACGAGCGGGAGAGAGAGACCGGCTGGGGGACATTGCTTCGCGCGGGCGCGGAGAGTCTAGCTTGGGACGAGCCTGATGTTGCCAATTTGATCGCAACGTTAGGCTTAGTTTCGACTCACGCAAAGGGTAGAGGATTTTGACCCGGCAACGGTGTTGAGTGTTGCCAAGCATGGGATGTATTTCGCATGCCTAGGGTGGGGTCCAGACAGATTCAAGACTCAGAGCTCACCTCACTGTCGTACCCTTCGGACCCCCTTGATATCTATCCCTCTCAACCCCACTTAGAAACTTTCTCTGTTACTTTGTATACCTTCTTTCCACTACTTCACCAATCTATTTAATTATCCCATCCCCTTGATAGACCTTATATCTATTATTGTATAAACGACGAGCTCTCAGATAATTAGATAGGATTTGGGCCTTATGCAGAGATGTAATTGTTAATGAGACCTTGGAAGCTTTTTTGTTGTCTCATATTTGGTGGTTTCATGCTTGCTAGTGTGTTCTTGTGGCAGGTGAGCAGGGGCTAGACCGGAGGGGAGGCTTTTTGCGATCCTTTAAGTAAAGTCTGCTGGTGCGAGTCCTGTGGACCTGCACGACTTTACTAGGATACCTGTGGGAGTCGGGGGGCATTTTCTTGTCTGTGTACCTGTGTGTCTAGTGTTGTGTTGTGTGAGGGCCCTTGCCTAGTCCACTCAGCACTGCGCTAGCACGTCTTGCGTTTGTCTTAGGGTCGCCAGGAGAAAGTCAGATACTTGGGATCTGAGTCTCTCAAGAGAGCACCCTTTCAATTAGAGTAATTGGCGCACAGACTTGGGAACGTCCCTAGGCTAGAGCAGGTGGCTCAGCCCGGGTATCCGAAGCCTATATCCTTCCGGCTAGACCTCTGCCACCTGGCAGATTAACAGCTAGGGGTTTATTATTTCTGCATGCTTGTTATTGTGCCACAGTTTACCGTTGTTGTGAGCATTGTGAGTCAGGGTGTGGCTTAGAGACTCTGTCCGAGCAGGCTTGCCTGACTAAGAGTGAGAAGCACACCTGTATGTGGTTATGTTGCGAGTTGCTGCCTTTATTTAATTATACCTATGCCATTATACACTGTATCGCCTATCACTAGTATTTATTCCTGCTTATGAGTTAAGAGTTCTCTAAATCCGTAACTTACTTTCTTTGCTAAGCATCAGATCCTACAGTAGCCGCATGCAGTTTAGAAACCTGCATCTTGTCTACCTGTACGATGTTTTGAGGACTGTTTGCTTTCACCTTCTTTCACGCAGGGGTGATTAGTTGTATTAATTAACGTAACGTTAAATGTACTTTCTTCTAGTTTGTTATTAAATTGTTTCTGCAATTTAATTCCGTTATCTATCTTTTCCTTGAAGCTTTAAGTCAACTTAATTGTGTGATCTTTTATATAGCCTGCTTGACTATCAGCAGTCTATAGTGCGTGCACCCTGTAACCGAGTCATAGGATACCTTGTTGTCCAGGCAGGACTCTTGACGGTTTAGGGTGGTTTGTTGCCTGGGTTTATAGATAAGGGTTGGATCTAGCGTTTTCCGTTGTTGCTTGTTGCCGCATACCTAGTCCAATAGAAAGAGCCCAGTGTTTATATATCCCAGGACGTAACAAATGGCGACCTTGCATAGGATTTACTGAACAGAGGAATATAGTGGTCATTTGTTTTGAGATTCCTTATGATTAGAGGAATACAGTGGACATAGAGTTTTTTTTTTGGAGCAACCAATATAACACATTAAAGACTTTAAATAACATTAGTATATACATACTTGCATAGGAGATAAGGCACATTCTATAACCGTGATAATTACTGCAGTGCACAAACATTTCTAATACATCAGAACACACAGTGGTGGGTCAGGTCACGATACGGGCTCGGAGGGAGAAAGACCTGTGGAGTGGCTAGTCGATAGCGAGGAGGGTGCTAGAAGATTTTTAGAGGTGCCCCTTACTGCTGCCAGGGTGTTGAAGCTGAATAAGTATGGCTTAAAGTATGTTGCAGGTCTTCAGGGTCACCAGGGTTTAAGTGGCATGAGGAAAGATCAGCTGAGGACTTTGATATTGGGTTTAGAAGGGAGAGACCTGGGTGGAGAGGCGACTGGGGGCCCCGGTCCCCAGTCCTCCCTCCACTCTACCCCCATATCAAACGTCAGGGTGCCTGAATTTAGTACATACCCCCAAGTTGATGGTCAATGGCAGCATGGAAATCAATCACAGGGACCCTCTCCATTAAATGCACCTTCCCCTCCTCAAGGGTTGACTCCAGATTTGTTGTTTCGGCTTGAGATGGCCAAGGTTGAGGCCGCCGAAAGACAGGCTAGAGCTCAGGCTGAGGCTGCCGAGAGACAGGCTAGTGTGCAGGCTGAGGCTGCAGAGAAAACAGCTATACGAAAGGCTGAACTGCAGGCAGAGTCTACTAGGTATCGGGCTGACAGGGAGCTGGAGAGATCTCGTGTGGAGGTAACAGGGCGAAATATTGGGGGAGGTAACAGACATCGGGACCAATCATTTTCGCACCTGCTTAAACTGGTTCCTGTGTTTGATGAATCATGTGTAACTGAGTTTTTTATGCGATTTGAGAAGAAGTGTCAGGAACACCAGTGGCCTCAGGAAAAGTGGGCAGCATTAGTTTCATCAAGACTCCTAGGAAAGGGGCTAAAGGCGTATGATGCACTACCTTTAGAGTCCTGTGTAGTTTATGATGAGCTAAAGAAGGCTGTACTACGGGCCTATGAGTTACAACCAGAAACTTACCGCTTGAAGTTTCGGGGTGTTAATAAGGGCAAGGATAGTACCTTCCTAGAACACGCCCGGGACTTGTCTGATGCACTACGACATTGGCTGCGTTCCGAGAGGGCAGCTACTTTTGAGGAGTTGAGTGAGCTGGTTCTCTTGGAGCAGTTCTTTAAGTGCACAGGCGGGGACTTAACATTAAATATAAAGGAAAAAATCCTAGAACTCTCCAGGAGGCAGCAGAAATGGCTGACCTCCGACTGTCATTAATTCGAGGGTGCGAAGCAGCAGCTAGGAGTGAGTCGGGTGCAAAGGATCGTACCCCTCCCCCTCCCAAGAATTTTGATACACATAAATACACAAAACCATGTAGCACTGACAATAAAACTGAACATAAACCAAATACCGTCCCGTATAAGAAGTCTAATGGTACCTCCCACTCCCAAGGGAAACCAAAGAGTAAAGAGTGCTTTGCATGTCACAAGGAGGGTCACTTTGTAAATGCTTGTCCGAACAAGCCACCAAACAAGGTTGTGTCATTGGCCCGCAGCACAGGGGTGTCGCCTATATCTTCTGAGTTTGCCAAGGGTCGTTCGTCAGAGGTTGGGACACAGCCTGTGTTCAAGAGTCCGGAAGGCTCGAACCCTGTCCGCGACGTCTTTGGGGGTCATAAAGGGCATGGTTTTCTGAGGTGGGCTGGGGAGAGGCGAGGAGTTAAGCTATTGCGTGATGCTGGGGCTTCTCAGACCTTGTTAAGGAACTTTACTGGTAGACCGATTAACGCTGCTCGGGTGGTGGTAGTTCAGGGGATCAATGCTACGAAGTCCTACCCGCTGGTGCGGATGGAGCTGGAGGTGGGTGGTGTGGCGAAGGAGCTGGATGTCGGAATTGTAGAGAACTTGCCTGTTGGGGGCGTCGACCTCCTCCTCGGCAACGACTTTGCGGTGCCTGCTTCTAAGGTTTCACCCTTGGTCGTTGCCGAGAAGGCGGCCGACGTTAGTAGGGAGGAACAGGAGTGGGTTGAGAAGTGTAGTGTACAAACTATGGCGTGTGTTGTGACGCGTTCTCAGACATCCGGAGCCTTGCAGCCACCACCTCAGTCTATCAAACCGCGGAGGAAAGGTCACAAGAGAACGGGAAGTGTTGGTCAATTGGAGAGTTTTGAGCCGGCAGTGTTTCTTGGTGACTCATTATTGGCACCTATGTTGGAGTCTGGAGAGGCCCCAGGACCTGTCACAGCTAGTGAGGAGGTAGGGCAGGAAGAGACTCCGAGGCAGCGACGTTACACACGGAGAGAAAAAAGGGTTGCTCAGTTTGATATTGGGGGAGGACTTGGGTTGCTTCGGAAGCATCTAGACAGATTGGTTCCCTCAGATATTTGTAAACTGCAGTTGGAGGATCCGGAAGTTCAGAAGTGTGGTAATGGTGCTGTCGATATCAAACACGAGGACGGGGAAACATGTCATGTGAACCTGTACGAGGAGTTTGTGAGGCAACCACCTGAGCAGCCTACTGTCCCTGCGTTGGTCTGCAGCGGCCAAGGTGGAGAAGGAGAGGGGGGCAGTAGGGCACAGGTGGAGGAGAGTAGGGATTGTCATGTCTCGGCGGAGCAGTGGGCGGGGGACACGAGTCTGGTGGCTGTGGAAGCGCTAGAGCACCTGCCTGAGCAGCAGTGTGCAGCGCTCCAGCACCAGCTCGGTTCACATCCCACTGGTCGTGCCGAGCCCCTGAGCCTCACAACTCGGGCGGTGCAAGATGTTCCGCGGACAGGTCACGTGGATGTTGAGAGACCGTTAGCCTCGTTGTTTCGGTGGTTCAAGGTGGGCGACGAGGCTTTGGCATGGTTGCCAGGTCAGGTTCGGCCCATGGCTGCCAAGGGTGGTGGTCAAAAGGAGGACTTTGAGCAGATTGGTGAGGTTGGCTGTGGCATAGAAGTGCCCAGTCGTCGCATAGCCTCCCAATGCTGCTCTAGTCAATTGCAACAGCCCTACCATAGACCGACTGTATCTGGCCATGTCGCTAAAAGCGGTGATGCTGCGCAGGCAGATCTAGTCGTAAGGAATGCGGGGGGTGCATGTACGGTATCGGCGGGAAAGCCTTAGCAATAATGAACTATGGGAGTGACTGCACAGGTGGTATTGATTGTCCCTCTCATGACCTGGCTGTTCTAGGGACGAAGGTGGAGAAGGAGGGAGACTACAGGTTAGAAGCTGCGGTCTCGGCTGGGTTGTGGAAGGGCACTAGGATTGTTATTCTGCGAGATAAGTTGTTTACTAGGCTGTGGCAGTGCATCCGCATGTTTGTTGCTTCTCCAGGCCTGATGTACGGGGTAGAATCCGACATGCAGGCTGGAGATAGTGCAAGGCTCAGTTTAATTCCCTACCATATAAATCCTGCTCGACAGCCTGTGGTGCAAGCAGAGCTGGATTACGTGTTGACGAAGGGTCTGAGGGATAAGGAATGTCGTGAGTGGTCGTTGCCTGTAACTTTGCAACCTGTGTTAAGTGGCAAGATCAGTGAGTGTGTTGATTGCGAGAGTGTGTGTGCATTATCCCTGACAGACGCCTATACCTTATCGAGAGTTGACGACACCATAGACCGCCTCGGGGCTGCATCGCCTATCACGAAGGTAGAACTAGTGAAAGGTTATTGGCAGGCCCCGTTGCCGGAAAGAGCGAAGAGAAATGCCAGTCTTGTGATGAACTGGGCAGTTTATCAGTGCCAGGTGTTGTTTTGCTGCCGGGACACAAGTTGGATGTGTGGCATGCTAAGGGCACTGATAATGTTTTGGCTGATTGTTTGTCACGGGAGGGTTTGTTTGCAGGAGAACCCTCGCCGTTCAGTCAGTGTGTGTTGAGAGTGGAGGAAAATAGGCTGTCACTGTAGTTCAGCCGAAAAAGAAAAAAAAAATCAAAAATCAAAAACCTTATAAAAACTCTTTATTTTTATAACATGTAGAATTTTGTATAAGATGTTGTAGCAGTATCTAAGTTGAATGTTTTCGCTTATTGTCGCTAAGTTAGTTGAACTTGCTCGGTGGAGTGCAACAGTCTTTATTTTTTGTATATATAGTGCCTTGTGTCGCAACAGTGTGTGGTACTATGAGAAGCTTTCTGTTAGATATGAAGAACTTAGTCAAGTGTCTTATATCTTGGGAGAGGTGTGACGCTCCTGCATAGTAGCCACGTGCGGGCATGCGCGAGTGTCGGCTGCCCAGCCGTTTAGAAACCGGCTGGCGGCAGCCGGCCGGCCGGCTTTTCCTTAGAATATATCCTACGACAATGTAACTAATGTCTGGAATATTCTTATGTTGTTTCACAGCTTGAAGCTGCCCTTATTCTTAACCAACGCATCTTAGTATATTTTATTCTCGATAGTTGATTGTTTCATTATAATATATAAGATGTAAGTCTAGTGAGAGTGGGAGAAGACGAGCGGGAGAGAGAGACCGGCTGGGGGACGTAGCTTCGCGCGGGCGCGGAGAGTCTAGCTTGGGACGAGCCTGATGTTCCCAATTTCATCGCAACGTTAGGCTTAGTTTCGACTCACGCAAGGGGTAGAGGATTTTTACCCGGCAACGGTGTTGAGTGTTGCCAAGCATGGGATGTATTTCGCATGCCTAGGGTGGGGTCCAGACAGATTCAAGACTCAGAGCTCACCTCACTGTCGTACCCTTCGGACCCCCTTGATATCTATCCCTCTCAACCCCACTTAGAAACTTTCTCTCTTACTTTGTATACCTTCTTTCCACTACTTCACCAATCTATTTAATTATCCCATCCCCTTGATAGACCTTATATCTATAATTGTATTAACGACGAGCTCTCAGATAATTAGATAGGATTTGGGCCTTATGCAGAGATGTAATTGTTAATGAGACCTAGGAAGCTTTTTTGTTGTCTCATATTTGGTGGTTTCATGCTTGCTAGTGTGTTCTTGTGGCAGGTGAGCAGGGGCTAGACCGGAGGGGGAGGCTTTTTGCGATCCTTTAAGTAAAGTCTGCTGGTGCGAGTCCTGTGGACCTGCACGACTTTACTAAGATACCCGTGGGAGTCGGGGGGCATTTTCTTGTCTGTGTGCCTGTGTGTCTAGTGTTGTGTTGTGTGAGGGCCCTTGCCTAGTCCACTCAGCACTGCGCTAGCACGTCTTGCGTTTGTTTTAGGGTCGCCAGGAGAGAGTCAGATACTTGGGATCTGAGTCTCTCAAGAGAGCACCCTTTCAATTAGAGTAATTTGGCGCACAGACTTGGGAACGTCCCTAGGCTAGAGCAGGTGGCTCAGCCCGGGTATCCGAAGCCTATATCCTTCCGGCTAGACCTCTGCCACCTGGCAGATTAACAGCTAGGGGTTTATTATTTCTGCATGCTTGTTATTGTGCCACAGTTTACCGTTGTTGTGAGCATTGTGAGTCAGGGTGTGGCTTAGAGACTCTGTCCGAGCAGGCTTGCCTGACTAAGAGTGAGAAGCACACCTGTATGTGGTTATGTTGCGAGTTGCTGCCTTTATTTAATTATACCTATGCCATTATACACTGTGTGGCCTATCACTAGTATTTATTCCTGCTTATGAGTTAAGAGTTCTCTAAATCCGTAACTTACTTTCTTTGCTAAGCATCAGATCCTACAGTAGCCGCATGCAGTTTAGAAACCTGCATCTTGTCTACCTGTACGATGTTTTGAGGATTGTTTGCTTTCACCTTCTTTCACGCAGGGGTGATTAGTTGTATTAATTAACGTAACGTTAAATGTACTTTCTTCTAGTTTGTTATTAAATTGTTTCTGCAATTTAATTCCGTTATCTATCTTTTCCTTGAAGCTTTAAGTCAACTTAATTGTGTGATCTTTTATATAGCCTGCTTGACTATCAGCAGTCTATAGTGCGTACACCCTGTAACCGAGTCATAGGATACCTTGTTGTCCAGGCAGGACTCTTGACGGTTTAGGGTGGTTTGTTGCCTGGGTTTATAGATAAGGGTTGGATCTAGCGTTTTCCGTTGTTGCTTGTTGCCGCATACCTAGTCCAATAGAAAGAGCCCAGTGTTTATATATCCCAAGACGTAACACCTTTAAGTTACGTTAATTGACTAGGGTGCTCTCTTGATAGATCCAGATCACAAGTATCTGGTTCTATCCTGGCGACCCTCTAAAGCCAAGCAAAGAGGCAGCAAAGTGTGGAACTGGTACAGGCCAAAGCCCTCAGTCAACACAAAGCTGCACTCGCAAGGGACGCAACCGAAAAGACAACACAGGCTACCACAGGACCTGCCGAAGTCGTGTAGGTATAAGCAAACCGTACACACATCGAAGACAACGACTACAGTTACCTTATCCCAGTCTAGCATTAAATAAAAGAGCAGAAACACTAAATCAATAATGGAGACACACAGATTTTTTAACCTATACTAACTGAGAACCCTCAAAACCTATTCTAAGTACATGTAAATATCTCTGAGGACGGCGCATGCAATACAATGGGCCGGCTATGGAAACCGTATGCAGAACCCAAACAATAAGTAATTGAATAAAGGCGAGATTCAATGGAAAAGAAGAAGTTCAGAGAAAGAAACAGTTCTAAAGGTGGTGATCGGGGGAGAGTATGCAAGGGGATGTTAGAAGCACGTGCGCCTAGCCTGTCCTGACGAGGACAGCTCCTGGGGACCCTCGTGTAGGAGGTTAGTTACACAGGATCCCGCAAAGGCGCGATGGTCGGCCAATCACGGGCCGAGACGTCACAATACAGCAGGTGTCACGTGATACAGCCAGACACTCACTACCATCTCGCTCTAAAAAGTCTCTCTTCCCACGCTTGTACTATCATCACTACTATTGATATAAAATATAACCCGTTGTCACAGACGAAAACAAAGACCACCACTGGACTGTCTGTGACAATACGATTACTAGGAAAGAAAGAACAACATTCTCTGATAACTGTAGCCCATTTCGATGTCCCTGGCGAGCGCTAGTGGCTAACGAGAGGCGATTCTGCCAACGCTGGTAAACGTCACACCCCGCCCAAGATATGGGACGCTCAACATTAGGCGAGCACCATATCTGACAAGGCAGAATGCCGACAAGACCCGCCACACCTAGCCACTCCACCAGAAATGAAATGCAAAGCTCAATTCTTACATAAAACAACATTTTAGCATAAAGAAAATCTTATAACCCCTCCCAAACACAATAGTATAATTTTAGCCTGCTAGGCTCCCTGAGCGAGCTTCACAGAGCCCAGCCTACTAAGTGAAAGACAGGTTCAAATTATGACTTTAGCTATAACATTGGCAACTTACAATTAACTATCAAAAAGAAAGAGTTTTTATGTGATTTTTTATTTAATTTTAATGTTGTTTTTGACGGCTGCTCTATAGGGGCAAGCCTGGTTTTTTCTCAACTCTCAAACACACACTGACTGAACGGCGAGGGTGCTCCTTGAAGCGTACCCTCCTGTGACAAAGAATCAGCCACAACATTATCAGCGCCCCTAACATGCCACCCATCCAACTTGTGTTCCGGCAGCAAAACAACACCTGACACTGATAACCTGCCCAGTTCATCACAAGACTGGCACTTCTCTTCGCTCTCTCCGGCAATGGGAACTGCCAATAGCCTTTCACTAGTTCTACCTTCGTGATAAGCGATGCAGCCCCGATGCGGTCTATGGTGTCGTCAACTCTAGGTAAAGTATAGGCGTCTGTCAGGGATAATGCACACACACTCTTGCAATCAACTGTTACACTGATCTTGCCACTTAACACAGGTTGCAAAGTTACAGGCAACGACCACTCACGATATCCCTTATCCCTCAGACCCTTCGTCCACATGTAGTCCAGCTCTGCTTTCACCACAGGCTGTCGAGCAGGATTTATATGGTAGGGAGCCACTTTGACCCTTGCACTGTCTCCAGCCCCCATGTCGGATTCTACCCCGTACATCAGGCCTGGAGAATCAACAAACATGCGGATGGACTGCCACAGCCTAGCAAACAACTTCTCTTGACGCTTAGGAACAAGAGGTTGCAACTTATCTCGACGAACAACATGCTCATTGGCCTCCCACAACCCAGCCGAGACCGCAGTTTCTACACTATGGTCTCCCTCCTTCTCCACCTTTGTCCCTAAAACAGTCAGGTCATGAGAGGGACAATCTGTACCACCTGTGCAGTCACTCCCACAGTTCATAATTGCTAATGCTCCCCCGCCGATACCGTACATGCGCACCCCCGCATTCCTTGCGACTACATCTGCCTGCGCAGCATCACCGCCTTCAGCGACATGGCCAGATACAGTCGGTCTATGGTAGGGCTGTTGCATAATACTAGAGCAGCATTGGGAGGCTATGCGACGACCGGGCACATCCACTCCACAGCCAACCTCACCAATCTGCTCAATGTCCTGGTTCTGACCACTATCCTTAGCAGCCATGGGTCGACCCTGACCTGACAACCATGCCAAAGCCTCGTCGCCCACCTTGAACCACTGAAACAACGAGGCCAACGGTCTACTCACCCTCAAGTGACCTGTCAGTGGAACTTCGTGCACCGCAAGAGTTGTGAGGCCTGGGTGCTCGGCACAAACAGTGGGGTATGAACCGAGCAGGTGCTGGAGCGCTGCACACTGCTGCTCAGGCAGGTGCTCTAGCGCTTCCACAGCCACCTGGCTTGTGTCCCCCGCCCACTGCTCCACCGAGACATGACAATCCCAACTCTCCTCCACCTGTGCCCCACTGCCCCCCTCTCCTTCTCCACCTTGGCCGCTGCAGACCAACACAGGGACAGTAGGCTGCTCAGGTGGTTGCCTCACAAACTCTAACAGGTTCACATGACATGTTTCACCGTCCTCGAGTTCAACTTGCTGTCTCAGAGTTTTCTCACGCCCTACCTCCTCACCAAGTGTGACAGGCTCTGGGGCCACTCCGGACCTAAACGTTGGTGCTAATACTGAGTCGCCAAGAAGAGCCGCTGGATCAAAACTCACAAAACTTCTCCCAACTTTAGCTTCCTCCTTCCGACTGTTCCTCCGCTGGTCTAGAGACTGAGGAATAGGCTGTGACACCTTAGATGCACGAGATCGGGTGACAACACACGCCCTCTGCTGTAATTGACACCTCTCGACCAATTCCTGCCCCTCCCTACTCACGTCGGCCGCCCTCTCGGCAACGACTAAGGGTGGAACCTCAGAAGTAGGCACCGCAAAGTCGTTGCCGAGAAGAAGGTCGATGCCCTCTACTGGCAGTATCTCTACGATTCCAACATCTATCTCTCGTGTCACACCATCAACCTCCAGCTCCACTCGAACCAACGGGTATGACCGTGTAGCATTAATACCCTGCACCACAACTACCCGTGCCGCGTTTATAGGTTGGCCTGTAAAGTTTTTCATCAGAGTTTGGGATGCACCTGTATCACGCAACAACTCCAACCCATGCTTGCAACCAGCCCAACTCACGCAGCCATGCCCTCTATGGTCGCAAAAAGCATCGCGGACAGGTTTCGAGCCTTCCGGACACTCCTTCACTGGCTGTGCCCCCGCATCTGACATATCACCCCGGGTAAATGCAGAAGACCTCAAAGACACCCCAATGTTGCTAGCCAAAGACACGACTGCTGTAGGTTGGTTACTAGGGCAGGAACGTGCAAAATGCCCCTTGTTATGACACTTAAAACACTCTACTTCACCCTTGGACTTCCCCTGAGGTGGGGAAGGGCCCTGACCTTTCTTAAACGGGACGGTTTTTGGTTGGTGATCAAAATTAGTATCATTGCTATTACTTTGGTTATTAAATGTCGCATCACTGACTCGGGGGGGTGGATTGTTGCACCCCTTGTTAACTGCATTGGTCCGTTGTGCAGACCCGCACCCACGAATCAGTGATACTCTCAGGTCAGCCAACTCAGCTGCCTTTTGTAGAGTTTTAGGTTGTTTCTCTTTGAGGTTCAAAGTCAGGTCGCCGCCTGTGCATTTAAAAAATTGCTCTAGAAGGAATAACTGCTCAAGCTCTTCGAACGTCGTCACCTTCTCTGACCTCAGCCAATTTCTCAAAGCATCAGACAGTTCCCGGGCATGTTCTAGAAAAGAGCACTCACGACCCTTCGTAACACCCCGAAACTTCAACCTATATGTCTCTGGTTGTAACTCGTACGCCCTAAGAACAGCTTCCTTTAACACCTTACGAGCGGCCTATGCGGTTTATTTATGTGTACCGCCCAGCGGGGTGTTTTTAGCCAAAATAGGGCTGTTTACGTGATCATTTTCATGCCTAAATAAGACCCAGAACGTAAAACAAGTACCTATCCCTGAAAGGGCATAAACAGAGCTTTCAAATGACACCATAACGATCCTTGTATGATGGATAGTTTTCTTGCAATAACCGTGCAACGCGAGTGCAAAAAGCAGGTAATTCGGTACTTTCAGTACATAATTGAGTATGTAGCGAGTGTGAGAGGGAGGAGGGAGCTGAGATTTGTGTCAGTAGGTTCGCCGCGGTGGTCTGGAGCAGTCATACGCTCGCTAGTCTCCTGCCACCACTTGTCTCTCTCTCTCAGCCACATTACGTGCTGAAATTGCCACTCGAGTTATGTCGAGCGCCGCCACATAGTCCAGCTTTATTTAACTCGACTTATGTTGCTCGCCGCTAAATAAGGGTTAATACCTCATAATCGATGCAAGACTCCAAGGGCAACGCATCATATGCCTGGAGTCCTTTGCCAACCAACCTAGAGGAAACAAGGGCTGCGCACTTAACCTCGGGCCATTGGTGCTCCCGGCACTTCTTCTCAAAACGCAAGAAAAACTCGGTGACACCCGACTCGTCAAATGCAGGGACTAACTTAAGAAGGTGCGATAAAGACTGATCAAGACCTCGATTCCCGGAACCGAGACGCTGCCCTGTCGACTCCACCCGAGACTTCTCAAGATCTATGTCTGCACAGTACATTGCCTTTCTCTCCTCAGCCTGAATCTTAGCCATCCCAAGCTCAGATTCCCGCTGCTGCTGAATCTGAGCCATCCCAAGCTCAGCCTCATGCTTTCGTTGCTCAGCCTGCTGGTTAAGTTTGGCGAGTTCGAGCTGAAACAACATCTCGGCAGACAAACCTTGAGGAGGAGGTGCTACTATCGGGGACCCACCCCGTGAATCACCTAGAGGCATACCCAACCGCCAGCGGGCATCGGCCTGCGGGAACGTACCCAGCTCCGGAGCCCGAGGGGGCGCCATGGTAGTAGTCGAGTGGAATGGGGGCTGGGCAGAAGGTGCCCCAGCTCCCGCTCCACCCGAAGCCCCACGCACCCCACCGAGCACACAGGTAACCAGCTCACCTCTCGACAAACCGCTAGTACCGGGAAACCCTAAGACCGTGGCTACACACTGCAGTCCATACCGGTCTAGCCCCGACACACGATCCACTGACACAGGCTCCTCCAAAAATATCCGAGCATCCTCCTCACTGTTCACCACCCAAGCGTCGCTAGACAACTCCACATTCTCCACCTCCTCGCCTGCTTCCCGTACTGTGTCCTCACTGTACACTGATCCGTCGTTCGACATAGTGTCCACTGGAAATCCTCAACGTTTATAAAAAAAAAGTACCTAAACTCTCATGTAGCACTATTCACTCAAAAAATGCTTGAAGACAACTCAAGTGCTATACTACGTTGCCCAAAAAAAATCCAACGTGTCCAAAATATTCCTCAAAAAACAAATGTCCAACAATCCTGCAATTATTTCTTAGTTCACTAAATCCTAGACTAAGGTCGCCATTTGGTATGACGACTAAGATAAGATACTAGGCAAGGTCGCCATTTGTTATGACCGGGACTGCGAATAAAACAAGGGCACTTAATGATTGGACTAGTATACAGCACTATGCAACAACGGTACGCTAGATCCAAACCCTCGAACTTATATGCCGGCGAACAAAACACCTATACCCTCCAGAGTTAATCTGCGATAACGGGGTATCCTTAACTGGGCATAAATGTACTCTACTTCAGGCTAACCCACACTGGTATAGCCTGATAACAAACAAGATGCAAGTTACGTTAAAATGCATAAACAGGAATCTATGGAAAGATCAATTAAATCACTACAAGATTTAATACAATAAAAAGATGCTTCAATACAGTTACTCTAAACAACAATAAACTTTTCACTCCTATCTGAAAGAAAGTGAAGTATAGTCCTACAGCATAGACCTGGAAACTTCTGAAGAAAGTCTGATGCTCGTATCTTAAACTATATAAAGGCAGGAGGCAGGACACCATACGTGTAAATCGAATACACTAAAAGATAGGACATAATATTATAATGTTAACTGACACGAGAATACTATAAATGCGCAACGGTAGCAATGCTCGACACTAAAAGAAGTACTTCCTCATCAACGAAACAGTCTACTATGGTTGTGCGGCTCAGCAACAACCTAGACTAATAAATGCCGTGAATAATAATGCATACATATCAAAGAGCTTATATTAAATACTAATAAGTGTCTACTCAATTAATAATGTCTAGCTGGGATACTCTAGGTAAGGAACTGGGGTTGAGCAAGACAGGCTCATAGCCTAGCGATGTCCTTAAGACTGCATTCTTTAAGTTACGTTAATTGACTAGGGTGCTCTCTTGATAGATTCAGATCACAAGTATCTGGTTCTATCCTGGCGACCCTCTAAAGCCAAGCAAAGAGGCAGCAAAGTGTGGAACTGGTACAGGCCAAAGCCCTCAGTCAACACAAAGCTGCACTCGCAAAGGACGCAACCGAAAAGACAACACAGGCTATCACAGGACCGGTCGAAGTTGTGTAGGTATGAGCAAACCGTACACACATCGAAGACAACGACTACAGTTACCTTATCCCAGTCTAACATTAAATAAAAGAGCAGAAACACTAAATCAATAATGGAGACACACAGAGTTCTTAACCTATACTAACTGATAACCCTCAAAACCTATTCTAAGTACATGTAAATATCTCTGAGGACGGCGCATGCAATACAATGGGCCGGCTATGGAAACCGTATGCAGAACCCAAGGGGATAAGTAATTGAACAAAGGCGAGAAGCAATGGAAAAGAAGTTCAGAGAGAGAAACAGTTCTAAAGGTGGTGATCGGGGGAGAGTATGCAAGGGGATGTTAGAAACACGCGCGCCTAGCCTGTCCTGACGAGGATAGCTCCTGGGGACCCTTGTGTAGGAGGTTAGTTACACAGGATCCCGCAAAGGCGCGATGGTCGGCCAATCACGGGCCGAGACGTCACAAGACAGCAGGTGTCACGTGACACAGCCAGACACTCGCTACCATCTCGCTCTAAAAAGTCTCTCTCTTCCCACGCTGGTACTATCATCACTACTATTGATATAAAATATAACCCGTTGTCACAGACGAAAAAAAAGACCACCACTGGACTGTCTGTGACAATACGATTACTAGGAAAGAAAGAACAACATTCTCTGATAACTGTAGCCCATTTCGATGTCCCTGGCGAGCGCTAGTGGCTAACGAGAGGCGATTCTGCCAACGCTGGTAGACGTCACAGTATGCACTCGCGTACTGCGTTTGTGTAAATTTCTGTGTAAATTTCCATGATTGGTTTATCTCATTGTTATTGTATAGAAAACTCCAATTAGCTTCTTTAAATTTTATTCTGAGTTTATGGAAATTTGCGCGCTTGAAATTTGGAACTTTCTCATGGCTGGTATTGAGTTTATTGCCATTACATTTTATACTGAAAGTTAATGTACGGTGGTCACTATTGCAGAATTCACCACCAACAGTCATGTTATCGATCAAGTCTTCTTTTGTTGCAATTACAAGGTTAAAAACATTGTTACCGTGGGTTGGAGATTGAACAAATTGATGAAGGGAGCTTTCCTGTAGGTTGGCATACAGATTGTGTCTGCAGTGTGAAGTAAGAGTGTCGCCCCACTTGGTCACTGGTAAATTAAAGTCGCCAAAAATTATAGTATCATGTATGTTACTTATTTCTGCAATTTGCTCGTAAATATCTTGGTCGGTTTGCACTGATTGGGCTGGGGGCCTGTATATTAATGCTTGGATTATTTGTGTTCCTTTATTGTTTTTTATTAGCACATAAGATAGATCATTATTTACTATTTGAGGTTTTGACAAGAGAATTGCGCTAAGACTTTCTTTGATGAAAAATATTACGCCGCCTCCATTTTTATTAACTCTGTTTTTCTCAAACGTTACATAGCTGGGAAGTGAAAACTCTGCTAAAAAATCTCTATCTTCTGTATTTAGCCAAGATTCTGTTATGTCGATTACATCAACATTTTCTGTAAACACAAGTTCCTCTAGTTCTGAAAATTTATTGCGTATAATTCAAGCATTCACATAGAAGACCTGTAGAGATGTGAGAAATGAATAGTACTGAGACTAAATTCACGCCATTTTGGAGAAAAATAACCATTACTTTCAAAACACGTGGACAATTTGGTGATTAGCTGTAAAAAGTTATCTGTATGTGCCGAAAAGTCGATGTTATTTTGAGATATTGTCAGTGTGCTTTCTAAGTGTTTGATGGCGTTATGTGACTGTACGTGATGACTATAAGCTGTTCTAGTAGTAAGCTGGCAACGTCATTTTTCGATGTGACGTCGCGCGACTTTACCACAGCATTTTGCGACTGGATAACAACGCCATACAAACTTGTAGCGTATTCATAATGACATACTACGATAAAAAGTCAGGTCACGAGGCGCTAAACAAATTTTAGCGAACCCCTTAAAATTTTGTAGCCTTCCAAGATATAACAAGAGACACTGTGACACGTGACAAGATGGAACGAAACATATGGAGACTTCAACAAGAAACGCTTTTTGTGCCATGTCGTGGTCCAAGTCGTGAAAGCCTCCTAAAGTGATGAAGCATACTCGAGTAAACCTTAACGTTGCCCAGAAGATGGAGTTAATAAGGAAACTAGAAAGTTGTATTTTATATTCTGTGTTACGTTACAAGCGGGGTTCGAACCCATAACAAAGAAACATTCCACTAAAACCACAAAAAGAGGACTTATTACTTAGCTTCACAAAATGCGGTAAATATGACTATCATTTTCAGTCAAGAAGTGGCACGTTACTCTTCCACAAAATTAGCGACTCTCTTTGTAGTCACTAAAACCTTGGTAGGTGAACAAATGTGGTAAGTTCATAAAATATCAGTTGATATCAAATGGCTGTTTTAGCCTTAAACCCCCAAAGATATTCCTTTTTTATCACTCGTTCAGAATTAGTTATCTTTAGTTACTTTGACTTAGATTTATCCTAATAATCAAAATAATAATATATTAGCACAAAGGTAAAATGTAAAGATTATGTAAAATAAAATTTTAATTTATTTACATGATTAATTCAACACAAAAGTTAATTCCAGTGAAAATATCTAAGTGAGAAACATTGAAGTGAAGCAATAAAGACACTCTTAAGCAAAATAATACATAGTTACATAATTACCCTCCAAGAGAGTAAGTGAAAGCAATCAATAAACATAGAAACATCCCTGGCTATACTTATTCAATTCATGGTGATTCTTTTACAAACGAACTCAGGGCAGGTCAGCTTCAGATGGTGGTGGAGGTTACACTACCTTCCTCAATTTAGTTAAAATAGGACTTCAGAGGCTATCAACCCTATTGGATTATTAAGCCAGCACACTGTGAGTCAAGAATAACGTCAGGACTGGAGCCTCTCTGCGAGAACTCCAGTCCCTTGCCTTCCTCAAGCAGAAGGTACAGTTTATATACCCTGGGTTCACCTGGCTCTGATACCAAACTCTCGAACTGTATTAATCATCAACTCATTATATACTCGCTGGATTAAAGTATTACTTTTACTAAGAACTCTATGATATATCTTGTATTCAATACTTATTATTAGAAAAGCCTAATACATTATTAACAAATTATAACCAACATCTTTCGTACGTCAGTCAACGAACGATTTGAGATTTGGTGGGAGTTTGGAGAGAAGGGAGAGAAAAGGGGGAGGAAAAGGGGGTAGAGTAGGAATGTCGAGGAATAAGGGGGAGAATGGAATGTGGGGATTAGTGGAAGAAAAAGAGGGGGGGGGGGGGTGAGGAGGAAACTGCTTCCACTACCACACCACACTGATTGGTACACTCATGAACAAAAATATCTTCCTATATAGGATACTAAGCTGTCTACAGGTCGAATTAATTATCCCAGGCTCATAACATTGCATACAATATTCAATTATAAATAATTAAATATCGCACCCACCATAATAAGCACAATACCACAAATACAACCGGTGACACCTTAACGTAATATAGTAGAAATCCCTAACATCTGTTCTATCTATTGTTTATCTAAAATGTATTTTTATCTTGTATCTAATTAGGTTGAAAAAACAACAGAAGGTCGAAATCTTTATTAGTTTTGCATATTTGGGCAACAATAGTAGAGGTAAGCAGGGACTTTTTCAGTAACATAATTTTTCTGTTAACGGAAAAGCTTTCCCCGCTATAAGTCTGTTAAATCAAAGGTCGACTGTTTGTTCTTGTTTCATTCTTTCTCAATTCTCTCACACTTCTCAATCCTAATTTCTTTCATGTTGCCACATAAGCTCATACACACATTGTCTACTGTAAACACTCTGGCTATAGTATCTATACATGTAACAACACTCATCGCACCATCTCCAAGGCCCAGATTTGGCGTCAAACCAGAAGCAAGTAGAAGTCACACATCTGATGCTGTACGGATTAAATAACAATACTGGGATGTAGTTAACCCTTACTGTACCAGCGACGGTATACAACCGTCAGTAATAAAGTCACTTGTCAGTACCAGCGACGAAAAATTGCCGTCAGTACTATGAAGTCCTTGTAATAATAATAATAATAATAATAATAGTTCTTAAAGCTAGCGCATGCTAAGCTAGCTAAGGATAGCTCAATATGGCCGATTAGGCGTATTTCCATTGGGGTCCTGTACTACTACCCCATCCCTTTGCTCATGAGGGATGGTAACGACTCAGTGCTTGTGAAAAATCTTTAATGCGCCGAGCGTGGGCGCGAACCCGGGCCTTCTGGGTGGAAGTCCGAGACGCTAGTCACTACACCAAGCGAGCCGCTTGTCCGTATCGAGCGGTACCAGGTACCGTGACTTATACGCACTGCTCTGAGACCTTGGCAACACTTCACAGCCTGGATCCAAGCCTGTGGGAGCTAGCTGGGTCAGTATTCCTCCACCTTTTGGGGTGAGAGGGTATTCTCTCTTTACTCTGAAGTCATTTTGGCCACAATGCCTAGTACTGGAGGGTACATTTATATTAATACCCTCTGGTACAGTAGGGGTTAAAGGACCATTGCCTTCAGATTGCAATCTTAATGAAAGTGGAACAATCTTTTAGAATTAGCAACTTGTAGGCAATAGTTCAATGATAGTGTAATGTCTATTTGAAGGCATGACTAATGAATAAATGTTGCTCCAAGACTTTAGATACATGGTTCATTCCGGAATTGGCTCTATTCACACTCTCCATAAACTTACTAAATATGTTATGTGATGTTATACTTTAAGTCGCTTTATACTAGTTCTATATTTCCACCATAGGAAAGCTCAGAACTATAACACTCAACGGGAACAAAACGGACTTTAATATATTTAATTCTTATATCAATCAATCTCCACCAATGTCACAGAATACACAGTTTCGGTACACATGTTTTATTTCTTATTAGCTAGGGCACAGGCACAAGAATATGGTTGAGTCTTATCTATATAAAATAAACTCAATGAATCATAAATATAATAATACAATGAATACAATTCTTCTTCTTCATAACTCAACAGGAATGAACTATAAAAGGGTAATTGCACAATAGCATCAATGAAGCATAAATATGATAACTATATAAATATAGTATAAACATACACAGAGAGGTTAGTCTCGAACAACAATAACTGATATCCTGATAGAGAGCAAACGCAAGGTGGCGAGTGAATGAGGTAGGTAAATAAGACTGGGGAGACACACACACAGTGCTCAGTTTCTATGAAAAATAAGATATCAGTTGAGCGGTGAATAACTTGATGTTAATATATAAATCTCAATCAATTCAAAGAGTTACAATAATGAATATGAATTCAGTGAACGAGTAATACATTACATTAGCCTGTATGTAGAGCTGAAGATTTCGCCATGGAGAATTAACGCGACGCGACACTGACAGGAGTTTATATTTAACTCAAAAGAAGGCTTAAACTGAGTTTGAAGTCAGGAAGCACAAACATAAAAATAGTCTTACTAAGAGACTGAAGATAAATACTCTCTGTGGACACTTACACATACAATTACGTACCCAGCTAATAACAACATATAGAATAAGATCTGGTATAGTGTTCACTGGTATTTACGTATAGTGTTCATGTATATTTCCCGAACGAATATATCTATAATCCGTATATGAAATATAGTTAGGAAACTATATTTCAAGAGATATAGATACATCAATCCCACGTATAGAATATGTTTTGTTCTCTCAACACGAGTGAGGATTGCTATAAGGTGAGAATTAATAATCTCTTAAATGATGTAAACTTGAACACTTAGCATTATCTTATATAACCTTCGCAATAATCGTCAAAACAAAAGGATCGAACAAGAGGCACTTAATTTGGGTGAAGTATAGAAGTGGGAGCCGTGAGAGATCTGGTCACACATGGCGACTGAGTAGGATGTCCACTGCCTGTTGACACCAGGGGGGACGCTTTATTCACACGCACTAGCTAGAATGGTCACTTCTACAGTAGGTCACCTGCTACACTCCTTCTTGGTCACTGCACACAAACACCACTAGCAGATACTTTTTAAGGGGAATTAGGCTAACCCCTACGGAAGTATTCTCAGAGTTGATTTATTCCAGCTATTAAGCACGTTCGCTCGTAAGATAAGTACCCAAAAGTGGAGTCAACTTTGCCTAACAATATCTTGTTTCGGGCAGGTAATATTCAGTTTTTAATTTGCGTTTCGGAACATGAGAGGAATGTGAATTACAGGTTTTGGATTATTGTTGCGGTTATTAAGGTTCTTAAAATTATAGTACATATAGGGTTACATAGATACTGGCATTATTTATTTATTAATATTAAAAGTATGTATTAGAAAGCTTTGATGAATGAATGATAATTAATTTACAGTTTTGGCTGTTCCTAAGCATTTAGTATGTTATATGCAATGCTTTCATTATGAGGGTGAATAATGATCTTATCGTTGTTGGTTCTCCTAGTAGTTGTAGTGGTAGTTATTTCCTTCTGGGTAGATGTATGCAAATTGAGGAGGTTGATATCTTAATTGCATAAAGGTATTTTCATCGTAGTTTAAGTCAGGCTCGGGTAGGGATTTCTCACTTCTGGTGGGAAGCGACCATTGTTGATGCTGCGGTTGGAAGGGATTAGCGTGGGGACACGGTGTGTTTTGGTCTGCACAGTAGGGGAAACTGCTTTAGGTTTGTTTTCTGTATTTGGTTAAATTTATTTCTTTCTCTCCTCTTATCTTTTATGGAGGCAATTCTACATGTTGATGTTGGGGGTTCCTTCACATACGGGAGCAGGTCCTGGGGATATCTTGGCTCATTATCTTCGAACCCCGTCATCAAAGTTATAACACTTTAATATCTGCATTAATAGAGACTTTTCAACTAATTTTATAAGATAATTATCTAGTTTACAAATCTAACTCCATGCATTCAATATATATGAAGTAATAAACATTAGTTAGTTACGAAAGCTGGATACAAATTTATCGCTTCTCGTATAATATCTCCTCTCACTCCACAAGTACATACCAACAATATTACTTTTTTATGGAAAGTATCACACACAAAATTGTATTCTCAAATATATTGAAACAAATTATGTAACTTTGAACCTTTGTCTTCTGGTGCACCGTTAACTCAAGCTAAAGCATATAGAGGCAATATCCACCTTAAAAGGGGAAGATTTATTCTTTTGTCTTCAAATATATTCCGAAATACAAACAAGATTTTACCCACGTTTTCTTCCAAAACACATGAATTCACTGGACTTGGACAAATTGAGTAAATTGGAAAAGATAAGGTAAATTGGAGCATTTTGTGACGTAATGATGGTTGCGTGTGGCACGTGACTATCATAACAAATCCACTACCAATTTTCCTTGACTGGTTCATAATTTAGAAAGGGTACAGAAGAAAGATAAACGAGTCATTGTTAAAAGCAAATTAGTTTGTCAGATATTTTGTCAACCAACATGGCTACATATAATGGTTCTTATTTCCTACGTCACTGTTATATAACTTTGTATCCTAACATCATTAGCTTTGGATTGTTTTCCGCTACCAGTTTAATCTGGTGTTTTCCTATTCTCAACAAACGTTTGCAATATATATATACAACTTTACCTGTGATCCGTGTTTAACACATGTAGTGTAGTTACCCATAATATTTCTCCGCTTTTGACTTCTATGTTACGTTTATTTTGTTGAATTGTTACCAGCTACTTCCCCATCTTTTCGAAAAGCTTCCATGCAATTTGCCTAAAAGTTGTGTTAATATTTCTGTGGAGAGAGTCACGGAGTTGGACGTCTTTTGAGTCTGGAAGTTTATGGTCGTATAGACTGTGATAGACGTGGACAGTTTTGGGAGTGTTTCGTGAGGAGAGTACTGACAGTGAGACCCTTCAGTAGACAGACAGTGGACAATTGCTGATATTTAGAATTAATCTTATAATAATCCATACTTATCACTGAAACATGCTCACATGTTGCATTTGTCATTAATGGGTGATATGAGTAAGTCCAGTTACTTTAACCAAGTTATTATTATTCATTTGTTACGGATCCTACCTATTTATGTGGACAGACTTAATTACATGCAATTTTCATAATATTGAGCCATTAAAATGTACATGCTTAAGACCGAGCCCTCACTTTAAGTGGTGAAGTGGGGCATCATTTCCAGGGTAGGTACACTCATCTATATAGGTATAATGAATACATGCGACAATTTCATCAAAATAACACAAAACAAACCTCGCAATTTATGAGGAATAATGGTATATTTGTGACGTGATCATACATATAAGACGTAAAAACATATAACATGCAACCGACAACCTAACTACCCAAACACGAAAACAACTAATTTTGTTAGAGAACCTAAATTATCGAACATGAATTAAATTAATTAGGTTATATTTGGTTGAATTAGGTCAATTAGTTGTTATTGTGTCTATTCAAGTTAAGAATATAGTTCTGGGCTATGTCTATCGGCCACTTTCCTTCATTGTCCATTGTCATTACTTAAAACTAAAAGGCTATTAGAAAACGTGTACAATCACACTTCATTAAGTTCACTGTAGGATGTTATGATTGCTAGATGTTGATTATTGCTAGATGTTGATTATTGCTAGATGTTGATTATTGCTAGATGTTGATTATTGCTAGATGTTGATTATTGCTAGATGTTGATTATTGCTAGATGTTGATTATTGCTAGATGTTGATTATTGCTAGATGTTGATTATTGCTAGATGTTGATTATTGCTAGATGTTGATTATTGCTAGATGTTGATTATGTTGTAATACTTTCCCATTCTAGGTGGAATAATACACTATGTATTTTACACATTAACTGTTCAGGGTTTCATTACATTATGTTATATATACTGTCTTACAACTTCGTCTTCTTCATTTCCAGATGCCCGTTATATACCAGCCTCTTTAGCTTTTTTTCGTGCAATCACCATCTTGTCCTCCGTGATGCCTCCATTGTGTTGCCTGATTCACCATCTTGTCCTCCGTGATGCCTCCATTGTGTTGCCTGATTCACCATCTTGTCCTCCGTGATGCCTCCATTGTGTTGCCTGATTCACCATCTTGTCCTCCGTGATGCCTCCATTGTGTTGCCTGATTCCCCCACAGTCTTCAAATCATCATGTTAAATCCCTACTTTCACCTTGCTTTGGCCCTTCTTTCCTCACCCCTTGCTCTCCTTACTTCAGCTTTATGTAATTTATACTTGGCCAACTAGACTTGCTATTTGTATGTAGACGAAATTCTCATAAGTTAACAAATTAAACCATATGTAAGTGAAGTTAACATACTGTACTGTACAAGTATTAACTTTCTCGCATTCGCTAAATACTAAAGTGTAAACACTTAAGCAAGTACCACTACTGTTCACTCCCAAGAGCTATTTCCAATACCGCGAGATGATACACTTATATTATCGCTCTCTACAGGGTGTTCCAGTAATGTTTTTCATAAATTATATGGTGGACTCATCAGACAAAAATAAGAATAAATTACTCTATGAACATGAGGTTGAGTATTTATAATAACGGAGTTACTACACAATTTAAGTTAACGATAGATACAATGCCATTCAGTCCAAGGGGTAATGTTGCCATTTTAGTGGATTATATCCATTTGGCCTTCGCTATCGCTTGCTAGCCTCAAGATAGTGAGCACTAGCGATCTGACTTTTCGGTAGAAAAATATGTCCGGCTTCGCCGGATTTGATTTTTCTACCGGCGAAGCCGGACATATCTTTCTACCGAAAAGTCAGATCGCTAGTGCTCACTATCTTGAGGCTAGCAAGCGATAGCGAAGGCCAAATGGATATAATCCTCTAAAATGGCAACATTATCCATTGGACTGAATGGCATTGTATCTATCGTTAACTTAAATCGTGTAATGACTCCGTTATTATAAATACTCAACCTCATGTTCATAAAGTAATGTATTCTTATTTTTGTCTGATGAGTCCACCATATAATTTATGAAAAGCATTACTGGAACATCCTGTATAAACCCACACAAATCATTTCTACATACAATGTATTATACTGTACATCCAAAGATAGAAGAAGACCCATACTTTTATATAACCGGTAAAAAATCTCATTAGATCGTAATATCACGTTGAAAAGCCTTACATGAGATTTTTTTTTTTTTTTCCAAATTTACGTCATAATTTCGTTTTATACTGAGTAATTTATTGTGTATAGGAAACGAGAAGCATTGTTCACGCTCATTCGAAATATCTCGTTATAAAGTAATTATTATCAATAGTTGTTTTTATATGAATAATATATAAAATGTACTTGGCAAATACAAATTATCCATACGTAACCAAAATATTCATTCCACATTGATTTTGAACAACACAAATTATGTACAGTACTGTATAGTGGGGATATTGTAGGCACCAATCGAGCAGGGTACTTACTACCCAGTAGGGAAGAACTGAAAATGAGAGTTGAGATGGCACAAGACACGGGGGCTTCAAATTGGCTCACATCATTACCAATAAAGGAGAAAGGCTTCAGCTTAAATAAACAAGAATTCAATGATGCCGTAGCCTTGAGGTATGGGTGGCCAGTTTCGAACCTGCCGCTGAAATGTGCATGAGGTGAAATAAACAACCCAGACCACTGTATGACCTGTAAGAAAGGAGGATTCATCTGTATCCGGCATGATGAAGTACGAGACATCACTGCACAAATGCTGGACGAGGTGTGCCATGATGTCAGAATCGAACCGGAACTTCTGCCTATGGACGGACAGCGCTTGGCCCACAATACTGCAAATACTTCAAATGAAGCAAGAGTGGACGTAAGTGCTCGAGGTTTTTGGACGAGGGGACAACAGGCTTTTTTCGACATCAGAATCTTCAACCCAAGAGCACAAACATATCGTGAGCGAGGACACAAGGCGGCATACTTGAGAAACGAAAGTGAGAAAAAACGCGCTTATGAAGAAAGAATTTTGAACAGGGATCAAGGAAGCTTTACTCCTCTGGTCTTCTCATCGTTGGGAGGTATGGGACCTTCTGCAAGTGTCTTCTATGCCAGATTAGCTGAACAAATATCGGAGAAAAAGCGCCAGCATAGAAGCCAAGTCATAACTTGGATGAGATGCCAGCTCTCTTTCTCTCTTCTCAGGTCTGCACTCCTATGTCTCAGGGGTACAAGGTCCTCCCCGCTACAGAGGACAAGAGTGAGAGACTTGGACTTTGAAATGGTCGTGGCGGAGGGACGAATTGGGGAACAACTAGGTTGATTGTAGGGAGGTACTGGTACAATAAGATAAACTACAATGTAACTAGAATAAGATAGATTGTACACCACTTTGTAACTGTCACCTTAATAAAAACAAAAACTTACTACCCAGGGGAGGCCTATAGGCATTTGATAAGGAGTTGCTGGAACTCCTGTTTCATTTGCCTGGCTTCCCGTAATGTTTATGTTTGTACCTCATGTACACAGAGTGATACAGCGAGCTCTCACAAACACCTCCTCCTCCAATCGACTTCACTACACAAAACCAGCACACCACACAAAACAAAATACTATATAATGAAGGAAAAAAATAGCCCAGCCTCGGAGTACCCAGGGGTGAGGACCATCAATGCTCCCACACTCACTCAGCCTTCCTCAAACGACCCCTCAAAATTCTCTGGACCACGGCCTGTTACTCATACTATTAACTTCTCCAATATTTGCGGCCTTTCCACTAATTTCTTCTCTGTTTCACACCATCTCTCCTCCTACAAACCTGATCATCTTTTCCTCACTGAAACACAGGTGTCTGAAGTAACTTCCAGCAGCCCTCTCACTGTATCCTACTACTTTCTCTATCTTAGTTTCAAAGCCAAGGACGGATGCTGTGTATACGTACACAAGAAACTCATTTGCTCTCGTGTTCCCGACTTTGACTTCTCTGAATTCTCAACTTTATGGCTCAAACTATCCTGTCACTCTCATACTAAATATTTATGTGCTGTCTATCTTTCCCCTAACAGTCTAACTCTATATAAACTCTAAAGTGGAACACATCCTATCCATCTCTCCTTTCTCAGAAATCTCCATCTTAGGAAATTTCAACATTCACCACCGCCAATGGCTCTCCTCTGATGCCACTGACCAACCAGGTGAACAAGCCTACATTTTGTGTATCCTAGATGACCTAGAGCAGTTGGTTCAAATACCTACCTCTATTCTGGATCGCCTCGGAGATCAACCCAACATTCTTGACTTGTGTCTAACTTGTAACCCTTCTTCATGATATGAAGAAGAATTACAAGTTAGAAACAAGTCAAGAATGTTGGGCTAATCTCCGAAGCGATCAAGGATACGGGTAGGTGTCCCACCTGGTGGATTCCAAAGGAGAGAAAAGATCGACAGTATATTATACTGTCGATCTTTTCTCTCCTTTGGGATCCTCCAACCATAAACTTATCTCTGTTACCTGTCATATCTCTCCAGTACAGCCACCCGATCCTCCCAGCCGGCGGCGCTTGTGGCCCTTTGACACTGCCAATTGGGAGGCTCTTCAGCAGTACTTCTTTGATTTCCCATGGAATGATTTCTGCTTCTGTGGCCGGGGACCCTCAGAGAGTTCAGCAGAGTGCTGAACTCATTACAGAGTTAATCCTCTCATGCATTGAGGCATATATTCCATTTTCTTTCTCTCAGACTAATGCCAAAAAAACTTGGTTCACTCACTCTTGTTCTGCTGCTGTCCGCAGTAAGGTGTAAGCTTTCAAATGATACCGACACCTTCAAACTCAAGAATTGAATTTTTCCTATGTTTCTCCCTGGAAACACTTCAAATATGTTCTTCAACTCGCCAAACACTCTTTCATCAATAATAAATGCACTAAACTATCCAACTCTAGCTTTTGGTCATCCTCTTTTCAGGACTATGGTGAGATCTTTTTATTGCACTAGACTTATTGTAGGCCTTTGATAGAGTCTGGCACAAATTTATAATTTCTAAGCTGCCCTCCTTCGATTTCTATCCTTCCATCTGTGCCTTTTTCTCTAATTTCATTTGTGGCTGTTCCATAGCAGCGGTTGTGGACAGCCATCGTTCACTTCCTCAACCTATCAACTTCGGTGTTCCTCGGGGTTCTGTTCTATCTCCAATTCTCTTTCTATTTTTCGAGAATAATCTTCTCAACTGTACCTCCAGTCCTATCCATTCATATGCTGATGACTCTACCTTACACTAATCAATTATGTTGAGTGGTACTTGAAAAGTAGACAGAATGGATAAAAAACACCATCTGAGGAAGAGCACTTTATTGACAACGTTTCGCAGATAGCTTCATCAGGTCACAGTTAGCGACCTGATGAAGCTATCTGCGAAACGTTGTCAATAAAGTGCTCTTCCTCAGATGGTGTTTTTTATCCACTATTCAATTAGTTTTTCAGAATGCCCCAGCAAGCAATGACTCAAAAACTCATGTGATAAAGCCATATAACACTTATCTTCTGATATATCAACCATTTCCAATTGGGGCAGAGCAAATCTTGTTGCTTTCAATGCTTCTAAAACAAAATTTCTTCATTTAACTACCAGTCAAGAACACCCACAGGTATTCTTCTACAATACACAATACACAATACATAAATCAACCCTTAGTCTTCTCTCAGTATTGTTGGTGCCTCTTTTTCTTCTGATCTCTTCACAGTACTTTTTGACAAAGTAAAACATAAAAGAGGCTTTCGTCTCAATGACTCGCATCCACTCCCTGACTCTTTGCCCCATAAATTTCCAGCTGAGTAATACGGTACACTGGTACTATGTTACACTACATGTATATATATATATATATATATATATATATATATATATATATATATATATATATATATATATATATATATATTATATATTTATATATATATATATATATATATATATATATATATATGTATATATATATATATATATACAGTATATGTCTATCTATCTATCTATTGTCTGACGCCGTGATCCCCGATGGGGTACTCACGAACGAACCGCCCCCATGGAACTCTGTCCCCAGTCAGTATAATGATCAGACAGACGACCTCCAATACCTCTATACACCCTAGCATCCAGCACGGATTTCTTCATTCGTTCACCCGCACATATATAATCAATCAGTGGCTTTCGTACCACCACTGTCGAATCCTTCATCATCCACACTACTTTCCATGTGTACATGTGTATCATTCTGTGTTGGAAGAAGGTGTTGGCTATCCACAGCCTCCTCCCCACACATACGTCCACAAGTGCACTACCATTCTCATTCACCTCTGATGGTACACCCCACCCTCCCACGACTCCATCAACTTTCCTATCACCCACCTTACCATTAATATCCCCAATCAGAAATATTCTTTCGTTCTTGTCAAACTTATCCAGGCACGCCTTCACATTCACCCAGAACTCCTCTTGCTCTCTTACAAGTTTATCCTCTGTCGGAGCATACACACACACAATCACCCATGTTTGTATTCCTACTTTCATTCTCACCCACACAATCCTTGAACCCACAGACCCATATTCTCTTACACGCTCCTTCCATTTGTTACTTACAAACAAACACGCACCTTCTCTCGCTGCTCCCTCACTCACTGCAGCATACACACCCATTCCACACTCTCACTCTCTCACATCTGTACCCCTCAATTTGGTCTCCGTCATTCCACATACATCCAGCCTGGCATTCACTAACACTTCCAAAACCTCTCTCTCTTTTGTGCCATCATCTATGCCACTCTTGTTCCATTTAGCTATTCTATATATATATATATATATATATATATATATATATATATATATATATATATATATTATATATATATATATATATATATATATATATATATATATATATATATTATATATATATATATATATATATATATATATATATATATACAGTATATATATAATAATGATATTAATATATCACAACCATATCTTAAAGGATTTCAGATACACTTACCCACTGTCCAGACGCAGTATCCACGATACTGACTGCCAGAGAGACACTGAGGACTCTGCCTCTCTCTACCTACTGGGAGGGTGGAGGTTAGCTGAAAGCATTGTTACCAAGGTTTTCAGTTAGCGTCCCACTACCAAAACCTATTGTAGCCCACTTTATCCGAAATTCTTTTGATTTCTAAAATATTGAATATGCGATTTGTGTATCCACACGCTAGAGTGAAATACAACAGGGAGGTTAAGTGAGATTAACATTCAAGTTTTAACCCTTACTGTGCAAGCGACAGTATACAGCCGTCTGTAAAAAGGTCACTCATCAGTACCAGCGACAGAAGATGTCCGTCATTAATATGCGGTCCTTGTAACTGCCCGTATCGAGCGGTGCCTGGTACCAAGACTTGTACGCACTGCTCTGATACTTTGGCAACACTCATTAGCAGCTTGGATACAAGACTGTGGGACCCGGGCTGGGTCAGTAATCCTCCAACTTTCGGGGTGAGAGGGTGTTCTCTCTCGACTCTGAAGCCATTTTGGCCACAATGCCATAATGGAGGGTACATTTAAAGTAATACCCTCTGGTACAGTAGGGATTAAGAACAAGAACAATAATCAGGTCGGGTTAATAGGCGAGTAATATTAACTCGTAAACTGTGGCAAGTCTCATGCGAGGCTCTGTTGATGGACTGAGGGAAACCTCACGGAAGGCACAGTATTCAAACACGTACAAACTCCACGCCAGTGCTGGGAAAATTGGTGATAAATAGTATAGTAATAAGTGGCATGTATTCGTACCACCACCTCTTCTCTTTCCTCTCTCTTTTTCTCCCTCCTTTTGCTCCCCCCTCCCTCCCTTTAATTCTCGCCCCTCCTCCCTCTACCCCACTCCCTCCACTACCTACTTTCCCCTTATATAACTTTCCCCTCCATCATTCTACTTGCACTCCACTCTCAATGGCAGTGTGTGGTGCGAGAGCAACCGGCAGTTACCCGCAAGAGAGTAATCAGAGCCTAGGTTTGCAACTTGAGCCAGCTGACAACTCCCTCTATACCTCTGCAATAAACCGGTTGTTCATTGAAATTATGTTTATTACACCTAATATCTGGTTGTTCATTCTTCACAGGTGCCTTGTGCTTGAAGAATATGCACATGTGGTGCAATAATATTACTTTACATAGTAGATATAACGCATTATTTAATAATTTTGCCCTTCACCGCACAACACATATGCGCTACCTCAATGTTTCACATAGTTACTAGGGTAACTAAAGGTTAAGCATATATGTACAAATACAGATTAATGGAACCTGGAAGAGAGAACAGACATGATATGGAAGGGAGGAACATGGTACAAAGGAGTGCAAAGGAGTACAAAGGAAATCAAGCAACAACAAGTCTAGTGACAACTCTAGGCTGCTTGTCCTCCAAAACACTGAGGATCAAGTGTTCAAACAGTTGTTTAGAGTGGGTAATGGAAAATTGGAAAGGGAACTACTGCCCTGGAACTAATGTCCGTGGCAGGATTAGGAAGTTAGTAGGGGACAGATGGGTTAGTAACATAACACGTTATAAATTATCTTTCGTATATCTGGGAAAAAGAGAGTAACGTCTTAGTAATATATATATATATATATATATATATATATATACGCACTAATTCTTGATGAATTTGAAGGGGGAATATAATAAAGTTATTCATTTACAAACGCAGTCAGTCGCGGGTTTGATGCAAAATATTTGTCTAGGCGAAGTTTAAAAGAATCAACAGTGCTGCAGTCTATATTGTCTCGGGGAAGCCCATTCCACAAGTTGACAACTCGATTGAAGAAGAAATTCTTAGATTCGTGTGAATTAAAAGATTTACCAATAATTTTGCAACCGTTTCCCCGCGTGTAATTAGATTGGTCGATAGTGACGTACTTACTACAGTTCATATTGTCGATGTCTATGATGATTTTGAATACTTGAATTAAGTCGCCTCTTAATCTGCGCTGGGTTAAAGGAAATATATTTAATTTTCTAAGACGCTCTTCGTATGGTTTGTTCTTTAGGCTGGGTATCATTTTGGTAACTCTACGTTGAACTCGTTCTAGCTTGTCTATATCTTTTTGGTAATAAGGGCACCAGGATTGAACGCAGTATTCCAGAAGAGGGCGGACTAAGTAATTGTTAAGAGTTAGGATAACTTCTTTGGATTTATGCTCAAATGACCTGCCTATAAAGCCAATTCTTTTGTTTGCCTTCTTAACAACTTCTGAACATTGTTGACTCGGTTTTAGGTTACTCGATATTGTTATTCCCAGATCGGTTTCTCTGTCTACACTTTTAAGCTGAGTACCATTCATCGAATAGTTTGCTTTCTCATTTCGGTATCCGATATGTAGTACTTTACATTTATCCGCATTGAGTTTCAATGCGGATAAATGGGTATAAAAGGTATTGGGGATAACTAAAATGCTGTGTTAATGAGTGGTGTCGTTTAACTATATCTTATTGAAGATCAAGTAGGAAAGATACTTATATACTCAGTAACAAAGAAGGAGTCGCATATACTGTAGATCATTGCTTTCTAATTTTGTTTTGGGCAATTATGGTAAATGAGACAGAGCGTGTTTTTTTTTTTTTTGTCTATGTGATTGAGGGAGGCAAAAGGCATTACTGCCTATATCGAGTGCCTCCCCATAGTTGAAAGAGTGACAGGGCCAAAATCAAGGGACGTTCGAGCCAAAATGCCTGGACACACAGAGTTTGAAGCAATTTAAGTCAAAGGAAGAGGGAAAGACTGATTCTGGGAGAGAGTTCCAGAGCTTGTGTGAGTTGTGTATATTGTGTGAGTTTATATTTGAAACGGATGTTCAAGGGAAAGAAAAGCACTTAGCACAATTTTACCTTCGTTCCTAACTTAGAAAGTATAGACTTCCTTGAGGTCTCGAGTAAGGGGACGTATGGTGGAGTTGTCTTGCCACTGGACAGGTAATCCCAAGGTCCCGAGCTCAAATCCCGATATGTCAATGGGAAGATATTATTGGGATTGAATTTGTGCTGTACCTAGTATCAGTGCATTACCACAAAGCCCACCGAAACGCCAAAAAAATACCCTCATTGTTCCCTGATTAAATCGCACTGTATGAATATTCCCATATTCAAAACATGTTACAGGGGTGCAATGCCTAGTGAGTTAAATGCTGAATAAGTGGCGTTCTGAGAGGGATGGTCCGAGTCGAAGAAGTGAGACAGTGAAGCATAAAGGCGAAGCAGCCTCAGAAGTGGGACTGCTTCGAGCCATGGGTGAGCAACCAAGAGCCGCGCGTCTGCGATGGCAGGTTGGCGAGGGCTGTTTGTAGCTCGTGCTTCACTTGTCTCACTTCCTAGGCTGGAACAAGACCTCACGGGCTTGACTGTGTTGAGATGTGAATGTGCAGGCTCTCAGCCTATGCCCGAGAGGGAGTAGTTGAAAAAAATAAAAATAAAAAAATAAAAAGGTAAGACCAGGCCTTCTTGTTGGACTCCTGCTTTCTCTCTGGCCATAAGCTCATCTGATCTCTGGGGTCGGGCTGTCGTCATATCTGGGAACCTTCTCTTGAGCCTGGCTGGAGTTTCGCCTGGGCGTCATTTCTGTTGTCTGAGAATTACTGTGCTGTGCTGTCTGTACCCTTGGCGAAGGAGGTACTTTGCCATTCCTTGCTATGATAGTATGCTGATGTGGTGTTCGGGGGACGCAACAACTGGCAAAATTCAGAGGACACAACTCTAGAAAGGCTCAGAGAACACCGCAATCCTAAACCCTTCGGAGGACGCAATGGTTCTTCGATCAGAGGACACCCCGGAACCTTGCTTGGAGTATGCAGCAAGAGTACTTTGGTATGACAGCCTGTCAAAGGAGTGGGCAAGCTGCCGAATTATCTCCATCTGGTCCTGTAACCTTTTTTGGTGTCTTTTGTGAAGGGTGGCATTCAGGGGAAGAGGGACTACCTAAACCCGTAGGATTTCACTGGACTTATGCCCTTTCTTCTTTGGAGTGACGGGTAGAGGGGTAATTGCGGCGGTTACAAAGCTCCCGCCTTTCAACACAGTCCCACTCCTATCCTGTCCAGCTCGCAGGGGCGTAGCAAAGGGGAGAAGCTGCCCCTCCCCTCCCCTTGAGGAGTGTGGACATTTCGGCCAACATTATAATTTTCACAAAATATAATAGATATACATTTCACAAAATAATATGTATAGTTAATATGTTATACTTTTCCTTAAATGTGTATGTTTTCTATTACTGTTTTAATTACCTACATATTATTCTTTGTTCATCTCTCTAGTTCCCACTGTTTATCCTACCGGTTAGATTTGTCTTGTTTTCGTCTTTGCCTTCCCCCATCAGTGGCCCATATTTAAATTTTCCGTCAAAACATTTTGAATAATTTAATTGCCTGTCCTCAATTTTTCATCCAATACCGCCTTGCTGTCTCTCTTTCATTCAATATGCTTTTCAACGTTCGTTCCTTGATAATCAACTTACTAAACAAAAAATCAAGTTTTGCCTTGTTTTACTTTTAGTTTGCCCCTTCAATTATTAAATTTTAGTAGTCATTTCCTCTCGTGTCTCTGATGTCACCGTCTCTCACTTGTCTTCACGCTCACTTTCGCATTCCCAACCATTCCTCAAATATAATTTGTGTTTTTGTATTATTTCCTTCAGTTTCGAGTTGTTTCATAATCCTTCACTGCTGCCTTCATTTTCGTCACCGATTACTGTTTGCTTTCTATTTAATCGGACATTATTAGCTCCCATGTTATTTGTATACCATATTGTTATGCCGGACAATAATATTTGCCCGTGTATCTTAGTTCACTCTTTCCACTCTAGGAAAGCTTTTTAAGAACTACAAACTCAGCAGGAACACAGCTTACTCCAGACATACAATTATAAATCTCCTCAATGATACAGAATACACAGTTGGGTTTCACAAGTTTGTATTTCACTTTGGATCAGGGCACTTGGCATAGAACATGAATGGTTATTAGGTTGAGTGATATCTATTGGGAAAAATACTCTCTAACCTGCCTCAAGAAGGAATAATATTATTCTTGAAGTATGGATAATGCATAATCAATTTACACGAATAATAGATAAATCACAATTGAGTAACAAGTGATGAATACATAACTATCGCATAAATGCTAACAGAGCGGCTAGTCTCAAGGGGCAATGGATATCCTAAAGGTCAAGGTTAGGGCGTGGTAAAAAGGTGATGCGGTGTAGCGTAAAAATACTGAGGTGACGACGACTCAAATAGACCTATTAAATTATATATAAATATCAGTTGAAGGACAACTAACTAATGAGTTATAAATAAGGGAAGAGGTTTTAATTCTTTACTAACGTATATGGTTAGATTTAATAATCGCAGTTCCGGGAACTGAGCAAACAACGATTCGTCTTATAGGAAAGATCAAAGCCCTCTACATATAAATATTAACGCAATATGGGCAAAATGGGATTACAATGAATTCAAGTTAAATGTTTAAACTGGGTGTGAAACCAGTAAACATAAATCAAAGGGAGTTAACTTAGAGACACGACAAGTAATAAACTCTGTGAACATTAATAACTGATATGCGTACCCTGATGATCCTAATTAACTTAAAATCAGATCTGTCATGGGGGTTCACAGTATTTACGTGTAGTGTGCGGGTAATCGGGCCGAATGAATATATGTATAATCTGTTAGTAATACCTGAATATATATTACGAAGTATATATATAGATGAATCCCAGGATAGCGTTTGTACTGTACTCACGACACAAGTAATAAAGGGACTAAGAAGAGAATAAAAGATATCTGGTATTTACGTTAATGGAACACATAACATATCCTACACAACCTTGCAATAATCTCACAACACAATATGTAAAACAGAAAGCACTAAATTTCGGGTAGGTGTATAGCAGAGGTGGGCCTCATAGAGATCTGACACACGTGGAGCGACCAAGTGAGGGGTGCGTCTGGCCTGGGGTGCCAAGGGGATACGGTCCAGGGGAACCTCCACACAGGTAGCACTAACGCGGGTCACTTCCGGGACGGCCTCCACACACACACTCTCGTCTGGTCACAGTCTTTGCTTGTAGGGCATGATTTAGAGCATTTTGGCTAGCCTCATTCGGATGGTGCTATCCGGTCGAGTTGATCACGTATACTCTCCCACAGAAACTCCACAGTGCCTCGACTTGCCTAACTCAAACCTGATTTCGACCAGGTAGTATTGGACTTTACAGAGAGTGACAAGTCGGCGGTTTCCGGAACATAAGGAGCATGGATAATATAGTTTCCGGAACATAAGGAGCATGGATAATATAGTTTCCGGAACATAAGGAGCATGGATAATATAGTTTCCGGAACATAAGGAGCATGGATAATATAGTTTCCGGAACATAAGGAGCATGGATAATATAGTTTCCGGAACATAAGGAGCATGGATAATATAGTTTCCGGAACATAAGGAGCATGGATAATATAGTTTCCGGAACATAAGGAGCATGGATAATATAGTTTCCGGAACATAAGGAGCATGGATAATATAGTTTCCGGAACATAAGGAGCATGGATAATATAGTTTCCGGAACATAAGGAGCATGGATAATATAGTTTCCGGAACATAAGGAGCATGGATAATATAGTTTCCGGAACATAAGGAGCATGGATAATATAGTTTCCGGAACATAAGGAGCATGGATAATATAGTTTCCGGAACATAAGGAGCATGGATAATATAGTTTCCGGAACATAAGGAGCATGGATAATATAGTTTCCGGAACATAAGGAGCATGGATAATATAGTTTCCGGAACATAAGGAGCATGGATAATATAGTTTCCGGAACATAAGGAGCATGGATAATATAGTTTCCGGAACATAAGGAGCATGGATAATATAGTTTCCGGAACATAAGGAGCATGGATAATATAGTTTCCGGAACATAAGGAGCATGGATAATATAGTTTCCGGAACATAAGGAGCATGGATAATATAGTTTCCGGAACATAAGGAGCATGGATATAGTTTCCGGAACATAAGGAGCATGGATAATATAGTTTCCGGAACATAAGGAGCATGGATAATATAGTTTCCGGAACATAAGGAGCATGGATAATATAGTTTCCGGAACATAAGGAGCATGGATAATATAGTTTCCGGAACATAAGGAGCATGGATATATAGTTTCCGGAACATAAGGAGCATGGATAATATAGTTTCCGGAACATAAGGAGCATGGATAATATAGTTTCCGGAACATAAGGAGCATGGATAATATAGTTTCCGGAACATAAGGAGCATGGATAATATAGTTTCCGGAACATAAGGAGCATGGATAATATAGTTTCCGGAACATAAGGAGCATGGATAATATAGTTTCCGGAACATAAGGAGCATGGATAATATAGTTTCCGGAACATAAGGAGCATGGATAATATAGTTTCCGGAACATAAGGAGCATGGATAATATAGTTTCCGGAACATAAGGAGCATGGATAATATAGTTTCCGGAACATAAGGAGCATGGATAATATAGTTTCCGGAACATAAGGAGCATGGATAATATAGTTTCCGGAACATAAGGAGCATGGATAATATAGTTTTTTATTTATTGCTTGGTTGTCTAAAGTCTTAAAAATGCATACATGAATAAATGGGGAATATTGTGCTTTATTTATTAATACTAAATGGTAGTAGCTTAATGGCTAATGGTACATGTGATAAATAATTTACATAGTTGGAGGCCTCTCTCCATTTAGAGGCTGGTATGGAATGGCTTGCTTATCTTCTTGTCTTGTGTGTGGTAGTGGTGCATTAAACGCCCGGGTGGTTGAAGAGGAATGAAGGAGGTTGGTGTCTAATTAACATAAAGTCCTCTTCCGTATAGTCCAGGTCTGTCCCAGGTGCGGATGGCCATTGTTCACCTGGCGCCCAGGGGTATAGACTAGCAAACTGTGGTGGATGTCCTACCCCGCTTATGTTATACATAGGGTAATCCGTGCGCCTCTCCTGGTGTGGTGCTATGGTTGACGGTGGTACCTTGTTGTTGCTGTCCCGGGAGGGCTGCTTCTGGTCTCTCTTCCGGCGGGTTATGGACGCAATTCGATAGTGGTGATTTGTGGCTCCTGCCGTTGATGGGAATGATTTTGGGTTTTCCTTTGGCATTAGGTTATCCAACCCTGTCATTTCACATACCATCTGTAGTCCGCTTTTCTATCTCAGTTTTGCTCACATCTTTCAGTTCAGTGTCCTATATTTGTTTTTTATATTTCCCAATTTACTTTTCACTTACTTCTGTTAGCTTTTCGTGGAATACACACATTGTTCTGTCCTATATTTCCTTAGTTTATATTTCTTAACTGCCAGTTTTCACTAATTCACCCCCTCGTCGTTGTTGTTACTTTATCCCATTATGCTATTTGTTATCATATTACCTTTGTATTTAGTCACCGCAACATACCATATTCAGCATTGTTTTCGTTAGGAGTAAATTCCCTTTCAATATCCTGCATTAAGCATCCCATCATCATGTTAGTACTATCGATTGATGTATTATCTCTTATGATACATCTATCTTTCACAATCTATTACCATTGGTACCCGGCTTTACTTCCATTATATATCTATAAGTCCTGGCTTTCTTTTCCTACATTATTTTGCCACAGGCCGTAGCGCGGTTGGTAGAGCACTCGCCTGCAAACCAAGAGGATGAGGATTCAATGCTCAGGCAAGCCAGTGTGTGTTATTGGCAGACGACAGTGTTGTTGGTGGACGGTGTGGTCAAGCAGTATGTGGCAACTGTCCACTGACATCCCTGAAACATCAGGGCAACCACCCCAGCCCTGCTCTTGAGCAGGAAGTGCATGGTGGTAAAAACTGCATCGCATATCAACATACCAGGACATGTTTTCAATTTATTCATGTTATAATTATATGATTTTATTCAGGTTAGGAGAGGGATTCAGGATATCTAAGAGTAAATAGAGATAGAAATTACAGTTTCAAATCCAGGAGGGTCTTCCAAAGCTGAGTACATTTATCATGTTAGCCAGAATACGGTGAATAAATCGTCATAATACTAAAATGAATGATAATTATATTTGCATATCATAATTTCTGCTATTCACTCACGTTTACATGCTCTTCAGAATCTGAAAACTCTACCCTATACACCTGTCTAGCTCATCGGCTTGTATTTTTTGTAACTTGGAATGTTATGTCTTTGTAGTGATGTTCTTGTTTGCAAATCTTATGTCTCTGTTTTATGTTTCGCCATGCAATTGTCATTCCTTCATAACTGTATTTATGATGTTTTTATTCAGTCTGGTTGATCTCAGTTTGTAACCAACTATTTGTATGCATTTATTATCTTTAATTTTGTATTTGTACAGTATAATATATTGTTCTTTCTGTTTGTTAAATCTTATCAGTGTTATCATTGGATACTTTATGAAAAATATCCTGTAATTTTGTGCATGAACTTCCCTTCTAACTTGTCTTTCCCTTTGTCTGTAATGACTGGGTTCCCGTTGATCGTATAAATGTACCCTTTACCTAATTTCATTATTCAACCTTCTTGTCTTTCTGTCATTAGTTTCTACGGCGGGTGCCCAACCCTGAAAGGGGTTGAAATAGGGGAGCTATCCCCCCGCCAAAGGCGGCTTTCTTGGGCCTTTCCTAGCTGATGCTGAGAGGATTGGGTTCTAGTCATGTGGTGATGGGCTGGTCTATCAGAGTGAGAACTGAGCGATCTCTGCCATACCCATAGCATACTCTGACTGTTCCTTTTACTTATATATTTTCTAGATCTCTTACGTGGATTGACCACCCAATCTACCAAGATTGGAAGCCAAAGCGTCACATTTTTCCTTTGCCCCTCAGCTTTCTCTTCATATTTTTTTTTTTTTTTTTTTTAAGAGACAATGAACTGAGGAAGGAAAAACACAGATAAAACAAAAAGGTCCATGTGCCTAAAGGCATCCTCCATTCATAAAATGTTTGTAACAACTGGATTTAAACATTTGTAGATTGTAAGTTTGTGGAAAGCAATTCGAGGGAAGTGAATTCCAAAGAGTAGTAGCTCTGGGGATAAATTAATTCTGATAAGCAGAAGTTCTGCATTGTGGAGGAGAAAGTGTAAATTCATGGGCGCTCTCAGCTTCCCTAGTTATACGGGGAAAGATGTGGAGAGGCGGCACAATTGAAGCAAGTTCCTCGGAACAATTGCTGTGAAAATATCTGTAGAATAATGCAAGGGATGCAACGTTTCTTCGTATGGATAATGTAGGAAGGTCCTGTGTGATTGCAGGGTTATTGATTAATCTAATAGCTTTATTTTGAATTTTGTCTAACTGCCTCAATGCAACCACTCCACTTCCACCCCTCAGAGGTGAACAGTAATCCATCTGAGAACGCACATGACTTTTATATATTACTGCCAACTGCTCGTCAGTGAAGAATTCTCGAACTCTGTACAGGAGTCCCAGTTTTTTAGAGGCATTCTTAGCAATGCTTCTAACATAATGTGTCCAGCTCAAGTTAGTAGTTAATGTTACACCGAGAATGTCAATACTAGGGGAAGTGGAAATATTTACATCATTAACAAATATATGGGAGTCAGTGAGATTCTGTCGGTTAGAACATTGAATGTACTTGGTTTTCTGTGCATTAAAGGAAACTAGATTTTTTTGTCCCCATTCATTAATTCTAGAAAGGTCCTGGTTCAGAGAAAGTGCAGTGTTTATTTTTGAATTTATAAGATCGAGTTGGGTGAAAGAATTGGTAAATGTGAAGGAACTGTGGAGTGTTGAGTCATCTGCGTAGGAATGTATTGGATTATGAGTGGTAGATATGAGATCATTGATATGAATGAGGAACAGAGTTGGGGCCAAAACTGATCCCTGGGGAACACCAGCATTTATTGAGTTAAATTGAGAATAAAGGCCATCTACCATTACACATATTTTTCTGTTATGAAGATAAGAAGAAATTAGTGGAACTAATGATGCAAGGCCGTAGTGTGACATCTTCGACAATAAGGATTGATGCCAGACTCTATCAAATGCCTTTGATATATCCAGTGCTATTGTATGTGTTTCACCATGTTGGTCTGTAGCTTGGTTGATTTGATGCGTAAGAAGGCAAAGAATGTCTGCAGTTGATCGACATCGTCTAAAACCATATTGCCTATCACTGATTAATTTATTATTCTCAAGATGCTTAATTATGTGATTATTTAATATAATTTCAAAGACTTTACCAAGAGTGGAAGTTATAGCTATTGGTCTGTAGTTTGATGGATCTGAAGAGGCACCTTTTTTAGGAACTGGATGGATGTTTGCTTCTTTCCAGGGTACTGGGAAGCATGAGGTATGAGTACACAGACGGAAAAAGTTTGCCAATACAGGAGCGAGCACAAAGGAGCAATTCTTAAGTACTATTGGAGGAATGTCATCTGGACCAGGAGCCTTATCTACTGAGAGATTCTGCAAAATAGTTTTGACATATCTGGTGTGGATCTTAAGTGAGGGAATTTCAGGCGAATTAAAATTAAGTACAGGGACATCTTGATTTATTTCATCTAAGGTTGAGTTGGTGGAGAAAATATCCGCAAGAAGGTTAGCTTTACCTCGTGGGTCACTTACAAGATTGCCAGTCGGAGATTTTAATGGTGGAATGGATGAAGCAGTAGTGACGTTGGATTTGAATGAGTTAAGAGTAGACCAAAATATTTTGTTATCATTTGGATTATTTAGAAGTTTATTTGCCTGCTTGTGGAGAAAGTTTGATTTAGTTAGGTTTAATACAGTTTTGGCATGATTTCTGATGTTTCTAAAGTAATTAAAGGCTTCATGTGTTTTTGATCTTGTGTATGCATTGTAGGCTATTGCTTTTTGTTCAGTTACTCTAGCACAATTATGGTCAAACCATTTAGGTGAATTAGATCTTTTACTGTACTTTTGATGAGGAATAAAAGTTTCCATTCCAATTTTTATAAAATCTTGCATGTGGCTCAAGGTGGAGTGTGCATCATTAGAAAAGAAAGAGGTCAAGGGAATATCAATAAAGAAACCTTGAAGACCCTCCCAGTCTGCCCTATCGAAATGCCATTTAGTCACCAAAACAGGTTCAGAGTGGGAAGGTGTGGTAGGTCATCGACAGGTGGCCTGTATCAGATAGTGATCAGAAGATCCAAGCGGGGACCTCACTGTAACATCATAATTTTCTGAATTGGTTGTTAAAAATAAGTCCAGTAGGTGGGAATTATGATTAGGATTATCTGGTACACGGGTGGGTTGGTTGACTAGTTGAGTGAGATTAAATGAGTCTGCAAATAGCTCACATTCAAGACCAGCATCATCAGTCCTGGCTGAATGAGTGAGCCATTCAACATTATGGACATTAAAATCACCCAACACAGTGATTTCAGAAGAAGCATTTAAGTTGAGGACACTGAGTTGTGAGGACAGAGAATCAAAAAGACTTTGCTCTGGAGGAGTATTTGGGGAACGGTAGATGCAACATATGTATTTAAATTTACCAGCAGAAATTAATTTGTATATAGAATAATCAAAATAGGGACAATTGAAACTAGTAACCTCCTCCAGGGCAATTTCAGATTTTGCGAAGCAACATACACCTCCTTTAGGTCTGAAATTTTGGAGCAGTTGATAACCTGGAACATTAAATCTAGACGTGTCAGATGTGGATGTTACTTGGGTCTCTGTCAAAAAAAGGAGAGTAGGGGATTCTGCTTGAAGAAATTAGTGTAAAGAATTGATGTTAGAGTGAAGTGGTGAGATTAATAAAAATAATATTACTAAAGAAAAAGCTGCACCGACGAGCAGCTTTGGGACGTTGCAATGCTCTTGACACAGTCGCATGATGACGACCGGGAGGGCCCTGTGTCAATGACCCAACCCTGCCGGGGGTGGATATCCGAGGGACCACCAGGTTTGCTCTTAACAATTGTGCTGCCATATTTATTAGGTAAGTGTATGGTGTTACATGTATGATATGTAGTGGGAAGAGTAGTGTTTTATGGATAGAGGATAGCGATGTAGGGCAATGTCGTGAAGTCGGATGTGTATGTTATATAAAGAGGGTTTTCCTGATACCCCTGATGTGTGAGGCAGAAAGATATGTATCCAGCTACCAAGGCCTGGGAGAGAACATGGAATTCAGGCTATTCCCTGAGTCTCTGAGAAACCTTGGCGGTAGTACTTCCCTGGGCGGGGCTGCCTACCCCTACTACCTACATTATATGTTGCTGAGGGGCACAGGGCCCTGGGTGTGGCTTTGGTTTCCCGGGCGTTTCCGCACCCTCTTCAGCTCCCCGCCATGGAGTGGCTTCGGTCAACCAGGCTTTATTGTGGTCGGCAGGGAGGGTTCTGTGGGGCACTCGGTTATGGCCTTGCTCGGGGCCTTGGGGCTGTTCGGCCAGGCAGCTTGGGGAACAACAACAACAACAACAACAATGGTAATACATACACACTTTAGAGAAACATATAATATATTTCAACAGACATTTCAGATTTAATTATTTATTGTATTTTATTTTATTTATGTTTTTTGTTTTTTTTTTTTTTTTACTGCTGAAATGTGTATAATCCTTGTTGTAGAACAGTCGTTTCATGCAGGAGATTTATCCAAAGATGAAGATAATCAAATTGTTATTTTGCAATATAAAAATACTAATACGCTTACATGAAAAATCATTTCAACACGAACAGAAAGACTATACCGGTACAATTAAAACAGTGTTGCTGTATTTAAAAAAATAGATAGTTTGACTTCATCAGATGAATGCAACTTTTTAATATATTAATAAATCTTTTTGAAAATAATGAAGCACTGAATGAGTGAATATCGCTTTAAATTATTATGATGGAATATTAGTGCTCCTTTATAGAATGTTGCCTTCATTTTGGCATTAGTCCTGTCGCACTATGCAGTATATTCCCAATGCAAATCAATATTTTGAGTGTTTTATGTTACACTCGAAAGTTGACAAAAGTAACTTTATAAGCTCTAACTAAACTGCATAATGTAGATATGCATAAGTTCTAGCACCTAGCGCATTTATGAACAACAACATCTTTAGTTTGTGGTCAGTCGTTTCGTCATTAGATAAGGACATCATTAGTGATAATAATTATAATGCAATACATAATTAAGTATATAAATACAGTAAATCATGGCAATTACAAATCGAACACATCAGAAAAGGGAACTATAACTAAATGTATACAAATGTGAGGGGACTGGAAAGGCTAACCTAACCTGCTCGACTGACGCTTGTGCTCATCTACTTTTAACTTGAAAACACGCAGGATGCTCCTAATATATCCAGGTTGGTAGTTAGTGTGCTGGTGAACACAAGGTGCTCGAAAAGTGGAATATGAATTAAAGAGTGTGTCTGTTTATTATATATGTTTATGGATTAATCAAAAACATTATAAAGGGATGACAATGTAATGGAACGTTAACTATCTCAATTTTCGTTAGCCTATGTTCACTGGACTAGTCACCTGTTTTTTTCAGTTACTGTTGTAGCTAACATTTGGTTTAAGCACTCAAATGTTAGTACACAGTTTTAAGCACTCAAATGTTAGTACACAGTTGCCTTCACCTGTCAGTAATGTACAAGTATTTTCATTATGAAATTCGCTATTCTTTCAGTCACGTATTGTTTGATAAGTACATTTCTTGAATCGATTGCACCCACCCAAACAGTTTGACCCACTCAATACACTCCAAACAAGATATATTATTTCAGTTCAAGTACCAACTACCGCCACCTTGTGATCGTCCTTTGAATATATCTATCAGTGTCGTAGCTACCAGGCAGGGTATATCGGAAACACTTTGCTAGCTTTTAAATTATGAGTAGACGAGCACAAGGAACAATGTATTAGATTATAGTAATAATGTAAACTTAACACTTTAGAATCGTTATATATCAACAAATTAAAACCATCCCTTGTCAGTAGTCCCTCTTATTGCACTTTAGACCGCGACTGTACTGTAATCTTCTTTGAATCTTAGTTGTAGTTTGTATTTGTTGTTAAGTTTAAGATTCAAATGTTAATTCAACAAAACAAAATATATTTTAATAATTGTAAGTGATAGTTTCCTTGTCTGATTAAACTGGTGTTTCCTATGTGTTACCTTGTCATTTGCGCTGATATAATATTTTACGTAATCAAATATTGTATTTCTATTGTGCCTTTTTGTTGTATATTTTAGATATCAAGCGTTGATGTCATTATCTAATGGCGAAACGTCTGGCCATATATAAGATTATCGTTAATTGCAAATGCGCTTGTTCCAATATTCCTGCTAAAATGTCGACTACCTACGACAAAACCCATGTCGACTACCTACGACAAAACCCATGTCGACTACCTACGACAAAACCCATGTCGGAAGATGTATAAGGCTAAGCATCAGCACTCAAAAATAGGCCTACGGAGTAGAGACCTTGAAGTACTCTATAATGTTTTCTATTTGTGGTGGGCTTAAGAAATGAGGGAAAGCTAGTCCATGATCTGTTATAGTGATGCAGCATCTTATCATTATGTGTTATGCCGGGTTGTAATACAACCTAGCTTAGTTTTGGTCTTTACTCAAATCCAACTATGGATTTTTAGACTCAATATATTCTCAACAGGGACACATCGAACACGTTCTTATTCACAAGTTAAGTACTCAATCAGGATAAGATGAACACAATAAATGCACACATGTAATTATACACTCTTATTTATTCAAATGACATTTAGATAAAACTGGATACTCCTTGACTATTATTGGGGAATAGTAAGCGAGTATGTATACTTGGACATAAACAAATTATAGGTACTTCACGCATATAATTAGGCCTAAAGTGTGGGTGGATATTTACTTGACTACTTTAAAGAATAACAAGTAAACAATTATTAACATTTATCACACACCAAAGTCTAGTAATAACATACAATGAGAGTGAATCAAGGAATAGTATTATGATGGAAGTATGCAATAATAATCAGACAAACATACACATAGATAAAACCCTTGATAATAATATATATGAGAGTTGAGTATCTACTGTGAATTATTCTGAATACGTTTTGGACAGGTTGAGCGAAATCTCTAAGTATGGGTATATAGGTTGGGGCGGAACAAAAGGGAAAGCGTATGAAGAGTTCTGGGATAAACGCTAATTATATTTATGGTTAGTGCGATATTATTCTGAATAAGGGGTGGAATATGTTAAAATTCTAAGGGGAGGAGAGGTAAATTATTTTTACAATTAATGGCGTGCTTAGATTATTATGAGAAAACTTATATCATGAACATACAATTAATTAATTCCTATATGCATTGATAATCTCACGGGTTGTCGAGGAATTCAGATTTAATTATTTAATGTATATCTACTGAAGAATACTAGAAGGTTGAAGATAACCTAACTGAATCAGGCAATAGATTGATTACAACAGATTAGAGAACGCATCAATAAATTAGCGTGTACGAGTAGTTATAATTCACAGTATACACTTCAGCTTCAACTTGGTACATACAGTACATATATAGAATGGACATGCACAAGGAAAATCTGTGAGTATTCGGCTAGATTATTGATTTACACAAATATGTGACGTATGCGTAGAATCTTTTACATGAACTTAGAAGAGAAATTAACACTAGATCTTGGGCACAGATCTACACAAGGTTTAATATGGTTTCTGAAGGATTAATGCATACGCAACAATTAATGATCTTGGGCACAAATCTACACAGGAATTAGCAATGAATATTAAAATATTTTACCCTACCTTCACAACCATAATCACAACGTAAGACACTCAGAGACACTTAGGGTAAATTTGGGGATGGGGGGGGGGGGGGGTCGAGAGCAAGTCTGGCCGACGTAGAGCGTAGATTCGCCTGGACCAGACTTCAGGGCTGCTTTGCACCGTCAGGAATCCCACGTCCAGACGTCAGAGGCACACAACAGGGCTCGTTGTAGTCTCGAGGGGGAGGGGAATGCAGTTGCCACTTTTAGTTAGATGCTCCGGATTTTTCAGACTTGAGAACATTACCGAGGTGGAAGTGCTTGCTTTCTCAACTATTTCGTTGAGTACATGTTCAAATATGTTCTTAGCTTTAACTTATAGTAATTCAATGTTAAAGGGATATAGTGAATCGTTGTGACATCAATAGTGAAGTAAATACTTAACTTAAAAATACATGGTAGTTATCATGAGGTACCTAATCATTTAAAGTATTTTATTTAATATTCTGGTCGGAGTTACTAAGTCTAGGAAGGATATAATAGCAATTCTGGTGATTTTATTATAATTGAGGGTTATTGGTGAATCAGTGGATAACTCTGGTCTTCTCTATGTTCCTGGGTTGATCCAGAGTTCTTCGTAACAGTCTTGCACTGTAGATCCTAATATCCCCACTTATGTCGGTAGCACTCAGGTCTTTGATGCAGAACTTGCATAAACATTTGCTCGGTGTACTGCAAATCTGGCTGCTGGTGCAATGAAGGCTGGTGATTGGTGGAGAGGGTTTGAAACCTGGATGGTGATTGGCTTAAACTCCCATTCGTTTGTAGGGGTGACTGACCTAGGTGACCCATCTTCCTGGTAGTAAGAAAACGGGAATGACCTGGTAATATGGGGCACTCCTCTATTTCTCGTTCCTCTGTATCATGAGAAACTGGTATGGAATTGTGTCTCTGTTGTTTGTTTCTTCTTTTCTCCTTCCTACTCACCTGTAGGCTAGCAATCCTACAGGTGTTACCCAACCCCGTTCTATTCAATCCCATCACTTCATTATGTAATTCATCAAATGATGCGATTGTATCCCTATGTTCTAACCCCTACATCCCTGTTTCTGTTCCGTAAATAATAATGCATAATATTATATCTCATTCATGAAGTCAGATAGAACAAAGCTTATTTGATATTATATATATATATATATATATATATATATATATATATATATATATATATATATATATATTCTGTATATATACTGTACAGTGTATATATATAATTTTAGGAGTGATTTATTTGGACAAATTTTGATTATGTTTGTCATGAATGGAGATTTTGTCAATTTGTGGTTGACGGCAATAGTATGCTATGAAATGTAATTATCAAACGGTGGCTATTGTATAATTAATTCATCGTATGGGAGCCACGGGCGTTAATCAAATTTACATATGCATTTTTAATGATATTGTGTTGCAAAATTATACAAAAATATTAATGTTGCGCAGTTCACTGTTAACTGATTATATTATCCAAATTTGTTTATATGTTTGATTTAACAAATTTCGTTTTTGTATGTTAAAACCGCATAACTCAAACCAAAATTCGTAATGCAGGGAAAGTTCAATTTTTGTTAAAGCACAAGGTTTACTTATATGATGTGTGACGCCTGCAGCTTAGCAGAACGCCACGTGGGCTCAGCCGCTCGCTAGGCCACTCGCTAACACTCGCCAGGGCAAGGAATTTGGCTACAGTCTATCTACAATGTTGTACTTTCTTTCTTTTGAATCGTCATGTCACAGACAGTCCCGTGGTGGTCTTTGTTTTCGTCTGTGACAACGGGAAGCATTTTATATCATGAGTAGAACATAGGATGCATTGTATATAGTTAAGGAGAGAGAATAATATAAGCAGTGGGGTGATAGTGTGTGCGTGCGTATACATGTGCTGCCTCCCCCTCGCTCGTAGGCTCGCACGCGTGCCTTCCCACGCCTCTTGATTGGCTGGTGGTTCCTGGCGCCTTCTGCAGTCCTGCTGCCTGGTGACGTAGTGGCCTGTGATTGGCTGACCACCATGCCTTTGTGTGTGATCCTGGGGGTCCCGAGGAGCTACTCTCTTCAGAGCTTGCCTGACCAGCATACCCTTCACATCTCCCCTTGCTACCTTTCCCCGACTTCTACCTATAGAACACTTTCTTTCTCTCTCAACTTCTTACCTCTTATTCTTCTAATCTATTTAACATCATAACTTCCCTTTGGTTCTGCACGATTGCATATATCGGCCATCGTATTATATGCTGAAGCTCTCAGATATTACATGTTTAGTTAGGCATTTTGGAGGGGTTACCATTTTGTCTGTAGAGGTTCGACACACTCACGGTGTCTTCCTACCTTTTTGCTTGGTGGTCTGCTGGGCTATTTAATGCTAGACTGGGGTGAGGCTATTGTTGTTGTGATTTCCGATGTGTACCAGGTTTTGTTGAACCTGTACAATCGCAACGGAGACGTGGTACGCCTAGGTGGTCTTTCTGACTGTGTACCTTGTGAGTTTAGCACTGTGTTGCGAGTGAGGGCTTCTGCGTCTGCCACCCCACACTGTGCTAACTCTTTTTGCTTTGACTTTGAGAGGGTCGCCAGGAGAGAACCAGATACTAGCGATCTGGATCTCTCAAGAGAGCACCCCGTCATTTAAAGTAATTTGGCCGTACAGTCTTAAGGACCTCGCTAGGCTAAGAGCCGCTTGCTCAGCCATTGTTTCCTAGCCTACTACATCCCAGTTAGACTTTTTTCGCCTAGCAGACACCCGATTAAGTTTATAAACTCTTATGTTATGTATGCAGCATTTTTATTCACGTTGATTGTAAGCCTTGGTTGTTGTTGAGTTGCACAACCCGAGCAGGCTTTTTGAGTTGCCTGACGAAGTACTTCTTTTGTTGTTGGAGATAATACTATTGTGCATTTATCATTATTCCCGTGTCAGTTAACACTGTCTGTCCCTACACTTGTCATATCTTGTTCCTGCTTTATATAACAGTTCAAAATCCGATTCGATCATCTTAACCCTCTCCGACATATGACGCGATTTTGAGCCTATTGGGGATACTTTAAAGCCTTTGTTACCATCAGGGGTATTTAGAAACCTTTAGTTTAGTTACTTCAACCTCTGCAGTTGTCTTTGAGTTAGCTGTGGGCAGAACACTAATTTTGGAGAGGTAATTATAAGAAGGAGAGAACTCTATTTCTTATTGCTAATCTGGCAACCTCTGCGTCATAAATGCGTGAAAGGGTTAAGCAGCATCAGACTTTCTTCAGAAGATTCCTGCTCGATGCTTTAGGACTTTCATTCACTTTCTCTAATAGAGGAGTGACAGTTTATTATTGTTTAGAGTAACCTTAAATATACCTTCTTCTAGTTTGCATTAAATCATTGCAGTGATTTAATTAAGCTCTCTATCCTTTTCCTTGTATACATTATTAACGTAATTGTATGTTGTTGTGATCAGGCTGTATCAGAGATCATCAGCCTGTAGTAGTAGTGCATTTATACCGAGTTATAGGATACCCCGCTATCGCAGATTTAAATCTGGAGGGTATAGGTGTTTTTGTGCGCCGGCATTATAAGTTCGAGGGTTGGATCTAGTGTTACCGTTGTGGCTGTGTGCCTTTCTAGTCCAATGATTAAGAGCCCTTGTTTTATACGAGTCCCGGTCGTAACAGATGTATGATCTTTTCAAAGGATTTATATTTTGCTTAGAGTTGTTTAATTAATTACGATTGACAAGATTCACAGTTGATTACTACCCTCAAGCATTAATAATAGCTTGTATATGGATGAGTTTTGAATAATATAATTCAATTAAGTTATATAACGGACAAGTAGACGGCATTTAGACTTTAGTCAAAAGCTAATAAGTCACCAGTAATATTAACCTTTTACTCACCTTTTCCAAACAAAGCCCGACATAGCATCACAAAAAAGTAATTCTTCACCATTATAACTTATAAGACTCACACTATTAACAAAACCATACTCTCCATAATTATAACAACCGCTTACCGATTCACATACTCAGTATTCACTCATACCTATATCAAGACTGACACAATTTAAACCCTTAAGGCTGGGTGACACCATATGGCATCAATAGGGTTAATGGGCAGCACCCCGGGTGTTGCCATGTGGCGTCAACATGTTTCTCGCCAATTTTCCATAGAGCAATCTCAGCCCTATCGGCTTTGTGATGAACTGCGCTCCATACCAAGCCCCTCTTTCACTCACTCAAGCCTCTCCTCCCCCACCTACAAAATTCCTACTGTGTGTCGAATAAGGCAACTGATTGGGGGATGGTTCGAGATTTGTGGACCAACAGCCATTACTATATCATGTTCACCCTTGTGGAATGGATGTGGAGTGGTTGCATTGAGACAGTTGGAAAATGAATAAAAATACAGCAATTGGATAAATCATTAACCCTGTAATCACGCAGTATCTTCCTTTATTATTCATAATAAGAGATGTTGCCTCCCTTGCATTACACTGCTTATATTTTCACAGTAATGTTTTAAGGAACTAGCTTCAATTATACCACCTCTCCGCATCTTTCTCCACAGAACTAGGGCAGCTGGAAATACCCATGAATTTACTCTCTCTCCTCCACAATGTAGTACTTCCACTTATACAATATAATTTATCCCCAGAACTTCTACTCTCTGGAGTTGCTTTCCACAAATTTACAACCCACAAGAGTTAAATTTAAATCCAATTGTTATATACATTTTATGAATGGAGGATGCCTTTAGGCACATGGGTCCTTTTAGTTACCGTATGTCCTTGTTTTTCCTTCCTTTATTTATTTTCTCTTAAATAAAATTAAGCCTAGTTATTGGCACTGGCTTGGTTTGTCCTTGCTAGTGAGGAGTGCATAGGTGCCTCAGGGGACTCTACTAGTCTTCCCTGGGTGCTGTTTTTGTGCTACGCCAGAGTCGGCCATTGTGTTCAAATGGTGGGCAGCGATGTTACAGGACTGCTTTGATCTAGTCTAAGCTGCCTAATGGCGGCACACTGGCAATGGATGTCCCCCCCAACCACCACCCCTAGACCCGGATCTGGGGCCTTGGGCCTAACCTGGCTGAAGGGATCCAGAGGGTACAGTCCACAGTGTTTCTGCAGACTGGCACTCTCCACCTGATAGTAAAGGGGCCCGAACCTGGTGGTAGTGCTCCAAGAGGGTGCACTGTCATTAGGTGCATAATACCAGGCCAGCCGTAGTGCCGTTTACGCGTCCCTCGGCTTGTTCTGGTGGGGTTCACTGGGGCCATTGGATCCTATCCCCTTAATACTTGGGAGGTGCTGGGAACGGTTCCCAGGGCAACCTGAAGCCGGAGTTATGGGGATGGTGATTTCCTTTACCAGCCCATGACCCTTCTAAAATCTGCCAAACAACGCAAGTGTGATGACTCAATATTGCACATGAGGCAGGCTCCTGCACTTTCAAGTTTGCCAATGTGAATGTTGAAAGTATGAGTGGCAGAGCGAATGAAGTTGTGGAAGTGCTTGAATGTAGAAATTGGATGTGTGCTGTGCCCAGGAAACCGATGGAAGGGGTGTGGTGCACAATGGATAGTTGAAAAAAACAAGATATACCAGTTATATTGGAAGGGGTATGAATCTGGAGAAGCAAAAGGAGGAATGGTTGTACTGGTATCTGAGGAGTGGGAACAGATTGTGATTGAGATATAGAGAATAAATAGAATATTGATTGTTTGAAATTGAAAGTTGGTGAAAGACTAAATTAGTGTCATTTCGGGCATCTCGGAGTATGATACTACAGTTGTAGGTGGAGACCTGAATGGACATGTGGGAGCATATTGTGCTGTTAGGTACGAGGGTGTGCATGGTGGACATGGGTATGGAAAAAGAAATCTAGAAGTGGAATTTATACTTGAGTTCTGTGTTGCACTCAACATGGTTGTGCGTAGCACTAAGTTGAAGAAAAGGTTGAGTCATCTGATCACGTATATTTCTGAGGGCACAAGTAGCCAGAAAGAAAACATCTTAGTGAACAGAAAATACTTTATTTGGGATGTAAAGGTCATCCTAAGCGAAGAATCTATGTCCCAACATTAGCTCCTAGTCAGTGACATGAGCTTAAGGGGGACGTCCACAAAAAATGAAGGTAAACATGGTAACCCATTACCAATCCGATATATATTGAAAAACCACCATTCAACATCTCTCTTAACAGTCCCGAAGTATTTCAGCTGAAATCCACTTATAAATATATACAAAATTAATTGAGGTTATATATGAGGTTATATAATTATATACCACTCAATATATTTAAAAATAGACACATAGAGATAAAATATTTTGTGAAATTTACATTATATACTCTTTTTATATTGCACCATCTACTAACCCCACTGAGACAGAGAGAGCTATGTGTCAACACCAGCACCAGTCCAGTATGAGATAATGATAAGATTGGACATACGTCACTCCACCACGCTCCTCATTAGCCAACCTTGGGCTCTGTTTATGGAAATGTAAGTCATTGACCTTCGAGATTAATAAGATCCAAAAATATTGGTTGTATAAGAATCATTCATATACCAATCGACAGAGCTTGAAAAGTTCTATATAATGACCAAGATCCTGTGTGAAAGAAGGTATACCAGGTAAAAAGGAAAGTATGGAAATTGAATAAATCTGAATACCATGATAGGGTTTATAGCGAACTGGAAGGAATAGATAGGAATGGCGGCGCTAAGCCAAAATTTAATGATTTAATAACCAATAGACAAACTAACCACTGACAAAGTCTGTTGCAAAAGTAAGGGTCCCCCCAAGCATAAGATATCCAGGTGGTGGAATAACGAGCTTGATAATGCAAGAAAGTAGAAGAGAATATTTTTCAAAGTATGGAAGAAAGGAGGCAGCAGGGAGGGATACCTTGCTAAGCGAACTGCAAAAAAAAAAAAAAAGAAAAGAGATATGCAAGACAAAGAAAATCATAGAGGACCTGGTCATAGATCAAGTGAGTAATGCAGAAAATCCCAATGGGATTTTCAAATTAGCTAGGCGAGTTAAGGATGAAAGTAGAGATGTTGTAGTAGGAGATGTTGCGTATGTAATGATAATGGGAATTGAGAGCAGCTTAGTAACGATAAAACAATACTTAACCCCCCCACCCCCTTTGATAGCACCAGATGTTGTAAACAGTGCAATTAATAAAATGAAGGGCGGAAAAGGTGCAGGATGTTGTGGCACTGTACCTGAAATGATTAAAGGCTCAGGTGATATACTGTAGGTGTGAGTTTGGTCACATAGCTAATAAACTCCATCATTAGAAAGGAAATAATCCCTGTTGAATGTCTGTAAAGTGTATAGTAAACATATAGAAGGGCAAGGGGGATTTGTTGGATAGGTGAAATTATAGGGGCCTGAACATTCTTGACCAAGTCATGAAGGTCTGTGAGAGAGTAGGTATGATCAGGAAAAGCATTTCTATCGACGACATGCAGTTCAGTTTCATGCCAGGACATGGTACAATCGATGCTATCTTCATAGTCAGGGAGCTGCAGGAAAGATAATTAATTAAAAATAGGTATCTGTATCTTGTGTTTGTAAACCTGGAAAAGGCCATTGATAGGGTGCCCAGAGAAGTTGTGCAGTGGATCATGAGAAAACTTGGCGTAGAGGAGTGGCTGGTGCGTGTGATAGTGAAGATGTATGAGGTCTCATGAACGGCAGTGAGAATGAAAGATGTACTGAGTGAGGCGTTTACAGTTTGTGTCGGTGTCCAGCAGGGGTCTGTGTTAAGCCCTCTCCTCTTTCTTATGGTTCTGGAGGCACTATCTGGTGATTTCAGACATTGGCTCCTCTGGGAACTGGTATAAGCAGATGACCTAGTACTAATCTTAGGTAGTGTGCGGGATGCTGAGGCCAAGTTCAAAAGATGGAGAGAGGGTATGGCAAGTAAAAGATTAAGAATTAACATAAATATAACCAAGGTTTTACACAGTAAATTTGGGGTTGAAAAGATAGAGAAAGTGGTGCATACCAATGCACAGTATACAGAAAAGCGATGGGCGCAAACATCATATTACAGTGTAGCGTCTGCCGCTACTGGGCACACCACGGGAAGTGCTGCACTAGAATAAAGAAACCTCTACCATGGAAGAAGCTTAAGTTGAGAAATTTGTATATATTGTATGCAAAGGTGAGCTTGTGTTCAATGGCTGGCTCGAGAGTGTTATCTTTGGCAATGGGGCACTGGAGATGGCAGAAATATTTTGCTACTACCATCTCTGCCGGTGGTGGGGCTGAGGCCGTGGCGCCACTACTGCCAGAATAATATGCGGTTGGGGAAAGTTCAGAGAACTGTTGCCACTACTTACCATGAGAAGAAATTGAAATGCCACGCTTCTGAGGTTTGTGTCATTGTGCTTCTAAAGCATGAATCATACACCTTTCCCTTCAAATGGAGAAGGAATCTTCTCATGGTAAGTAGTGGCAACAGTTCTCTGAACTTTCCCCAACCGCATATTATTCTGGCAGTAGTGACGCTTGTGAGCTTGAGCGTGACAGGCCCCCGTCCACTCTCCGGCAGCACTGAGACTCACCTCATGTCTCGCGAGATTATACTGTATACAGTGTTGTCTGAAGTGTTCCTGCGAGTGAACCCCGCACGCTACACAGCTCATTCTGATGTCATTTGAAAACTTTTCTCCTAGTTTTTTGCTGCAAACATTTAATTTTATTCAGGCACTTGCTTAACCCGAGAAGTGCGATAAGCCTCATGGAAGTATGTGTATAGCGTATGAGATAGGCCTCACAGAAGCAAGACCATGAAAAAAAACTTCAAAAACACCCCAGGGTCTCTCAAAACAAAGGAATATGTCATTAGGTGGTAATTCCCCTCTAGTACTTCCTACCACTCTTCCATATGTTTCTCAACCTGCCTTTCCCCTCCGTTTCCCCCCCTCCCCTGCTCCGCAATTATCACCTATTGTTCCTCTTATTTTCATAATTTTTCGGCTATTTTTTTGCGCGAATTTCTCTCCCGCGGTTTCGTAACACGAGTGAGTCACATAAGAGACCATATCCAACACTGAGACTTCACCCGGTACAGTCAGTATTGAGGTAGAGCTTGGAGAGTGAGGATGTATGTCTCGCGTCTCCAGCCTGAGCATACGACCGGGCGGCGAATATTTACGTTTTCCACCACCCAAATGCTTTCCTCACTTATTTTATCGCTCTTCAAAGTTCCTAGATTCATCTTATATGTAAAATAAACACATAAGAAAAAGAAATAATGTTATATATGGCAAATATAACAAATTCTGTCAGAATTGAAAGTAATTAATTCGCATATAACTACGTTCGTCACCGGCCATTGGCGCGCTTGCCAGGTTAAGCAATCAGGAGTGCCTGCATTAGCCTATTATAGCGGAAATATGCCCGCAATGATGGGGTTAATTTTGTCACAACAAACTCGTATACCTCATAAAATGAAAACAAACTTAGAAGTTCTAAATATTGACTTAGTATGATCTCGATAATTAGCTGAACTGATTGTTCTTACTGCTCGCTTTTCTAATTGAATTGTGGGGTTAACATTATGTGCAGCCCTAAACCCCTACACCATGTCATATGTAATATGCGGATGCACAAATGAACGTGGATCATCTTCCCTAAGTTAACCTGCTCAGGCTCTTGTTTTTGTGAAGATAATCTGGAGTGGAGGAATTCTGTGTGGCAAACACGTGTCTGTTGGTAAGTTGATCGATAATGTCAAGAGGTACTTTTGTTAGAAGAGTTTCGGCCTGGAATGCAGTTGACATTACTGTGCAGATATGGACTGTCACAGCGTTGGCCTCAGTTGATTAATTCATTGAATTTATGAATAATTATGCCAATAATTATCATATTTGTGTAATATCATATCAAATATTTTGAGAAAAGTTGTTACTAACTCAAATGTTTATGATTCTGAAAACCTTGTCCATGTTAGTTATATGAAATTTGTCCATTTCCATGATGATTAAACTTAATGTGTTTTATTTTTTATATGTGGATGAGGGAGACAAAAGGCAGAACTGCCTGTGATGAGTGCCTCCCAAAATCGAGGAACGTTCGAGCCAAAATGCCTGGACACACGGAGTTTGAAGCAATTTAAGTCATATGATGCGAGAAAGATTGGTTCAGGGAGAGAGTTCTAGAGCTCAGCTGAAATAAAAATCAATATTATAAAGCTAATGGTAGTACCACTTTATTGTATTAAATATATAAATACAATTGGTGAAACTGTTAACTAATTCGTTTATATGCATAGCTTTAGAAAGTATAATAGATTACCGGTAACAAACATTATTAATATGCATACAATAATACATTGTGAACTTTGTAGTAGCTCATATACACATAGCTTTAAATTTAATATAGGTGTTATTTTTTTCACCAACTATTCCCCTTTAACATATGTCAGTGTCCTTGTCTGTTGCCTTATACTGAATGTTAACATTCAATATCCCGGGAGAGTGTTTTTTGTCTGGTACAATGGTGAGATATCCTCCCATTTTCAAATGGTTCTTTCCATTTCCTGGAATAGGAACAATGCTCAGCAGTGTTCGTTCACACCCCCAAAGTAAGCTAAATAATGTGCCGTGTAGAATAACTAAAAACTTATCCATTAGCTTAAGGTGCATTTTAAATATTTATTATGCTCTGGAATGTTTTGTGGAGTCAACAAAATTTGCATTTTTTGAAGATCTATTCATAATTTGAATACATCATATAAGAAGTTCCTTGTTCCAGCAATCGCCATAACAATGCAGACCATATAATATTTCCTCCATATACTGTAGAGTAGCAATAGTACATAGTTCGGCTTGGTCGTCAGTATATAATTTGGCAATTAACTATTATATGTTTACAGTATTTACTAACACCTCCATACGGAACAATAATATCAGAGAATTGTAATATTCCAGTTCGTTCATTCAGACAATTATGGTGTATTGAAAGTGGAGCAAAATACGGGTATATGTTAATCAGCAGTGGTGGGCACAGCTAACCGAAACAGTTAGTCGAGATAACCGCTAATCAGCTAACTTAGAACGTTAGCTTTGATAACGCTGAAGCTAACGATAACAGTTAACGGCTAACTTTTATCATTTGGATTTAGCATTGTTTTGTTGTTGCCTCTAATACCCTTAAACGCAGACCTGGAAAGCTAAAACTATAATATGCTGTAGGTTGTAGTTGTAGCTTACTGCTTAGACACAACTTACCAAAACACAGGCTAGAAGAATCATAGAATGCCAAGATTGGATATCCGATTAATGAATGTGCGTGTGCATCCTGTTGTACATACATAATTAATGAATGTGCGTGTGCATCCTGTTGTACATACATAATTAATGAATGTGCGTGTGCATCCTGTTGTACATACATAATTAATGAATGTGCGTGTGCATCCTGTTGTACATACCTTATTAATGAATGTGCGTGTGCATCCTGTTGTACATACATAATTAATGAATGTGCGTCTGCATCCTGTTGTACATACATAATTAAATGAACAAATGAAATAAATATTAGCTTACAATAAACATTTTATGAATACATTAATACAAGACTGTTCAGTATTACTACTGTATCGAAATTAAATTAAATATATTAGCGAGTAGCTAAAATTAAAATATGTTTCTCTCGTACGGTATGTTATGTAGAACAGTGTCAGTATGCAATATGTTTCTCTCGTACCTACGGTGTGTTATGTACAACAGTGTCAGTATGCAATATGTTTCTCTCGTACGGTATGTTATGTAGAACAGTGTCAGTATGCAATATGTTTTCTCTCGTACGGTATGTTATGTACAACAGTGTCAGTATGCAATATGTTTCTCTCGTACGGTATGTTATGTAGAACAGTGTCAGTATGCAATATGTTTCTCTCGTACGGTATGTTATGTAGAACAGTGTCAGTATGCAATATGTTTCTCTCGTACGGTATGTTATGTAGAACAGTGTCAGTATGCAATATGTTTCTCTCGTACGGTATGTTATGTAGAACAGTGTCAGTATGCAATATGTTTCTCTCGTACGGTATGTTATGTACAACAGTGTCAGTATGCAATATGTTTCTCTCGTACGGTATGTTATGTAGAACAGTGTCAGTATGCAATATGTTTCTCTCGTACGGTATGTTATGTACAACAGTGTCAGTATGCAATATGTTTCTCTCGTACGGTATGTTATGTAGAACAGTGTCAGTATGCAATATGTTTCTCTCGTACGGTATGTTATGTACAACAGTGTCAGTGTGCAATATGTTTCTCTCGTACGGTATGTTATGTAGAACAGTGTCAGTATGCAATATGTTTCTCTCGTACGGTATGTTATGTACAACAGTGTCAGTATGCAATATGTTTCTCTCGTACGGTATGTTATGTAGAACAGTGTCAGTATGCAATATGTTTCTCTCGTACAGTATGTTATGTACAACAGTGTCAGTATGCAATATGTTTCTCTCGTACGGTATGTTATGTACAACAGTGTCAGTATGCAATATGTTTCTCTCGTACGGTATGTTATGTAGAACAGTGTCAGTATGCAATATGTTTCGCTCGTACGGTATGTTATGTAGAACAGTGTCAGTATGCAATATGTTTCTCTCGTACGGTATGTTATGTAGAACAGTGTCAGTATGCAATATGTTTCTCTCGTACCTACGGTATGTTATGTACAACAGTGTCAGTATGCAATATGTTTCTCTCGTACGGTATGTTATGTACAACAGTGTCAGTATGCAATATCTTTCTCTCGTACGGTATGTTATGTAGAACAGTGTCAGTATGCAATATCTTTCTCTCGTACGGTATGTTATGTACAACAGTGTCAGTATGCAATATGTTTCTCTCATACGGTATGTTATGTAGAACAGTGTCAGTATGCAATATGTTTCTCTCGTACGGTATGTTATGTACAACAGTGTCAGTATGCAATATGTTTCTCTCGTACGGTATGTTATGTAGAACAGTGTCAGTATGCAATATGTTTCTCTCGTACGGTATGTTATGTAGAACAGTGTCAGTATGCAATATGTTTCTCGTACGGTATGTTATGTAGAACAGTGTCAGTATGCAATATGTTTCTCTCGTACGGTATGTTATGTACAACAGTGTCAGTATGCAATATGTTTCTCTCGTACGGTATGTTATGTACAACAGTGTCAGTATGCAATATGTTTCTCTCGTACGGTATGTTATGTACAACAGTGTCAGTATGCAATATCTTTCTCTCGTACGGTATGTTATGTAGAACAGTGTCAGTATGCAATATCTTTCTCTCGTACGGTATGTTATGTACAACAGTGTCAGTATGCAATATGTTTCTCTCGTACGGTATGTTATGTAGAACAGTGTCAGTATGCAATATGTTTCTCTCGTACGGTATGTTATGTAGAACAGTGTCAGTATGCAATATGTTTCTCTCGTACGGTATGTTATGTACAACAGTGTCAGTATGCAATATGTTTCTCTCGTACGGTATGTTATGTAGAACAGTGTCAGTATGCAATATGTTTCTCTCGTACGGTATGTTATGTACAACAGTGTCAGTATGCAATATGTTTCTCTCGTACGGTATGTTATGTACAACAGTGTCAGTATGCAATATGTTTCTCTCGTACGGTATGTTATGTACAACAGTGTCAGTATGCAATATGTTTCTCTCGTACGGTATGTTATGTACAACAGTGTCAGTATGCAATATGTTTCTCTCGTACGGTATGTTATGTAGAACAGTGTCAGTATGCAATATGTTTCTCTCGTACGGTATGTTATGTACAACAGTGTCAGTATGCAATATGTTTCTCTCGTACGGTATGTTATGTACAACAGTGTCAGTATGCAATATGTTTCTCTCGTACGGTATGTTATGTAGAACAGTGTCAGTATGCAATATGTTTCTCTCGTACGGTATGTTATGTAGAACAGTGTCAGTATGCAATATGTTTCTCTCGTACGGTATGTTATGTAGAACAGTGTCAGTATGCAATATGTTTCTCTCTCGTACGGTATGTTATGTAGAACAGTGTCAGTATGCAATATGTTTCTCTCGTACGGTATGTTATGTAGAACAGTGTCAGTATGCAATATGTTTCTCTCGTACGGTATGTTATGTAGAACAGTGTCAGTATGCAATATGTTTCTCTCGTACGGTATGTTATGTAGAACAGTGTCAGTATGCAATATGTTTCTCTCGTACGGTATGTTATGTAGAACAGTGTCAGTATGCAATATGTTTCTCTCGTACGGTATGTTATGTACAACAGTGTCAGTATGCAATATGTTTCTCGTACGGTATGTTATGTAGAACAGTGTCAGTATGCAATATGTTTCTCTCGTACGGTATGTTATGTACAACAGTGTCAGTATGCAATATGTTTCTCTCGTACGGTATGTTATGTAGAACAGTGTCAGTATGCAATATGTTTCTCTCGTACGGTATGTTATGTACAACAGTGTCAGTATGCAATATGTTTCTCTCGTACGGTATGTTATGTACAACAGTGTCAGTATGCAATATGTTTCTCTCGTACGGTATGTTATGTACAACAGTGTCAGTATGCAATATGTTTCTCTCGTACGGTATGTTATGTACAACAGTGTCAGTATGCAATATGTTTCTCTCGTACGGTATGTTATGTACAACAGTGTCAGTATGCAATATGTTTCTCTCGTTACGGTATGTTATGTAGAACAGTGTCAGTATGCAATATGTTTCTCTCGTACGGTATGTTATGTACAACAGTGTCAGTATGCAATATGTTTCTCTCGTACGGTATGTTATGTACAACAGTGTCAGTATGCAATATGTTTCTCTCGTACGGTATGTTATGTAGAACAGTGTCAGTATGCAATATGTTTCTCTCGTATGGTATGTTATGTACAACAGTGTCAGTATGCAATATGGTTCTCTCGTACGGTATGTTATGTAGAACAGTGTCAGTATGCAATATCTTTCTCTCGTACGGTATGTTATGTACAACAGTGTCAGTATGCAATATGTTTCTCTCGTACGGTATGTTATGTACAACAGTGTCAGTATGCAATATGTTTCTCTCGTACGTACGGTATGTTATGTACAACAGTGTCAGTATGCAATATGTTTCTCTCGTACGGTATGTTATGTACAACAGTGTCAGTATGCAATATCATAAGAACGATAAGATATTACTAGATCATAAATAATACAAACAAATCCAATAATTATGATTGATTATAATTATGACTTATTACTCATGAATATTGTAACGACACTTCTGTTGCATAGAAAACTTCTTTATTGAGTTAGAAAACTTAGATAGGCATAGACAGTAGAACAAACTCAATAAGCTTAACCCCTTCAGCACCATGAAACCCGTTTACCTCTGATGCAGGCTAAAGTTAGATTTAATGTAATTTAAGAAGGGCCTATGATATTTTGAGTGTCAACCGAGATCGTATTTCTGAGGTGCCTCACCAAAGCACGTTGTGACGTTGTCATAACATGACTCATGAGTCGTGTCTCGTCTACATGTGAATGTGATGTAATATTGTCAGTGTAATACTGACTGTTGCAATGTTGCAATTCAATACGCACATAAATATGTGTAATTTTAGGGTTTGCAAACGTTTGTTACCAATACTTTTTTTTTTTTTACCAGCGAATGCACATTAGAGGACTTAATATAGTTAGCGGCAGTACATTTAATGCACATTAGAGGACTTAATATAGTTAGCGGCAGTACATTTAATGCACATTAGAGGACTTAATATAGTTAGCGGCAGTACATTTAATGCACATTAGAGGACTTAATATAGTTAGCGGCAGTACATTTAATGCACATTAGAGGACTTATTATAGTTAGCGGCAGTACATTTAATGCACATTAGAGGACTTAATATAGTTAGCGGCAGTACATTTAATGCACATTAGAGGACTAAATATAGTTAGCGGCAGTACATTTAATGCACATTAGAGGACTTAATATAGTTAGCGGCAGTACATTTAATGCACATTAGAGGACTAAATATAGTTAGCGGCAGTACATTTAATGCATATTAGAGGACTTAATATAGTTAGCAACAGTACATTTAATGCACATTAGAGGATTAAATATAGTTAGCGGCAGTACATTTAATGTACATTAGAGGACTTAATATAGTTAGCGGAAGTAGATTTAATGCAAATTAGAGGACTAAATATAGTTAGCGGCAGTACAATTAATGTACATTAGAGGACTTAATATAGTTAGCGGAAGTACATTTAATGCACATTAGAGGACTAAATATAGTTAGCGGCAGTACATTTAATGCACATTAGAGGACTAAATATAGATAGCGGCAGTACATTTAGTGGAAGCTAATCGGGCCACTAATGATTTTCAAAGTTAGCTTAAAAGCTAACCAGCTAACGAACAATTTAGCTTCGCTATTAGCTGATTAGCGGAAACTGTGCCCACCACTATTTATAAGACAAGTTGATTACATGCAGATTTAAACATATTTATATGTTTATATTAAATGGCTAAATTGCTAATACCATCAACTACTTCAGGAATTACAGATGATTTGTCGATTTATTTTGGCTAGCTGGCCTTTTATTTGAATATTTACACCAAATATTATGTTAAAAACAATCATGTACATCAAAGTACTCTCCAGTAATATATATATATTTTTTATCAACTCTGCGTAAGCAGAGTTTGGTATCGCCCCCCGTATAGTGGGTACCACACGAAAAACAAATCTGTCGTCGTCGTCCGTCTGTCTCGGAACTCCTCCTAGACCGTTGGACGGATTTTCACCAAATTTCACACGAACATTTGTTGCGTGAATGCAAACGTCAGTCAAAAAAGATGTTTTGAATTTATGCAATAGGTATGATTTTAGGTCCAAAATATGGTTTAGCCCCCCCCCCCACAAACCCACCCGTAACCCCCCCCCCCCCCCAGCAATGATGGCATTCTTAGTGTGTGAGCCCCAAAGGGGCTCATCACCATCATCGCCATCACACTAAGAACGCATTCATTCTGGGACCGAAAACATCTCGCTATGCATTTGCTAGGTTAAGTTAGTTTAGTTGGCATTAGAAGTGATGGTAGTAATATTTGGATTTATGGTGATAGTAGTGATAATGGTGATAATTGTAGTGATGATGGTTGTAGTTGTATTGATGATGACAGTAGTGATGATGACAGTAGTAGATATGATGGTGACAGTAGTAGTAATGATGGTCATAATAGTAGTGATGATGGTGACAAGTAATGATGATAGTTGTAGTGATAATAATGACAGTAGTGATGATGGTAGTGACGATGGTGTGAGTATTAGTGATGATGGTGAGTAGTAGTGATGATGGTGAAATTTGTAGTAATGATGACTATAGTTGTGGTGATGAAGTTCATAGTAATGGTGATGATGGCAGTAGTAGTGATGATGGTGACTAGAATAAATTATGGTAATATTTGTGACAGTAGTAATGATGATGGTTATAGTAGTAGTGATGATGTTAACAGTAGTAATGATGATTGTAAGATGGTGGTGATTATATTAGTAATGATGGTTGATAGTTGTAGTACCAATGATGATAGTAGTAATTAAGATGCTAGTGACAATGGACATTGATGATGGTGAGAGTAGTTGTGATAATTGTAATTATAGTAGTGATTATGATCATAGTAATGGTGATGATGACAGTAAGTGTGATGATTGTGGCAGTTGTAGTGATGATGGCAGTTGTAGTTATGATGGCAGTAGTAGTGATTATGTTGATTGTAATTGATGATGGTATTAGTAGTGATGATGGTAACCCATCGCAGAGTTGGGTATGCCGTTTTGATTTTGGGCAAAACGGCACGTCTACTTTATTTTTATTATAGAACCTAGTACAATGTAAACCATCATGTATGACAAGTAATGTACCTTTTAAATCATTATCATGCATGTGATGTAATTGTTAACCAAGTTTCTTTATTTTTTTCCCTCTTGAACATGTGATATAGCATAGTGAGCCATCATATATAACACATAATTGTTCATGAGCATGTGATGTGTAATGAAAGGAGTATACAAAGTCTGAGTAATGATTGTAAATACCTGGAAGGAAGACTCCATCCTTCTTAAGGTATACAACATGGTGCATATTATTCGGTTCCATGTCATCTCAACCAGTAGACCTTTTCAACCAGTAGCTCTCAACCAGTGCCAAATTAACCCAGACCAACCAAACCAGTGCCAAAATATAGTACTAACCTAACCTAACCGTATTGGTTGATTTGGTACTGGTTGAGAGCTACTGGTTGAAGTGGTCTACTGGTTGAGTTGACCGGTCACCATATTATTCTGACGTGGTAACTTCTCCCATGTTGGCAGCAACACTTGACTATTCCCGGATAACTCTACCAATAAAACATATCAACCAATATATCTCAGCCAGTGCCAAATCAACGAGGGCCAACAAAACTAGTGCTAAAGATAGTATTAAAAGTAAGCTAATATAACGGTATTGCTTGAACTGCTACTGCACATTACTGTGCTCTTACTTAACATTCATCAGCGGCCAATGGTACAACTGAAGCCGACTGAGCTCGACCTGAGGAAAAAATTGGTCCAAACTTGATATTAGTGGTCTGTGTGTGTGTGTGTGTGATATGTTTTTTTTTCTGGACCCCCTTCTCCCTCATGTTTATGCCCATTAGTTTAAAGGTATTTAAGATGTTCGGACCATTAGTATGGTAATTTTAAGACGTTTCGCCCCTTCTCTTTGTCAATTTTTAGACTTTTTGTGTCATTTAGGTGTCAATTTTTTCCTAGCGAACGATATCAGGCTTGTAATTTAGGAGGGACCGGCTTTCGGCTGAAAACAAAAATCTACCAAAAAAGGTACACAAATATCTTGCAAGGGAATCTTGGGGATGTTTCTTTAAGTTTGATTGAGGTCTAGGGAGGAAACTAAGAAAAAATAATAAGTAAATGAAAAAAATCAACCAAAAAAATTAACCCTTGCCCTCCTAACCCCTTAAGCCTCACCTGATTTATTATTGATTGACACCAAGGGCCCAGCCAAATTTCGATTTTTTTCTGAAAAGATATGGTATGGGTTGTAATGAAGGAATACATACATAAAACCACTCACCAAGGTCATATGGGGGTCATGGGGGAGTGGGGGTCACAACCACTGATGTGTGCCATGCACCTCTTCAAAACTCCCGGGCCAGCAACTGGGGGCTGGGTAGGTGAGTGTGGCTTATGTACGATGCCTCCAGTCTTCGAGTGAGACTCATTTACACCACCCGAGCATCATGTATGCCTCCACAATGCCTAAAATAACAATAACTATCACTGAATGTCATTGTAAGTGTAGGTACTAGGTACAGTGTTATAAGTGCATAAAGTCCAGTGATATAAGTGCCAGTGAATAGCAAGCTGTGCGCGTGTCCTGTTTGCCATGGTGACGGGCGGCCATCTTGCCCACGGACAATAACAAAACACATGTACGAATGTACGATCAGCCTGTCACCACCGCATATCTCTCACACTCTCTGTAGCTACATATGTGCTTCGACAATGCGTAAAATAACAAGAACTATCAATGAAAGTCATTGTGAGTGTTGGTAGTATGTTATAAAGTGCGTAAATTCCAGTGTTTAGAGTACCAAGCCTCGAGCGTTTCCTGGTTGTCATGGTGACGGGCGGCTATTATGCCTACCTTACCAAAGCAAAACACACTGACGAACGCACGCTAAGCCTGCCACCATGACTCTCAGATAAGCTCATAGGCTAGCCTACTTTTGATTTCACTTCCACTGTTACTGCATATGATTTTAGTTAGATTATCGTATTGCGAGTGTCACTGTCACTTATATTATGCCATAATTTATAGTCAGCTTGTAAGTGTTCAAGGGTATGGTAGTCCCTGAAACACATCACAGTCTGGGAAAAGGGAGGTTGAGAAATGAGTCTACGAGACACTGACCGCGGGTCCATGACGCAAGGTGCAAAACTTTGGAACAATGGAATTTTCTCTTTCTCCTCCAGTGTTGGCTGGTAATACTCCTCAGACTCTTCATCAGATAATTCTTTAGCACTATCCTGGTAATAAAACACCTCGATATCCCCTCCTCAATACTCACTTCACGGTGTAATGTGAGAGCTATGGCGGTCAGACATGGTGTGTCACTTACAAGGGATCTTGTACTGGCGCATCCCGCCTCACGCACTCTCATCCTCGCGCCCAGCCGTATTTGGGGAGTTGCCAACTACTGCTTTTGTTGCGAGGTATCCTTACGTAGTTTCCATATGAAAATCAACCCTCTACAAGCCCTATAACAGGGGTAAATTAGAGCGAGAATAGCCATCGGTACAGTAACAATGCTGGTACTGAGAGTTCCATACATAGCCGTCGGCAATGTCTCGACTCTGGGGCTGCAAGGGTTAAAATAAAGTCAAGTAATCTCTGTCACTCATTTGGCTTTGGGGGAGACACTCGTTACAGGCAGCCTACCTTCTGTGTACTTCATACACATTGAAAAATAATAGTGATATTAATTCTCAAAATAATTACTTGACTTTATTTTGCAGTTTGGGGCTCACACACTAAGAATGCCATCATTGCTGGGGGGGGGGGGGGCCTACGGGGGGGGGGGGGGGGGCAAAACCATATTTTGGACCTAAAATCATACCTATTGCATAAATTCAAAACATCTTTTTTGACTGACGTTTGCATTCACGCAACAAATGTTCGTGTGAAATTTGGTGAAAATCCGTCCAACGGTCTAGGAGGAGTTCCGAGACAGACGGACGACGACGACAGATTTGTTTTTCGTGTGGTACCCACTATACGGGGGGCGATACCAAACTCTGCTTACGCAGAGTTGATAAAAAATATATATATATTACTGGAGAGTACTTTGATGTACATGATTGTTTTTAACATAATATTTGGTGTAAATATTCAAATAAAAGGCCAGCTAGCCAAAATAAATCGACAAATCATCTGTAATTCCTGAAGTAGTTGATGGTATTAGCAATTTAGCCATTTAATATAAACATATAAATATGTTTAAATCTGCATGTAATCAACTTGTCTTATAATAGTGGTGGCACAGTTTCCGCTAATCAGCTAATAGCGAAGCTAAATTGTTCGTTAGCTGGTTAGCTTTTAAGCTAACTTTGAAAATCATTAGTGGCCCGATTAGCTTCCACTAAATGTACTGCCGCTATCTATATTTAGTCCTCTAATGTGCATTAAATGTACTGCCGCTAACTATATTTAGTCCTCTAATGTGCATTAAATGTACTTCCGCTAACTATATTAAGTCCTCTAATGTACATTAATTGTACTGCCGCTAACTATATTTAGTCCTCTAATTTGCATTAAATCTACTTCCGCTAACTATATTAAGTCCTCTAATGTACATTAAATGTACTGCCGCTAACTATATTTAATCCTCTAATGTGCATTAAATGTACTGTCGCTAACTATATTAAGTCCTCTAATGTGCATTAAATGTACTGCCGCTAACTATATTTAGTCCTCTAATGTGCATTAAATGTACTGCCGCTAACTATATTAAGTCCTCTAATGTGCATTAAATGTACTGCCGCTAACTATATTAAGTCCTCTAATGTGCATTAAATGTACTGCCGCTAACTATATTAAGTCCTCTAATGTGCATTAATGTACTGCCGCTAACTATATTAAGTCCTCTAATGTGCATTAAATGTACTGCCGCTAACTATATTAAGTCCTCTAATGTGCATTAAATGTACTGCCGCTAACTATATTAAGTCCTCTAATGTGCATAAAATGTACTGCCGCTAACTATATTAAGTCCTCTAATTGCAACATTGCAACAGTCAGTATTACACTGACAATATTACATCACATTCACATGTAGACGAGACACGACTCATGTGTCATGTTATGACAACGTCACAACGTGCTTTGGTGAGGCACCTCAGAAATACGATCTCGGTTGACACTCAAAATATCATAGGCCCTTCTTAAATTACATTAAATCTAACTTTAGCCTGCATCAGAGGTAAACGGGCATCATGGTCCTGAAGGGGTTAAGCTTATTGAGTTTGTTCTACTGTCTATGCCTATCTAAGTTTTCTAACTCAATAAAGAAGTTTTCTATGCAACAGAAGTGTCGTTACAATATTCATGAGTAATAAGTCATAATTATAATCAATCATAATTATTGGATTTGTTTGTATTATTTATGATCTAGTAATATCTTATCGTTCTTATGATATTGCATACTGACACTGTTGTACATAACATACCGTACGAGAGAAACATATTGCATACTGACACTGTTGTACATAACATACCGTACGTACGAGAGAAACATATTGCATACTGACACTGTTGTACATAACATACCGTACGAGAGAATCATATTGCATACTGACACTGTTGTACATAACATACCGTACGAGAGAAAGATATTGCATACTGACACTGTTCTACATAACATACCGTACGAGAGAAACATATTGCATACTGACACTGTTGTACATAACATACCGTACGAGAGAAACATATTGCATACTGACACTGTTCTACATAACATACCATACGAGAGAAACATATTGCATACTGACACTGTTGTACAAAACATACCGTACGAGAGAAACATATTGCATACTGACACTGTTGTACATAACATACCGTACGAGAGAAACATATTGCATACTGACACTGTTCTACATAACATACCGTACGAGAGAAACATATTGCATACTGACACTGTTCTACATAACATACCGTAGGTACGAGAGAAACATATTGCATACTGACACTGTTGTACATAACATACCGTACGAGAGAAACATATTGCATACTGACACTGTTGTACATAACATACCGTACGTACGAGAGAAACATATTGCATACTGACACTGTTGTACATAACATACCGTACGAGAGAAACATATTGCATACTGACACTGTTGTACATAACATACCGTACGAGAGAAAGATATTGCATACTGACACTGTTCTACATAACATACCGTACGAGAGAAACATATTGCATACTGACACTGTTGTACATAACATACCGTACGAGAGAAACATATTGCATACTGACACTGTTCTACATAACATACCGTACGAGAGAAACACATTGCATACTGACACTGTTGTACATAACATACCGTACGAGAGAAACATATTGCATACTGACACTGTTGTACATAACATACCGTACGAGAGAAAGATATTGCATACTGACACTGTTCTACATAACATACCGAACGAGAGAAACATATTGCATACTGACACTGTTGTACATAACATACCGTACGAGAGAAACATATTGCATACTGACACTGTTCTACATAACATACCGTACGAGAGAAACATATTGCATACTGACACTGTTGTACATAACATACCGTACGAGAGAAACATATTGCATACTGACACTGTTCTACATAACATACCGTACGAGAGAAACATATTGCATACTGACACTGTTCTACATAACATACCGTAGGTACGAGAGAAACATATTGCATACTGACACTGTTCTACATAACATACCGTACGAGAGAAGCATATTGCATACTGACACTGTTGTACATAACAAACCGTACGAGAGAAACATATTGCATACTGACACTGTTCTACATAACATACCGTACGAGAGAAACATATTGCATACTGACACTGTTCTACATAACATACCGTAGGTACGAGAGAAACATATTGCATACTGACACTGTTCTACATAACATACCGTACGAGAGAAACATATTGCATACTGACACTGTTGTACATAACATACCGTACGAGAGAAACATATTGCATACTGACACTGTTCTACATAACATACCGTACGAGAGAAACATATTGCATACTGACACTGTTGTACATAACATACCGTACGAGAGAAACATACTGCATACTGACACTGTTCTACATAACATACCGTACGAGAGAAACATATTGCATACTGACACTGTTGTACATAACATACCGTACGAGAGAAACATATTGCATACTGACACTGTTGTACATAACATACCGTACGAGAGAAACATATTGCATACTGACACTGTTGTACATAACATACCGTACGAGAGAAACATATTGCATACTGACACTGTTGTACATAACATACCGTACGAGAGAAACATATTGCATACTGACACTGTTGTACATAACATACCGTACGAGCGAAACATATTGCATACTGACACTGTTGTACATAACATACCGTACGAGAGAAACATATTGCATAGTGACACTGTTGTACATAACATACCGTACGAGAGAAACATATTACATTCTGACACTGTTCTACATAACATACCGTACGAGAGAAACATATTGCATACTGACACTGTTCTACATAACATACCGTACGAGAGAAACATATTGCATACTGACACTGTTGTACATAACATACCGTACGAGAGAAAGATATTGCATACTGACACTGTTCTACATAACATACCGTACGAGAGAAAAATATTGCATACTGACACTGTTGTACATAACATACCGTACGAGAGAAACATACTGCATACTGACACTGTTGTACATAACATACCGTAGGTACGAGAGAAACATATTGCATACTGACACTGTTGTACATAACATACCGTACGAGAGAAACATATTGCATACTGACACTGTTCTACATAACATACCGTACGAGAGAAACATATTGCATACTGACACTGTTCTACATAACATACCGTACGAGAGAAACATATTGCATACTGACACTGTTCTACATAACATACCGTACGAGAGAAACATATTGCATACTGACACTGTTGTACATAACATACCGTACGAGAGAAACATATTGCATACTGACACTGTTCTACATAACATACCGTACGAGAGAAACATATTGCATACTGACACTGTTCTACATAACATACCGTATGAGAGAAACATATTGCATACTGACACTGTTGTACATAACATACCGTACGAGAGAAAGATATTGCATACTGACACTGTTCTACATAACATACCGTACGAGAGAAAGATATTGCATACTGACACTGTTGTACATAACATACCGTACGAGAGAAACATATTGCATACTGACACTGTTGTACATAACATACCGTAGGTACGAGAGAAACAGATTGCATACTGACACTGTTGTACATAACATACCGTACGAGAGAATCATATTGCATACTGACACTGTTCTATATAACATACCGTACGAGAGAAACATATTGCATACTGACACTGTTGTACATAACATACCGTACGAGAGAAACATATTGCATACTGACACTGTTCTACATAACATACCGTACGAGAGAAACATATTGCATACTGACACTGTTGTACATAACATACCGTACGAGAGAAACATATTGCATACTGACACTGTTGTACATAACATACCGTACGAGAGAAACATATTGCATACTGACACTGTTCTACATAACATACCGTACGAGAGAAACATATTGCATACTGACACTGTTCTACATAACATACCGTACGAGAGAAACATATTGCATACTGACACTGTTCTACATAACATACCTTACGAGAGAAACATATTGCATACTGACACTGTTGTACATAACATACCGTACGAGAGAAACATATTGCATACTGACACTGTTGTACATAACATACCGTACGAGAGAAACATATTGCATACTGACACTGTTCTACATAACATACCGTACGAGAGAATTTTTTTTTAATTTTAGCTACTCGCTAATATATTTAATTTAATTTCGATTAACAGTGTCCGTAAATATTGTGATACAGTAGTAATACTGAACAGTCTTGTATTAATGTATGCATAAAATGTTTATTGTAAGCTAATATTTATTTCATTTGTTCATTTAATTATGTATGTACAACAGGATGCAGACGCACATTCATTAATTATGTATGTACAACAGGATGCACACGCACATTCATTAATAAGGTATGTACAACAGGATGCACACGCACATTCATTAATTATGTATGTACAACAGGATGCACACGCACATTCATTAATTATGTATGTACAACAGGATGCACACGCACATTCATTAATTATGTATGTACAACAGGATGCACACGCACATTCATTAATCGGATATCCAATCTTGGCATTCTATGATTCTTCTAGCCTGTGTTTTGGTAAGTTGTGTCTAAGCAGTAAGCTACAACTACAACCTACAGCATATTATAGTTTTAGCTTTCCAGGTCTGCGTTTAAGGGTATTAGAGGCAACAACAAAACAATGCTAAATCCAAATGATAAAAGTTAGCCGTTAACTGTTATCGTTAGCTTCAGCGTTATCAAAGCTAACGTTCTAAGTTAGCTGATTAGCGGTTATCTCGACTAACTGTTTCGGTTAGCTGTGCCCACCACTGCTGATAAACATATACCCGTATTTTGCTCCACTTTCAATACACCATAATTGTCTGAATGAACGAACTGGAATATTACAATGCTCTGCTTATTATTGTTCCGTATGGAGGTGTTAGTAAATACTGTAAACATATAATAGTTAATTGCCAAATTATATACTGACGACCAAGCCGAACTATGTACTATTGCTACTCTACAGTATATGGAGGAAATATTATATGGTCTGCATTGTTATGGCGATTGCTGGAACAAGGAACTTCTTATATGATGTATTCAAATTATGAATAGATCTTCAAAAAATGCAAATTTTGTTGACTCCACAAAACATTCCAGAGCATAATAAATATTTAAAATGCACCTTAAGCTAATGGATAAGTTTTTAGTTATTCTACACGACACATTATTTAGCTTACTTTGGGGGTGTGAACGAACACTGCTGAGCATTGTTCCTATTCCAGGAAATGGAAAGAACCATTTGAAAATGGGAGGATATCTCACCATTGTACCAGACAAAAAACACTCTCCCGGGATATTGAATGTTAACATTCAGTATAAGGCAACAGACAAGGACACTGACATATGTTAAAGGGGAATAGTTGGTGAAAAAAATAACACCTATATTAAATTTAAAGCTATGTGTATATGAGCTACTACAAAGTTCACAATGTATTATTGTATGCATATTAATAATGTTTGTTACCGGTAATCTATTATACTTTCTAAAGCTATGCATATAAACGAATTAGTTAACAGTTTCACCAATTGTATTTATATATTTAATACAATAAAGTGGTACTACCATTAGCTTTATAATATTGATTTTTATTTCAGCTGAGCTCTAGAACTCTCTCCCTGAACCAATCTTTCTCGCATCCTATGACTTAAATTGCTTCAAACTCCGTGTGTCCAGGCATTTTGGCTCGAACGTTCCTCGATTTTGGGAGGCACTCATCACAGGCAGTTCTGCCTTTTGTCTCCCTCATCCACATATAAAAAATAAAACACATTAAGTTTGATAATCATGGAAATGGACAAATTTCATATAACTAACATGGACAAGGTTTTCAGAATCATAAACATTTGAGTTAGTAACAACTTTTCTCAAAATATTTGATATGATATTACACAAATATGATAATTATTGGCATAATTATTCATAAATTCAATGAATTAATCAACTGAGGCCAACGCTGTGACAGTCCATATCTGCACAGTAATGTCAACTGCATTCCAGGCCGAAACTCTTCTAACAAAAGTACCTCTTGACATTATCGATCAACTTACCAACAGACACGTGTTTGCCACACAGAATTCCTCCACTCCAGATTATCTTCACAAAAACAAGAGCCTGAGCAGGTTAACTTAGGGAAGATGATCCACGTTCATTTGTGCATCCGCATATTACATATGACATGGTGTAGGGGTTTAGGGCTGCACATAATGTTAACCCCCCAATTCAATTAGAAAAGCGAGCAGTAAGAACAATCAGTTCAGCTAATTATCGAGATCATACTAAGTCAATATTTAGAACTTCTAAGTTTGTTTTCATTTTATGAGGTATACGAGTTTGTTGTGACAAAATTAACCCCATCATTGCGGGCATATTTCCGCTATAATAGGCTAATGCAGGCACTCCTGATTGCTTAACCTGGCAAGCGCGCCAATGGCCGGTGACGAACGTAGTTATATGCGAATTAATTACTTTCAATTCTGACAGAATTTGTTATATTTGCCATATATAACATTATTTCTTATTCTTATGTGTTTATTTTACATATAAGATGAATCTAGGAACCTTGAAGAGCGATAAAATAAGAGAGGAAAGCATTTGGGTGGTGGAAAACGTAAATATTCGCCGCCCGGTCGTATGCTCAGGCTGGAGATCGCGAGACATACATCCTCACTCTCCAATCTCTACCTCAATACTGACTGTACCGGGTGAAGTCTCAGTGTTGGATATGGTCTCTTATGTGACTCACTCGTGTTACGAAACCGCGGGAGAGAAATTCGCGCAAAAAAATAGCCGAAAAATTTTGAAAATAAGAGGAACAATAGGTGATAATTGCGGAGCAGGGGAGGGGGGGAAACGGAGGGGAAAGGCAGGTTGAGAAACATATGGAAGAGTGGTAGGAAGTACTAGAGGGGAATTACCACCTAATGACATATTCCTTTGTTTTGAGAGACCCTGGGGTGTTTTTGAAGTTTTTTTTCATGGTCTTGCTTCTGTGAGGCCTATCTCATACGCTATACACATACTTCCATGAGGCTTATCGCACTTCTCGGGTTAAGCAAGTGCCTGAATAAAATTAAATGTTTGCAGCAAAAAACTAGGAGAAAAGTTTTCAAATGACATCAGAATGAGCTGTGTAGCGTGCGGGGTTCACTCGCAGGAACACTTCAGACAACACTGTATACAGTATAATCTCGCGAGACATGAGGTGAGTCTCAGTGCTGCCGGAGAGTGGACGGGGGCCTGTCACGCTCAAGCTCACAAGCACTCGTCTCCACAGACCTTAATGGGCTTTTAATTGTAGGTAATTGCCAGGATGTATCTAAACGGTTCCCGCAGTGAATGGGTTAATGTTTAAGTACTCAAAGGGTCTCCCTCATCTATTATGAAGTATGTGTTTATAGCTATTGAAAATAAAACCAGCATGCAAATGATAAATAGGTAAAATACATAGTCATTTAGCTACAACGAATGTGATTACGTGACGTTCAAATTTAGAAAACAATTTATGATGAAATACATATTAATTGCACTTTTAATGTATACAAAACAGGCTGAAGAATGATTAACTAGAGCAACAATATAGGTCTTGATATTGATTAATTGTATTGACTTGTTCATAGCGTGATGTTTGAATTATATAACTCATAGTAAGAGTTTCAGGGTTTATATTTAGTTTTTGTTGTTCTTGGTGACGGTACATATAATGTATATATAATAGCCAGGGCTAAGATTCGAACCTCTACAGCCAGGAAGTCTATCATCTTTACCACTGCGATGGTTTAAAGGAGAAATCTGGTACTTCTACCAGTGTTTCTCCCCAACCACATCTAAATCCGGCTCCACTAAGCATGACAAGTTGTTTATTTGATGATCAATATAATAGCCAGGGCTAGGATTCGAACCTCTACAGGCAGGTCTACTGTATATATTGTAATTTATGAGTGAAGAGATATACAGAATATACGGTACTTTAAGGGGGCTCACCTGCTTTTTTCTCTTTCTCCCCTTTTCTCTCTTTCTCTGGCTTGTATCCATTCGGCCCCATTCAGCCAACTGTTTGAATAAGTTTTTCCCTATTCAGGTGTCGATTTCTTCTTGGCGAGCGACAGCGAGCCAGCATTGTATGGAGAAGTCTGGATTCGCCGGAGAAATGTTTCTATCGAAAATGGAAAAATTTAGCTTGCTGTAAAACAAAACAAAATATATATATACAGTATATATATAGGAAAATAATGACACCTGGGGAGGTGTGGCAAAGTGGTCTTGCCACTGGACTGGTTATCCAATGGACCCTGGTTCGAATCCCAATATGTCAATGGGAAGATATTGTTGGGATGGAATTTGTGCTGTACCTAGTATCAGTGCATTACCACAGCACACCGAAATGCCCAAAACAAAAAATACCCTCATTGTTCCCAGATTAAATAGCATTGTATGAATATTCCCATATTCAAAAATATGCTACAGGGGGGTAATGCCTAGTGAGTTAATTGCTCAATACATAGCGTTCTGAGAGTGAGGGTCCGAGTCTATGGGGGTGAGACTGTGAAGCGCAGAGGCGAGGCGGCTTCAGAGATGGAGTTGGTTCGAGCCGTGAAGCTTCGCATATCTCACTCCCTAGACTGGAGCAAGACCTCACGGGCCTCACCGTGTTCAGCGGTTGAGTGTAAAGGCTATCAGCCTATGCCCGAGAGGGAGTAGTTGGAATATAGAAAAAATAAAAATAAATCGTCTTAAAACCGTAGGCTGACTGGGGCCGAATGGATACAACCCAGAGAGAGTGTGAGAAAGGGAGAAACAAACGCGGTGTCTGATCCTGATTGTCATAAACTGTAAAATATAGTTAAGCACAATTGATTACTGTGTATATATTTTGTGATTTTTTTTTTTTAATTGTAAAATTAATTGTTCACAAGCAAAATTTGATAAACACAATCTAACACCTGATATGTCTCGAACTATTTACTAACTATTATCAAGTTTGATCTTATTCTTTGTTTTATTAGCCCATACAGCGTCAGATGCATACCTGCTACGTACTGTACTGTACCTCAGAATGTGCATTGAGCGTCATGTGCAATAGGTGTTGCCACATGTATAGGTGCTATAGCCCGTGTGCTTAAACCAGACAATGAGCCTATGTGGCTGCAATGTGAGCCCGGCCGTGGGAATATAGCCAGGTGGGTGGGTTGTGGTCTGATGGTGGTGGTGGGTGGGTATGGGGAGTTGGGAGGAGGGAAGGATGGAGCTAGAAACAAAGAGGAATAAGAATAAATTAATATAAAGGAAGAAGGTACAGTAGATGGGAAAGGTGGAAGCAGGATAGAGATTGGTAGGGAAGAACGCAAAATATACTGCCACATTCACACACACACAATTTCGGGTTTGTTTTAGTTTGATTTGCAACTTGTAGGCTAACTCCCGGGTCTTTTTTTATTTTGCTTAAAACATTAATCAAGTAAAGTAAAAAGACCCTGGAGTTACATGTTGCGTATCAAAGTAAAACGAACCCGAAACAATTTTATTATTGTATCAGAAGGAAAAAAGTAGTTGCTTCAACTGTTGGTCGATGAAAATGGAGAATAACACCAAAAACGAAGTACAAATGAGTAATGCCCTCAATACCTTCTTTGCATCAGTTTTTACAACAGGAGACTTCAGTGATATCCCTACAGCATTGCCGATTCAGATTGATAATTCTGATGTTCTAAGCAATATCACCATTACAGAGAGAGAAGTATTGAAATGTTTAGATAAACTCAAGGTAAATAAAACGCCTGGACCTGCTACAATCTCACCTAGAGTGCTAAAGGAAGCTAAGGATGAGCTCTCCAAACCACTGACATTATTATTCAATAAATCCTTACTGTCTGGAACTATGCCTGATCAGTGGAAGCTAGCCAACGTAACACCGATATTAAGTGGTGATGGGCTGGTCTATCAGAGTGAGAAGTGAGCGATCTCTGCCATACCCATAGCTTACTCTGACTGTTCCTTTTACTTATATATTTTCTAGATCTCAAGTGGCGGCGTCTCTTCCGCGGATTGACCTCCCAAACTACCAAGATTGGAAGCCAAAGCATCACATTTTTCCTTTGCCCCTCAACTTTTTCTTCATAAATGCTGAGGGGCACAGGGCCCTGGGTGGGGCTTTGGTTTCCCGGGCGTTTCTGCACCCTCCTCAGCTCCCCGCCATGGAGTGGCTTTGGTCACCCAGGCTTTATTGTGGTCGACAGGAAGGGTTCTGTGGGGGCGCTCGGTTATGGTCTTGGCCTTGCTCGGGGCCTTGGGGCTGTTCGGCCAGGCAGCTTGGGGAACAACAACAACAACAACAACAACACCGATATTAAAAAAAGGCAGCAAATCCCTACCCAGTAACTATCGTCCAATTAGCTTGACTTAGTTGTATGTAAAATGTTAGAAATACTCATAAGAGACAGACTCGTAAATCACTTACAGGAAAATAACATACTTAAAGATACTCAACACGGCTTGGCTTTCGTAACAAAACGGAACATTTGCTTAACAAACCTCTTAGACTTCTTCCACGATATCCTGAACCTCTATGATGAGAGTAAATCAGTAGATATTATATACCTTGATTTTCAAAAGGCCTTTGACAAAGTTCCCCACAAACGTTTACTTCTAAAACTAAAAACACATGAAATACAAGACGGTGTGTTGAAATGGATAGAAAATTGGCTCAGCGACAGAAAGCAAAGAGTAGTGATAAACGGTAAGGCATCTAAATGGACCAATGTAAGTACCCCAGGGATCGGTACTAGGACCAATTATCTTTCTAATTTACATCAACAACATACTGTTGATGAGGGTCTCACCTGTACAATCTCAAAGTTTGCTGACGATACAAAAATTGCAAATAGCGTACTCGCAAAAGAACAAGTTGACGATATGCAACACAATCTAGATAAGTTGTCATGTTGGACCCAAATTTGGCAAATGAGTTTCAATGATGATAAATGTAAATTACTACATATCGGACACCGAAATGAGAAAACAATATATTCGCTGAATGGCACTCAGCTTAAGATTGTAGACAGATAAACCGATATGGGAGTAACAATATCGAGTAACCTAAAACCGAGTCAACAATGTTCAGAAGTTGTTAAGAAGGCAAACAATGTAATTGGCTTTATAGACTGATAATTTGAGCATAAATCCAAAGAAATTATCCTAACTCTTTACAATTCCTTAGTCCGCCCTCTTCTGGAATACTGCGTTAAATCCTGGTGCCCTTATTACCAAAAAATATACAGACAAGCTAGAACGAGTTCAACGTAGAGTTACCAAAATGATACCTAGCCTAAAGGATAAATCATACGAGGAACGTCTTAGATAATTAAATCTATTTCCTTTAACTAAGCGCAGATTAAGAGGCAACTTAATTCAAGTGTTCAAAATCATCAACAACATCGACAATATGAACTGGAGTAAGTTATTCACTATCGACCAATCTTATTACACGCGGGGAAACGGTTGCAAATTTGTTGGTAAATCTTTTAACTCGCACGAATCTAAGAATGTCTTCTTCAATCGAGTTGTCAACTTGTGGAATGGGCTTCCCCGAGACGTTATAGACTGCAGCACCGTTGATTCTTTTAAACTTCACTTAGACAAATCTCTTGCATCAAACCCGCGACTGACTGTGTTTGTAAATGAATAACTTTATTTTATTCACCCCTCAAATTTATCAAGGATTAATGCGTATATATACTACTAAGACGTTACTCTCTTTTTCCCAGATATAGGAAAGATCACTTATAACTGTGTTATGTTACTAACCCATCTGTCCCCTACTAACTTCCTAATCCTGCCACGGACATTAGTTCCAGAGCAGTAGTTCCCTTACCCACTCTAAACCACTATTTGGACACATGATCCTCAGTGTTTTGGAGGACAACCAACCTAGAGGGGTCACTAGATATGTTGTTGCTTGATTTCCGTTGTACTCCTTTGTACACACGTGCACACACATGAGAAACAAATCGTTACCTTAATGTGGCACCTAATCCGTTCGTTATGCACTGAGTGTGAGAATAAAAGCATGTGTGGCTCCCTCGCTCCCCTCGTCTCTCTTTCTCTCTCTCGCTTTCTCTCTCTCTCTCTCTCACTGAGAACGAGGGAGATAAAGGAAGGGAGAAAGATGAAAATAGGGATATGGAGGACAGGGAATTAAAAGGGAAGTAGGAAGAGGGGGAAAAGCCTAACTTGGGAAGAAGGAGAGAGACAATGATCAAGAGGAGAGAGGAAATGAGAGGAGAAAGTGGGAAGAAAAGACGATATAGATGGAGGCAAGACGGATAGAAAGAAGAAAACATGTACAGAGAATGAGATAGAGATGGAAGAGAGACTATAGAGAGATAAATGAGATAGAGATGACAAATGAAGAAAACAGAGAAGTGAGCATTGAGAGAAAAGATAGGAGGATATAGATGGTATGAAATACAGAAAGAAAATGAAGAATGAGGACAAATAAAGAGGAAAGAAAGACAGGTGAAGAAATAAAGTAGGATAGAGAAGGGAGAGAGAATCAAGAAATAACAAGAGAAGAGCTCATAAGGTGGGGTGAGAGGAAATATGATAGAGAGGAAAGGATAACAATAGAGAAAAAGAAGATAATTGGGAAGGAGGATAAATAGAGAGAAGGGAATAATAGATAGAGACGGAAATATATATGGATGAGAGAGCAGAGAGAGTGAGGTCAATCTCCTAGAAGATGTGTAGAGCGAGGTGAATAAAGGGAGTAAGAAGTGAAGATAAGCAGGCATGCCCAGCCTGGCTCACACTACAGGTGGGCAGATCCCTGTTTCTCAGAGACCAGGGAGTAACACATTATTTTGTCCATGGGTTTAGAATAATTATATACATCATATTTATGGATTTTTGTAAAACTAAAAATGGCTCAACGCTAGCGAAATATATATATATATATATATATATATATTTATATATATATATATATATATATATATATATATATATATATATATATATATATATATATATATATATATTGTGACGTTAACCACTCCGTTAGAACCGCATGGCTTGTCCTACAGTGACTCGCTAGGATCGCCAGGGCAGTGGATGTGGCTACAGTTGATGTATTATTGTGTGCTTTATTTCATATGAGAGCTCGTGTCATGGGCAGTCCAGAAAGGCTCTTTGTTTTCGTCCATGTCAAGGCTTTATATATTTAATTGCAAAGTATATGTTTTATCATTAAGTAGTAATGATAGGAATTGAGAGAGAGAGAGAGAGAGAGAGAGAGTAGAAAAGAGTGAGAGGAGGCGCGTAGTGTTTTGCTATACTCGATGACGTCATAGCTGGCTGGCCTCGTGGGGATTGGTTGAGGGAGTTCTTTACCATGCTTTGTGACGTAATGTTTTGCTAGCTACTTTGGTAGTGGTTAGAGGACTTGTTACCGCTTTTTTCCCACGCGGCTAGAGCTAGTGCGAGTATATTATACAGCCCTCTCGCCACTTGCTCCCTCAGATCTGGTTTCTAGAACGCATCCCTCTTATCCTTTGATACCTGTCCCCCGTCTGCATCTGAGAATCTTTTCCTCTGCCTATCTCTCTCATTTTCCATACCTTTCACCACCTTTTATTCATATTAGATCCCCTCTGGTTAACTCTGCATAATCAGCTTCATGCTGGCCAGTTGTATTGTGCGTTAAGGTCTGATATAACCCATGTATGTTAGTGTTAAGATAAGTTGATCACGAAGCATTGGTTGGCATTCATATTGTTTAGTACCGCTTCCTATAATTATTAGTGTTCTGCTGGATTAGATAATGCTAGACTAGGAGTCTGATATTATAAGGTATTGTTTCCTATGAGTGCTGGCTTTAGTTAAAAGCTGCACGACATACCTGAGAACTGGAGTTGATTGAGTAAATTCTAGTCTGTGTGCCATTGAGAGTAGAGCATGCACGAATGAGGGCTTTTTGCCTATACCATTCTGCACTGTTCTAAGCTCGTTGTTTGTCTTTGAGGTACGCCAGGAGAATGCTTAATACTTCGGTATTAAGGTTTCTCAAGAGAGCTACCCTTCATTATAACGTAATATTTGACGCACAGACTTGAGATTTGCACTAGGCTATGCGGCATGCCATGCGCACCAGTATCTCGTATCATTGACTCTAGCTAGACTTTATCAGTCCCAGTAGACATTAAGTATATTAACCTAATTACTCTTTTGATGCATACCCGTTTATGATTACACAAGCATTTCGCAGCCTAGTTTGATCTATTGAGACACAAACGACTTAGGCTCTTTTTGTTGAGAGGAATACTGCATTGTTGTGGCGATCATTATTATGATTATGTAGTGTTTAGGATATTCTTGGCTCCGACGGCATTATATATTCTGCCTTTTTGTGTGCATAGCCTGCACGAGCATTGTTCCGCTGTCTGCCTTTTTGGGTTCCATTTCCGATACGAGCATCTTTATAGCATCTAACATTTAAAGAAGATTCCTTGTTGGTGTTGAAGGACTTCAGTGCACTTTCTTTCATGCAGGAGTGCCTGACATTTATTGATTAAAGTAACGTAAGCTGTAACTTCTCTTACCACCTTACTTTGCATACCATAACCAAGCACCTTCGGTTATAGGTAGTAATAGGCTGTTTTCACATAACATTAAGCCTAGAGTAGACGCACATTTATTGAGAGTTTGATAGCCTATTATTGCATATAGAACTCGGAGAGTATTTGTGTTCTTTGTTCACTGGGAATATACATCAGAGGTTGGATCTAGCACTTTCCGTTGTAGCATTTATGCCATTACTAGTCCAATGAATAAGAGCCCTGATATATTTAAACCTCAGTCGTAACAAATGGCGACCTCGCCAGGATTTGGTGAACCTACATTTATTAGCAGGGAACATTTGTTGTTTTGGGGAATATTTTGCGGGGATCAGCAAGAATAATTTTTTTTTACAACATAGTATAGCCCTTGAGTATTTCCGAGAATTTTTGTGTGTATATTGAGGTATAAGAGTTTGGGGTGCTTCTTTTCTGAATATTGAGGTGGGAAATTTTTGTGAGCATCATGTCTTATACCGGATCAGAGGAGAATGAAGACACAGTACGTCATGTCGAAACTGAGGAACAGCAGCATGATGAAATGGTTAATCAGGTGAACTGTGAGGAGGATGCTAGGATATTTTTGCAATGGCCTGTTACAGCCGAGCGGTTGGAGGGTGCGAATCGGTACGGTCTTCAATGCCTGGCCACAGCTATCTGTCATGCGGGTACTAGCAGCATGACCAGGGATAACTTGATAACGTGTGTACTGGGCAGGGTGACTGGTGAGCGAGATTGGTTGAGTGCTCAGAGCCCTTCGGCCATGCTTCCCCTACACTCGACTCCCAGCCATCCCAGTGGTTTGCCGACCCCGGATACGCTTCCACAGGTGGGTGGTGACTGGCAGGGTGGGTTGCCCCTGGGGGGACCACCAGTAATTTCAAACATTGTAGCACCTTCACCTCCTCCAGGGTTAACTCCAGAATTATTGTATCAGCTCGAATTAGCTAAGATAGAAGAGAGAAAGGCTATCAGGGTATCTGAGCTTCAGCTTCAGCAGCAACAGAGGGCAGGTGAGCTTCAGCAGCAAATAGAGCTAGCAAAAATCCAAGCTGAGTCGACTAGGTACTGTGCCGACAGGGACGTAGAGAAGTCGCGAGTAGAGACAACGGGACAGCGACTTGGGGCTGGTAACCGTGCTCCTGATCAATCTCTCTCGCACTTATTGAAACTGGTTCCGGTGTTTGATGAGTGTGGGGTAACAGAATTTTTCGCACGCTTTGAGAAGAAGTGCCAGGAACACCAGTGGCCAGAGAATAAATGGGCAGCACTTGTATCCTCTAGATTAATAGGCAAGGGTCTTAAAGCCTCGATGCGTTACCTTTGGAGTCATGTATTGTGTATGAGGATCTCAAGGAGGCTGTCCTGAGGGCTTACGAACTGCAACCAGAAACGTACCGTTTGAAGTTCCGGGGTGTAACTAAGGGAAGAGATAGCACCTTTTTGGAACAGGCCCGGGACTTGTCCGATGCTATGGGGAACTGGCTCCGATCTGAGAAGGTAACAACGTTTCATGGAGTTAAGCAGTTGATGATGTTGGAGCAGTTCTTTAAGAGCACGGGCGGTGATCTAACTTTGAACTTAAAGGAAAAAACCCCAAGAACTCTAGTCGAAGCAGCAGAAATGTCTGATCGACGGCTGTCGTTGATTCGGGGTTGCGGGTCCTCACAGAAGTACGATGTAAGTGCCAAGGACCGTTATCCTCCCCCTCCCCGTATCAATTACACATTTAAACAGAAGAGCCATGAAACTAAAACTGAATCCAAACCTTACACAACACCGTATGTGAAAAGTCAGGGGCCATTTACATCACAGTATAAGCCGAAACCGAAATTTATGTGTTGTAGTTGCCACCAGGAGGGTCATAAGGCAAATGAGTGCCCTAGTCGACCTCCTCCGGCAGCCGTGTCTTTTGCTCACGGCATTGGAGTGTTCAAGAGGACATCGGAGTTTGTTAGAGGCATTTCTTCCGAGGTAAATACACTGCCAGTGCAGAAGGATCCGGAAGGTTTATTCCCTGTCCGTGATGCCTTTAGTGACCACAGGGGACTCGGTTGTGTGGAGTGGGGGGGTAGAAGACATGAGGTGAGAATTTTGCTTGACACTGGGGCATCGCAAACACTGTTGAGAAATTTCACTGGTAAACCTGTCAATACGGCACGGGTGGTTGTGGTTCAGGGAGTTAATGCGACAAGGTCATACCCGCTTGTAAGAATGAAGATGGAAGTTGATGGTGTGACTCGTGACCTGGATGTAGGAATTGTGGAGAAGTTACCTGTTGGGGGCGTCGACCTCCTTCTCAGCAACGACTTTGCGGGACCTACTTCTGAGGCTCCACCCTTAGTCGTTGCCGAGAAGCCGGCCGACGTGAGTTGGGAGGAGCAGGAGTGGGTTGAGAAGTGTCCGGGGCAGCCTATGGCGTGTGTTGTCACCGGAGATCCTGCATCCAGGAAGTCACATTCTGGTCAACAATCTTTAGATCAGCGGAGGAAGGGTACCGAGAAGGGGTTGAAAGTTGATGCGGTTGAGAGTTTAGTATCAACGGACCTTCTCGGGGACTCATTATTAGGACCATATTTCGAATCTGGAGAAGACCCAGTAACTGTTCCTGAAAAGGCAGAGGATGGGCTTAAAAAGACGAAAGAGTTGAAGGAGGACAGTGATGCACAGTCGGGAGATGTAGCAACAAGGTACCCTGACGCGTACCCTATGAGAAATGGGTCAGCGAAGACGGTGGTCCGAAGCTTGCTAGTGTATGTTTCCCGGCATGGTTACCCGCAAGGGATTCAGTCAGTCAGTCAGGAGTTGTGGTGGAGTTGTCTTGCCACTGGCCTGGTAATCCAAAGGTCCCGGGTTCAAATTCCGATGTATCAATGGGAAGATATTATTGGGATGGAATTTGTGCTGTACCTGGTATCAGTGCATTACCAAAAGCCCACCGAAATGTCAATAAAATACCCTCATTGTTCCCTGATTAAATAGCACTGTATGAATATTCCCATATTCAAAATATGCTATAGGGGTGCAATGCCTGGTGAGTTATCTGCTCAACAGGTGGCGTTGTGTGTGTGTAAGTGTGAGAGTCCGAGTGTAGAGGGTGAGACAGTGAAGCACGGGAACGAGGTGGCTTCAGAGATGAGGTCGTTTCGGGCCATGAGTGAGCACCGTGCCTCATGTGAAGGCAAGATGGCAGGTGCTCGTTGTACTCTACGTGCTTCACATGTCTCACTCCCTAGACTGGAACAAGACCTCACGGGCTTCACTGTTCATTGTAAAGCGGTGAATGTTAAGGCTCTCAGCCTATGCCCGAGAGGAAGTAAGTTGGAATATAGAAAAAAAAAAAAAAAAAAAAAAAAAGTCCAGGGACCCAACTTCACTTCTAGCCTCTTTGTTCAAGCAATGCCGCAGCATGGGATTGTTGGTGTTGTGTCATCTGCGTATCATCCGGAGAGCCAGGGTGTGTTAGAGCGATGGCACTCAGCCTTGAAATCTGTGCTTCGTTGTTGTTGCTTTGAGAGTGGGAAGGATTGGGATCTTGGCCTGTCATGTGTTTTGTTTGCTGTGCGGGAGGTACCTGGGGAGAGTTTGGGATTCAGCCCTAATGAGCTCGTCTTTGGACACCGTGTCAAAGGGCCTCTCCATATGGTTGAAGAAGTATGGGAGGGCGCAGAAAAATCTTGTTCTATGCTCAAGTGTGTCCTCAACAGTCGAGAACGGATGTTGCGCAGTCTGGAGTTGGCTGGCCGTAATTTGACTAGCTCTCAGGCCCTCAGGAAGGACAGGTACGACCTCAAGGTTGAACTCAGGGAGTTGCACGAGGGTCAGGAGGTGTTGATTCTACTGCCCCTTGTAGGTCACCCCTTATCCGCGAAGTATGCTGGTCCTTATAGGGTGGTGGAGGAGCTATCAGACCTGGATTACTTGGTAGCCACTCCAGACAGACGGAGGCGCAATCAGTTATGTCATGTTAATCTCGTGAAGGAGTATGGGAGGCACCCCCCTGAGCCTCTCACTGTGCCTGTGATGACGTTTAGCAGTCAAGGTGCAGAAGGACAATGGGACAGTCAAGCTCAGGTGGAGGATAACTGGAAGGATAAGAAGTTCAAATGGGCGCCTGAGTGTGAGAAGGTGTTTAGAGAAGTAAAACACCTGTTGTGCACTCACCCGATCCTCAGGGCCCCGGACTTTAGCCTACCTTTCCAACTAGCAACGGAGGCTAGTGGTGTGGGGGCTGGTGCCGTCCTTGTGGAAAAGGACGATGATGGGCTGGAGCATCCTGTTAGTTTCTGCTCGGAGAAGTACAATTCGGCCCAGGGGAGCTGCTCTGTTGTCGAGGAGGAGCTGCTGGCGGTTGTGCTTGCGCTGGGGCATTTCGAGGTCTATGTTCCAGCCTATGGTCCGGTCGTTGTAGTCCACACAGATCATCACCCTCTCAAGTTCTTGGACCAGTTTCACAATCGGAATATGAGGCTGACCAGGTGGTCACTAAGGTTAGTGGTATATAACCTGGACATACGCCATATTGCCGGTTGTGACAACGTGGTTGCAGATGGTCGTTCAAGGGTATATGATCCTGGGTAGATTGCCACACGGGTAGCCTCCTGCTTTAGTTTGAATAGTATTTTGCGCTTGGTGCTTGTTGGCTCGCGGTTGTAGCCCAGCATATTGGGTCGTAAAGCAGGAGTTGAGCGTTTGGTATAGAAGAAAAAACTAGGCTTGCCCCTATAGTGCAGCCGAAATAAGCAAATTAAAAACATAAAAATCAAATAAAAACTCTTTCTTTGATAGTTGAATATTTTCAGTATGTTATAGTAGTAATTCTGAGTTGCATTCCTCTCAGAATGCTGGGCTAGAGAAGCTCGCTCTTGAGGAGCATAACTACATATAATTTAACCTATTGTGTTGGGAGGGTTATAATTTTGTAAAATGTTTTGTTGAGGAACTGTGCCAGATATTTTACTGCCGCTGGGTGATGGGAAGTAGAGATTATAGCATGGGTTCTAACCATCAGATTTTTGTGAGCCTTGGGCATCTGAGAAAAATCTTGGGGGGGGGTGTGACGTTAACCACTCCGTTAGAACCGCATGGCTTGTCCTACAGTGACTCGCTAGGATCGCCAGGGCAGTGGATGGGGCTACAGTTGATGTATTATTGTGTGCTTTATTTCATATGAGAGCTCGTGTCATGGGCAGTCCAGAAAGGCTCTTTGTTTTCGCCCATGTCAAGGCTTTATATATTTAATTGCAAAGTATATGTTTTATCATTAAGTAGTAATGATAGGAATGGAGAGAGAGAGAGAGAGAGAGAGTAGAACAGAGTGAGAGGAGGCGCGTAGTGTTTTGCTATACTCGATGACGTCATAGCTGGCTGGCCTCGTGGGGATTGGTTGTGGGAGTTCTTTACCATGCTTGGTGACGTAATGTTTTGCTAGCTACATTGGTAGTGGTTAGAGGACTTGTTACCGCTTTTTTCCCACGTGGCTAGAGCTAGTGCGAGTATATTATACAGCGCTCTCGCCACTTTCTCCCTCAGATCTGGTTTCTAGAACGCATCCCTCTTATCCTTTGATATCTGTCCCCCACTTTGCACCTGAGAATCTTTTCCTCTGCCTATCTCTCTCATTTTCCATACCTTTCACCACCTTTTATTCATATTAGATCCCCTCTGGTTAACTCTGTATAATCAGCTTCATGCTGGCCAGTTGTCTTGTGCGTTAAGGTCTGATATAACCCATGTATGTTAGTGTTAAGATAAGTTGATCACGAAGCATTGGTTGGCATTCATATTGTTTAGTACCGCTTCCTATAATTATTAGTGTTCTGCTGGATTAGATAATGCTAGACTAGGAGTCTGATATTATAAGGTATTGTTTCCTATGAGTGCTGGCTTTAGTTAAAAGCTGCACGACATATCTGAGAACTGGAGTTGATTGAGTAAATTCTAGTCTGTGTGCCATTGAGAGTAGAGCATGCACGAATGAGGGCTTTTTGCCTATACCATTCTGCACTGTTCTAAGCTCGTTGTTTGTCTTTGAGGTACGCCAGGAGAACGCTTAATACTTCGGTATTAAGGTTTCTCAAGAGAGCTACCCTTCATTATAACGTAATATTTGACGCACAGACTTGAGATTTGCACTAGGCTATGCGGCATGCCATGCGCACCAGTATCTCGTATCATTGACTCTAGGCTAGACTTTATCAGTCCCAGTAGACCTTAAGTATATTAACCTAATTACTCTTTTTATGCATACCCGTTTATGATTACACAAGCATTTCGCAGCCTAGTTTGATGTATTGAGACACAAACGACTTAGGCTCTTTTTGTTGAGAGGAATACTGCATTGTTGTGGCGATCATTATTATTGTTGTAGTGTTTAGGATATTCTTGGCTCCGACGGCATTATATATTCTGCCTTTTTGTGTGCATAGCCTGCACGAGCATTGTTCGGCTGCCTGCCTTTTTGGGTTCCATTTCCGATGCGAGCATCTTTATAGCATCTAACATTTAAAGAAGATTCCTTGTTGGTGTTGAAGGACTTCAGTGCACTTTCTTTCATGCAGGAGTGCCTGACATTTATTGATTAAAGTAACGTAAGCTGTAACTTCTCTTTCCACCTTACTTTGCATACCATAACCAAGCACCTTCGGTTATAGGTAGTAATAGGCTGTTTTCACATAACATTAAGCCTAGAGTAGACACACATTTATTGAGAGTTTGATAGCCTATTATTGCACATAGAACTCGGAGAGTATTTGTGTTCTTTGTTCACTGGGAATATACATCAGAGGTCGGATCTAGCGCTTTCCGTTGTAGCATTTATGCCATTACTAGTCCAATGAATAAGAGCCCTGATATATTTAAACCTCAGTCGTAACAATATATATATAATATATATATATATAATATATATATATATATATATAATATATACGGTATATATGTATATATATAGAGTATATATATATATATACTGTATATATATATATATATATATGTTTCTAATCTCTCAGTGGGGTTCGAACCGCCGACCGTCAGGAAGATAGCCGACGCTTTAATCAACTACACCACGGCAGTCTAAAAGACACTCAACCCTCTATCCTATTTATGTTAGGGAGAAGGGAAACCCACAAGGCGAATATATATTCGCCTTGTGGGTTTCCCTTCTCCTTAACCCTTAATTAGCGGCTCACCACATAAGTCGTATTTAATAAAGCTGGACTATGTGGCGGCGCTCGACATAGGTCGAGTGGCAATTTCAGCACGTAATGTTGCTGAGAGAGAGAGACAAGTGGTGGCAGGAGACTAGCGAGCGTATGACTGCTCCAGACCACCGCGGCGAACCTACTGACACGAATCTCAGCTCCCTCCTCCCTCTCTCACTCGCTACATACTGAATTATATGGGGAAAGTACCGAATTACATGCTTTTTGCACTCGCGTTGCACGGTTATTGCAAGAAAACTAACCATCATAAAAGGATCGTTATGGTGTCATTCGAAAGCTCTGTTTATGCCCTTTCAGGGATAGGTACTTGTTTTACGTTCTGGGTCTTATTTAGGCATGAAAATGATCACGTAAACAGCCCTATTTTGGCTAAAAACACCCCGCTGGGCGGTACATATAAATAAACCGCATAGGCCGCTCGTAAGGTGTTAACATAAATAGGATAGAGGGTTGAGTGTCTTTTAGACTGCCGTGGTGTAGTTGATTAACCCTTAACTGGCGGCGTGCAACATATGTCGAGTGAAGTAAATTTGGACTAAGTGGCGGTGCACGACAGCTGTCGAGCGCCATTTTCAGCACGTAATGTTGCTGAGAGAGAGAGCTGAGCGGTGGGACCAGCGTAGTAACCTTATGACCGCTCCCCACGACCACCGTGGACCTACTGAACTGTAGCCCACCCTTCTCCCACCTTTCTCACTCGCTACACAGGGAATTATGAACGGAAATTACCTTATTATAGGGTATTTGCACTCGTGTTGCACGATCGTTGCAAGAGAACCAGTGGTCGTACAAGGATGTTTCGGGTGTCATTGGAAAGCTCTGTTTACGCCCTTTCAGGGATAAATACTTGTTTTACACTCTGGGTCTTATTTAGGCATAAAAATAATCACGTAAACAACCCTATTTTGGGTAAAAAAAAAACGTTGTGCGGTACGGTCAAATAGACCACCTAGCCCGCCAATAAGGTGTTAAAGCGCCGACTATCGTCCTGACGGTCGGCGGTTCGAACCCCACTGAGAGATTAGAAACATTTAGTGGCTCATGTGTATTTGTGATATATACTCAATATATATATATATTGTTTTATTGTTTTGTTTTCTATATACCCACTACTCCCACTCGGACATATGCTGAGCCTGTACATTCTTCCGCTGAACACGGTGAATCCGGTGAGGTCTTGTTCCAGTCTAGGGAGTGAAACATGTGAAGTACTCACTCATGGCTCGAAGCAGCCCCACCTCTGAAGCTGTTTTATCTTCTTGTTTCACTGTCTCACTCCCTAGACTCAGACCCTCACTTTCAGAACGCCACCTATAGAGCAATAAACTCACTAGGCATTGCCCCCCTGTAGCATATTTTTATTATGGGAATATTTATACAGTGCTATTTAATCAGGGAACAATGAGGTTATTTTATGGGTCTTTCGGTGGGCTTTGTGGTAATGCACTGATACTTAGTACAGCACAAATTCCATTCCAACAATATTTTCCCATTGACATATCGGGACTCCAACCCGGGTCCACCGGATTACCAGTCCAGTGGCAAGACCACTCCACCACACCTCTCTGTATATATATATATATATATATATATATATATATATATATATATATATATATATATATATATATATATATTGTTACGACCCTGGCGGCCACGAAACAGTTGGTTCGCTTGACCAGAGTGGTAACAGTGAGTTTTTTATGATTCTAAAGTCTCTGGTATAATTTTGGCTGTCTGGTGTTGCTTGCTTTCCTTTCACTTCAAATAAATCAAACAGCTAAATAATTATGTACTAGTCATAAAGGAAGCTTAGCTAGACAAATTATAAGTTCCAGAATAACTTTAAGATCATATTTAATTTACTAATTATTATTTAGATTAATTATGATTATTACAATTATTTATAATTAATTATGCTCAATTATTATACCGGTATTATATATTATTATTATTATTTATTGTGATGATTTGTCCAGAACGGTTTCCGCCACCAACGGGTTAAGACTAAAATAAGATGGAGATAATTTATTATAAAGTATTATTTCCTAAGTCTTTAGATATTTCTTATTTACTTGGATAATGTATTATTTATTATAAATAGTTATAGTAATTATCTTATTATTTTATCATCCTTCGTTATCATTGACTTTTTATAATTATCCTTTACCAGTACCATTGAAGAAGGGAAGATAATAAAGTCACCAATTCAACAGGAATAAATGTATTTATAAAACTAATTAATAAAAAGGTAACATAAATTATATAAAAAATAAAGGAAAATAAATAGAAAATAAATATGATCCAGGACGTACTGGTATATGATTGTCCGATCGTTCACTGCTCGCTAGTTTGCCCAATATTAAATAGTTTCAAGCCTTAATCAAGTATCACTATTGTTAATGGAAATTACAACAAGGACGCATTGCAATTTACTTAAGTATCAAAATATACTGTGCTTGACAAATTGATGAATACACAATTAGTTTCACTATTCTTTGATAAAGTCACCAATAAACCTCTCCATTGTCACACCGCATTATTAACCTTGCTAGATTCACAGAACAATATACAAACTAACACAAGGCGTGCGGCACGAAAGCTCACATCAACACATCTTGTAGTTATAACCTGTCATAATTTAACTGCAAGACCACACCACGCATGTTGTGTAAAAGTACAAAAATAATACTTGCGTTAATATACAGACCTCCAGCTTAATCAGTGCAAACTGACCGAGAAATTTACGAAAAATTGCAGATGTAAGTAACTCACAAGATACCGTAATTTTTGGCGACTTTAATTTACCTGTGACCAAATGGGGCGATACTCTTACTTCACACTCCGGACATGACTTGTATACGAACTTGCAAGAGACTTCGCTTTATCAATTTGTTCGAACGCCGACCCGTGGTAATAACGTTCTTGACATTGTACTTGCAACAAAAGAAGAAATGATAGAGAATTTGAATGTTGGTGATGAATTCAGTAACAGCGACCATCGTACGATAACTTTCACTTTAAAGTTTACTAGTAACGAACCAAATAGTAGCATCGAAAAAGTCCCTAGTTTCAAGAAAGCAAACTTCCATAAACTTAGAGCTATGTTTAAAGAAACTGACTGGAGCTTTTTAATTAACAATAACGACATAAATACATCTTGGAAGTTATTCGAAACCACTTACCTAAAAGCAGTGCAAGACTGCATCCCATCGAAAATACGGCGTCCAGGCCATAATAATAATCCCAAATGGTGGAATAAAGATATTTCAAACTGCCTCTTGCTAAAAAATTTGCTAATGATAGATTAAAATCCTCACAAAATGACGAAGAACGGGTGAAACTTGTAGAGCTACGACGCAAAGCCAAAAAGTTAATTAAGCAGAGTAAAAAGACCTTAGAGTTACATATTGCGAATCAAAGTAAAACAAACCCGAAAGAATTCTATAGTTATATCAGAAAGAAAAAAGTAGTTACTTCAACTGTTGGACCGTTAGTCGATGAAAATGGAGAATACACCAAAGACGAAGTACAAATGAGTAATGCCCTCAATACCTTCTTTGCATCAGTTTTTACAACAGAAGACCTCAGTGATATCCCTACACCATCGCCGATTCAGATTGATAATTCAGATTTTCTAAGCAATATCACCATTACAGAGAGAGAAGTATTGAATTGTTTAGATAAACTCAAGGTAAATAAAACGCTAGGACCTGATACAATCTCGCCTAGAGTTCTAAAGGAAGCTAAGGATGAGCTCTCCAAACCACTGACATTACTATTCAATAAATCCTTGCAGTCTGGAACTATGCCTGATCAGTGGAAGCTAGCCAACGTAACACCGATATTCAAAAAAGGCAGCAAATCCCTACCCAGTAACTATCGTCCAATTAGCTTAACCTCAGTTGTTTGTAAAATGCTAGAAACGGTCATACGAGACAGACTCGTAAATCACTAAGAGGAAAATAACATACTTAAAGATACTCAACACGGCTTTCGTAAAAAACGTTCCTGTTTAACAAACCTCTTAGACTTCTTCCACGATATCCTCAACCTCTACGATGAGAGTAAAGCTGTAGATATTATATACCTTGATTTTCCAAAAGGCCTTTGACAAAGTTCCCCACAAACGTTTACTGCTAAAACTAAAAGCGCATGGAATACAAGACGGTGTGTTGAAATGGATAGAAAATTGGCTCAGCAACAGAAAGCAAAGGGTAGTCATAAACGGTAAGGCATCTAAATGGACCAATGTAAGTAGCGGGGTACCCCAGGGATCGGTACTAGGACCAATTCTCTTTCTAATTTACATCAACGACATAGATGAGGGTCTCACCTGTACAATCTCAAAATTTGCTGACGATACAAAAATTGCAAATAGCGTACTCTCAAAAGAACAAGTTGACGATATGCAACACAATCTAGATAAATTGTCATGCTGGGCCCAAATTTGGCAAATGAGTTTCAATGCGGATAAATGTAAAGTACTACATGTCGGATACCTAAATGAGAAAGCAAACTATTCGATGAATGGCACTCAGCTTAAGAATGTAAACAGAGAAACCGATCTGGGAGTAACAATATCGAGTAACCTAAAACCGAGTCAACAATGTTCAGAAGTTGTTAAGAAGGCAAACAAAATAATTGGCTTTATAGGCAGGTCATTTGAGCATAAATCCAAAGAAGTTATCCTAACCCTTTACAATTCCTTAGTCCGCCCTCTTCTGGAATACTGCGTTCAATCCTGCTGCCCTTATTACCAAAAAGATATAAACAAGCTAGAACGAGTTCAACGTAGAGTTGCCAAAATTATACCTAGCCTAAAGAACAAACCATACGAAGAGCGTCTTAGAGAATTAAATCTATTTCCTTTAACCCAGCGCAGATTAAGAGGTGACTTAATTCAAGTGTTCAAAATCATCAAAGGCATCGACAATATGAACTGTAGTAAATACTTCACTATCGACCAATCTAATTATACGCAGGGAAACGGTTGCAAAATTATTGGTAAATCTTTTAACTCGCACGAATCTAAGAATTTCTTCTTCAATCGAGTTGTCAACTTGTGGAATGGGCTTCCCCGAAACGTTATAGACTGCATCACCGTTGATTCATTTAAACTCCGCCTAGACAAATATCTCTCATCAAACCCGTGACTGACTGCGTTTGTAAATGAATAACTTTATTTTATCCCCCCCTCAGTTACTAACCTATCTGTCCTCTACTAACTTCCTAATCCTGCCACGGACATTAGTTCCAGGGCAGTAATTCCCTTTCCAATGTTCCCTTACCCACTCTAAACCACTGTTTGGACACCTGATCCTTAGTGTTTTGGAGGACAAGCAACCTAGAAGGGTCACTAGACCTGTTGTTGCTTGATTTCCTTTGTACTCCTTTGTATGTTAAGTACGGTATCTTAGAGTTACAATTCAAAATTAAGTCAAGTTAAATAATTTCAATTAACTGAACACCATTACCACTTTAGTAATATAAAAATATAAATCTTATCTGTCACTGCCATGTCTGAACTATCTCCTCCATCGCCTCTCCTCGGGAGGCGTTGAATGTAGCTCTAAAACATGACATCACTCACCATCTGCGCATGCGTGAGAATCTAGGCCCCGCATCTCAAATGTACAACTATTATATTGGATTAGATTAGATTAACCTAACATAACCTAACATAACCTAACCTAACCTAACCTAACCCTAAAATATAACAAAAATAACCAAAATAACAAATATAACTAAATAAAACAATAACAAATATACCAAATACGAGTAAACAGGGATCTGCCTTGCTTAGGCCAATTGGCTTTCTGCAGACTCCCATTTTCTTATGTTCTTATGAGTAGGATCGATCGCTGGTTTCCTCAGTGACGGGCGGGCGTTCTACCGAGTGAGCTATGGAGCGATCTAGAAGGAATGGTTTGAAGGGTATATTTAAACGCCACGGAGGTGAGGGGCGGGGCCAAGGGGGCCTAGATTCTCACGCATGCGCAGATGGTGAGTGACGTTATGTTTTAGAGCTACATTCAACGCCTTCCCTCTCCTCACCCTCACGATCTCAGCCGAGTCAGGGATACAACTGATTTCCAAACCCCATTCTACCCCTGAATACATATTCTATTTGGTCTCTAGCGAATCACCAAGCCGTGATTCGTCATGACGTGATGGAAAGTTTCAGTCTCGTGGTGCCGCCTACAATCATATCACTGGTGGCATGCCGGCGCCAATTAGACAGATCTCACCCCCACGTGTTTGACCCCTCCACACGGGCCGAACCATCTATGTCCAGATGGGGTCCTGGGGGTCATGGTGGAGTGAGTGTAGAGGGCTTAATTCCGTCAACTGGATAGTTTATATTTCCAGACTGGTTGCACCGTCTCACCGTCTGTCACACCTCCAAAAACAGAATGCGACAAAGGGGAGTATTTGATAAACATTTTAAGCACGTGACAGACCATCTGCCAAAACAGTCTGTACAACCTTTATGTGGCGAATGTCAACGGCGTATTCTTGTAGCAGTAGGCTCCACCTGGTGAGGCGTTGGTTTTTGTCTCTAAACTTATTTAAGAATTTTAGTGGATGGTGGTCAGTATATACCGTGATTGGGCCAGGGGCAGATTGAACATAAACTCCAAAGTACTGAAGGGACAAACTCAAAGCCAAAAGCTCCTTCTCTATGACTGAATAATTATGTTGGGCGGAGTTCAATTTCTTACTAAAATAACAGATGGTATGCAAGGCCTTTGACCCATCTTCCTGGAGCAACACCACTTCGACCCCTGTGGTACTGGCATCTACAGCAAGAGAAAATAATTTATACAAAAATCAGGGGCACGGAGAACAGGATAAGTAGACAAAATATTCTTAGTTGCATTAAATGTCTCATCACACTCTGGAAATCATTTAAAGTTAGTGTCCTTCCTAAGAAGATCAGTCAAAGGGGAATTTAGGTTTGAAAAATTAACTATAAACCTCTGGTAGTATCCAATCATGACCAAATACCTCTGAATCTCTTTCTTATTACTAGGGGCAGGGAATTCCAGAATGGCATCTACCTTTGCAGTGGGATGTACAACCTGACCCTGACCCACTCTATACCCAAGATACTGTAGGGTGTTTTTAACAAAGTCACATTTAGTTAAGTTGACAACCAGGTTAGCCTCAGCAAGGCAGGAAAACAACAAAGCTATTTGTTGGAGATGTGTTTCCCATGTATGACTGAACAGGAGGATATCATCTATATAAACCACACATCCAGGTATGCCCTGAGTCAGTTGGTTCATCAAACGCTGGAATGTGGCTGGTGCATTTTTCATACCATATGGCATAACCTCACAATAGAAGGCCTGGTTTTTTGCTACAAAGCAAGATATTTCTCTGGCCCTAGGGATGAGAGGGACTTGCCAATAATCTTTCATCAGATCTATTTTGGTGATGAAACTTGTTGTGCCAATCTGATCTATACAATCATCTATTCTTGGTAAGGGGTATGTGTCAGTCCTTGTTACCGAGTTGACTTGCCTACATTCTATACAAAAATGATACTTCCCACCCGGCTTTGGAACAAGGGTGACCGGGCTACTCCACTGACTCATAGCTCTGGTGATTAGTTTATTATGACTATTATTTATTATTTATATTATACTATTATATTATTATTTATTAGTTTATTATTATTTATTAGTGACCCTTCTAGGGTCACTAGATCTGTTGTTGCTTGATTTCCTTTGTACTCCTTTGTACTCCTTTGTATGTTAAGTACGGTATCTTAGAGTTACAATTCAAAATTAAGTCAAGTTAAATAATTTCAAGTAAACTGAACACCATTACCACTTTAGTAATATAAAAATATAAATCTTATCTGTCACTGCCATGTCTGAACTATCTCCTCCATCGCCTCTCCTCGGGAGGCGTTGAATGTAGCTCTAAAACATGACATCACTCACCATCTGCGCATGCGTGAGAATCTAGGCCCCGCATCTCAAATGTACAACTATTATATTGGATTAGATTAGATTAACCTAACATAACCTAACCTAACCTAACCTAACCTAACCTAACCCTAAAATATAACAAAAAATAACCAAAATAACAAATATAACTAAATAAAACAATAACAAATATACCAAATACGAGTAAACAGGGATCTGCCTTGCTTAGGCCAATTGGCTTTCTGCAGACTCCCATTTTCTTATGTTCTTATGAGTAGCATCGATCGCTGGTTTCCTCAGTGACGGGCGGGCGTTCTACCGAGTGAGCTATGGAGCGATCTAGAAGGAATGGTTTGAAGGGTATATTTAAACGCCACGGAGGTGAGGGGCGGGGCCAAGGGGGCCTAGATTCTCACGCATGCGCAGATGGTGAGTGACGTCATGTTTTAGAGCTACATTCAACGCCTTCCCTCTCCTCACCCTCACGATCTCAGCCGAGTCAGGGATACAACTGATTTCCAAACCCCATTCTACCCCTGAATACATATTCTATTTGGTCTCTAGCGAATCACCAAGCCCCATTATCATGACGTGATGGAAAGTTTCAGTCTCGTGGTGCCGCCTACAATCATATCACTGGTGGCATGCCGGCGCCAATTAGACAGATCTCACCCCCACGTGTTTGACCCCTCCACACGGGCCGAACCATCTATGTCCAGATGGGGTCCTGGGGGTCATGGTGGAGTGAGTGTGGAGGGCTTAATTCCGTCAGCTGGATAGTTTATATTTCCAGACTGGTTGCACCGTACACCTCCAAAAAGAGAATGCGACAAAGGGGAGTATTTGATAAACATTTTAAGCACGTGACAGACCATCTGCCAAAACAGTCTGTACAACCTTTATGTGGCGAATGTCAACGGCGTATTCTTGTAGCAGTAGGCTCCACCTGGTGAGGCGTAGGTTTTTGTCTCTAAACTTATTTAAGAATTTTAGTGGATGGTGGTCAGTATATACCGTGATTGGGCCAGGGGCAGATTGAACATAAACTCCAAAGTACTGAAGGGACAAACTCAAAGCCAAAAGCTCCTTCTCTATGACTGAATAATTATGTTGGGCGGAGTTCAATTTCTTACTAAAATAACAGATGGTATGCAAGGCCTTTGACCCATCTTCCTGGAGCAACACCGCTTCGACCCCTGTGGTACTGGCATCTACAGCAAGAGAAAATAATTTATATAAAAATCAGGGGCACGGAGAACAGGATAAGTAGACAAAATATTCTTAGTTGCATTAAATGTCTCATCACACTCTGGAAATCATTTAAAGTTAGTGTCCTTCCTAAGAAGATCAGTCAAAGGGGAATTTAGGTTTGAAAAATTAACTATAAACCTCTGGTAGTGTCCAATCATGACCAAATACCTCTGAATCTCTTTCTTATTACTAGGGGCAGGGAATTCCAGAATGGCATCTACCTTTGCAGTGGGATGTACAACCTGACCCTGACCCACTCTATACCCAAGATACTGTATGGTGTTTTTAACAAAGTCACATTTAGTTAAGTTGACAACCAGGTTAGCCTCAGCAAGGCAGGAAAACAACAAAGCTATTTGTTGGAGATGTGTTTCCCATGTATGACTGAACAGGAGGATATCATCTATATAAACCACACATCCAGGTATGCCCTGAGTCAGTTGGTTCATCAAACGCAGGAATGTGGCTGGTGCATTTTTCATACCATATGGCATAACCTCACAATAGAAGGCCTGGTTTTTTGCTACAAAGCAAGATATTTCTCTGGTCCTAGGGATGAGAGGGACTTGCCAATAATCTTTCATCAGATCTATTTTGGTGATGAAACTTGTTGTGCCAATCTGATCTATACAATCATCTATTCTTGGTAAGGGGTATGTGTCAGTCCTTGTTACCGAGTATACTTGCCTACATTCTATACAAAAATGATACTTCCCACCCGGCTTTGGAACAAGGGTGACCGGGCTACTCCACTGACTCATAGCTCTGGTGATTAGTTTATTATCAATCATACCATCTAGTTCTACTTGCAAAATACCGCGACGTCGAGGGGAGACACGGTAGAGAGATAATTTTATTGGGTCAGCATCCCCAACATCAACATCATGAGCAGCCAGTGAAGTGAGACCTGGAACATCCCGGAACACACATTGAGTCTGTGAAAGAACATTGATTAGTTAACTAGCTTTATCAGGGGAAAGGTAACACAGGTGATTAGGAAACTCCTTCCAGGAACCAGAATTATCCCCAAAACTATTTAGATTACCTAGAGTTAGATGACTGAAGACATCCTCAGCCTTGGGATCAAGACTGGCACACTCAGGACCCGGGACAGTCTGGCATGGGGCAGATGAACACTTCTCATCGCCCATACCAGAGTGCCCAAGGTTACCCACATCAAGAACAGCAACTGAGAGAGAGTCTGAGGGAGAAGAGTCAAGGGCGCGATGGTAAGGCTTCAGCATGTTGATGTGAAAGACCTGTTGAGACTTATTCCTGTCTGGAGTAGCCACAACCTAATCTGTCTCACCAACATGTTTTATTACTTTGTAGGGACCACACAACCTAGCAGCCAGGGGTTGGCCAAATAAGGGGAGCAGAACCAGGACTTCATCCCCAGGTTGAAAGTCCCGAATTCGAGCCCGCTTATCATACCAAACCTTCATGGCATTTTGTGCAACCTACAAATTCTGGGCCGCAAACTCACAAGAGGTTCATAATCGAGTTTTGAATTCAGAGACATATTTGATTAGATTCAGTTCCCCCTCATGACCGACAAAGTCATCCTTTAACCGCGTACTTTGTGACCAAAGCTCAACGCGTTAGGGGAAAAACTGACTGATTCTGTGGGGACTTCACTGGTCGCGAACAGCAAAAAGTGCACACCCTTGTCCCCGTCACCTCCAGTCTCCTCACAATATTTCCTTAACATCGATTTCAAGGTCTGATGGTAGCGTTCGAGAACCCCCTGACTCTCAGGGTGGTAGGAGCTAGATTTGTTGTGGTCTATGCCCAATTCCTTAAGGGTGTCGGGAATAGTGTATGATGATCCCGACTGTTTGGAGTCAAAATGGGTATTTGAATTTGGCGGTATTGTATAGTAATTACGATTATCGTATAAATACGATAGAATATGACTCTTTTGTGATCTTGTATGTCTCTGTGACGTCACGATCTCTCCTACAGCACGACGTAGGACGAGTAGATCGTATATTATAAGATTGTAAATAAGTTAAGTTATAAAAGGCCTAATATGCTATTAAGCAATATTGCCATGGTCTTATGTAGTATATATGAATTTATCGTATATATTAATATAATTTATCGTATAGAGCAACCTAAATGCGGTACGATAATTTGGGCTCCTGGCGGTTTGCCAAGGCAGCAAGGTGTGCTTTTGAGGTATGCCAGAGCCTTCACGAACACCAACCAGTTAACATCTAATTTTCCGCCCTCAGTTGATCGTGCTTTTGTGCCTCTAATCACAATACACATACAGCAATACACACAACTACACCATCACGACGCTCTCATCGACATCATGACTGACTGATAGATAAGCATATTATTCATATCCATTCCCATGTAATCATTTATTCTTTCTTTAACTTGACTCGTGTCTCGGGACCGAAGTCTCGTTCCCCATTGTCCACCGCCATATTGGGTAAAACGTTCTCCCTTGCCTCATTGCCACGGGGAACTATTGGTGAGTTAATTCCTGGCTAATATTAACCCTTATAACCTTACCCTATAATTGTATACATTTATTATGTGAGACCTTTGGATATAAATTAGCTTGTTTCAGATTGAATTCAATTTAGATATAGAGTATTCATTTAGATTGATTTTATTTGATTCATTATAGCTTAGTAATATTTAACTTCCATTGATAGTTTACCACATTGGTGCCCAGACCCGGGAATTAGCTACCAGTAAGGGATTTTAAGGCAATGAACAAGGGGACATATAACAGGATGCAGGAACAACTCTATGATAAACTGGCAAGGCTAGCCAAGCGATGGTTAGAGCCGGAATGCAGGGTCACTTCGTTGTGCCTGCCTAAGTCCTGCATCCCACCCATCATCTTTCCCCAATAATTTTCTTTTCTGTTTCAGACTTCCTGTGACATATGACCTGACCTAACATTGTTTCTTGTTCAATATGATCCATTAGTAGGTATTGCTATGAAGTGTACTATTTTTTCTCCATAACATAGAAGTCCGCCGGTTGGCGTCTCTTAAGTAGCCTATTATTTGGCCGTTGTTTTTGTGACGTAATTTAGATACATAGCCTATAGGCTCGCAAGCAAAATGGATAAAAACGGTAAAGAGACACCGTCTAGTGGGGTGCTGAACAAAGCCCCTAAAAATCAAAGGGCGGGACTTCGGGGAGTAATAAATAGGCTAATAGTGGACGTCAACACTTTCATCACTACTGCTGAACTAGAGGAATTGGAGGCTAGATTAGAAAACGTCCAGGTCACCCACGGTCGTATTACGGCTCTGAGTGAGGTGATTGTGGCTGCCATGACAGAGGAGGAAGAGATTGTTACAGAGTGTGATAATCGCGCCCTCTATGACGAACCTGTCTTTAGAGCGAAGTACCTATTACAGCGTGCTGTCGCAAGTAAGAAGGGAGGCGATAATGAGGCCCATAGAAGGGCTGACCCAAAACATACTGTACACCTCCCAAAGCTCAATCTTCCTACATTTGGGGGCAAGTTAACCGAGTGGTTAGCTTTCTGGGACGTATTTCGATCTACGGTTCATGAATCCTCTTTGGATAATGTCCGCAAGTTTCACTATCTGAAGGGACAAATGGAAGGAGAGGCCTTACATTTAATAGAGGGGTTTGCAGTAGTGGGTGGTAGTTATCTTGAAGCGGTACACTTATTAGAGTCCACATACGGGGATAGAGAGCAGTTGAAGATGGCCCATGTCATTGCCTTGTTGGGGCTCACAGAACCACAGTATAAGGTTGATGAGTTGACAAACTTCAGGGCAAATATGGAGTGCCATACTCGATCGCTAGATACCCTAGGGCTTACCACGCAGGAAATGATAGTCATTATCTTGCGTCAGAAGCTTCCTATGGCAATACTTGATAAGGTAAGATCATTTGAGCTGGGGGAGTTCAAAACTCAGTTCAGTAAGGAGATCAATAATCTACAGTTGAACAAAGGGAGAATGTATGAGTCGGGAGGGAGTGAGAATGTGGAGAAGAGGGGAACAGTAAGCATGACAGTGGGGACTAAAGTAAAGAAAGAGGGTGTGTATAAGAAACCTGCTCAGATTCTATGTAAGCTATGTAACAACAAACATAAATGGAGTTTCTGCATAAAATACCCAACAAATGAGACAAAACTAGCACAGGCGAAAAGATTGAAGCTATGTGTAGGTTGTCTAAGTAAAGAACATGGTAAGCAGGGACAATGTACTGCTACATACTTAAGGCCCTGTCGCCACTGCAAAGGACATCACTTTGATAAGTTGTGTCCTACAGCAGATAAAGTCAAAGACGTCAAAAATGAGGGTACTACAACTGTGGCACTAGGTAGCACGCAAGACACCACTATATTGCCCACAATACAGATTCCCATGGAAGGTAATGACAGTAACAAAGTTTGTCGGGTACTTCTAGATCAAGGGTCTCAACGTTCCTTTATAAAGAGGTCCGTACTAGTGGGACTGAAGCACCGAATCGTAGGGGCTGAGACTCTTCGATTACAGGGCTTCACAGGGGTTACTGATAAGCAAGACTACGAGATAGCGGAGATTTCATATTTCTATCGTAAAAACCGGTACTTTATGACTTGTATCGTAGTAGACACCCTACCAGAATATGTATCTGTGGGTGTGAAGAAGGTGGAACACGCATTACGTAGCAAATGGGTTAACTTGTCAGATCCCATGGGAAATCAGAGTGAGGTGCATGTTCTACTTGGTGTGGATCATTATTATGAAGTAGTATACCCTGGATTTAAAAAGATGTGTGGTGTAATTTTAATCCCCACTAAATTTGGATACTGCATGAGCGGAAAGGTGCATACTACACAGTCAAAGGTTCTGGTCGACACGGTCTCGATATATAGAGTCAATGTAACCGCGGCAGAGGAGTTGGGAAGGGAGGATTCCCAACCTAGTGACCCTAAGATGGCTGCCGAGTTCGACCTGGAACGACTGTGGAGATTGGATCACATAGGCATTAATCCTATGGAGACTGATTATGACTCGGAAGTTGCGCTACAAAGGTTTGACGAGTCTGTGTGCTACTGTGCCTCAGACAAGCAATATAAAGTTAGTTTACCCTGGAAGAACAGTGAGATAAGCCTGCCTACCAACTATGGTTTGGCATTAGGTCGCTTGCGCGCATTGCAGCGGAAATTGTCTAACGAACCGAGCACGCGCCAGGCGTATGACGATGTATTTCGGAGTTATGAGGATAGGGGTTTTATTGAGAGAGTCGATGTCGAGGAACCGTGTAAGAAGGGTAGGGTTCACTATCTGGCCCATCATGGGGTAAAGAAAGACAGCGTTACCACACCAATACGGGTGGTGTATGACTGTTCTGCCCACCAAGGTCAACAACCCAGTCTGAATGACTGCCTGTTGACAGGTCCGTCCATGGTGTCGGACCTGTCCCAACATCTATTGCGGTTTAGGCTGGGGAAGTACGCCTATACCAGTGACATCGAGAAAGCATTCTTGATGGTCAAGCTCAAGGAGGAAGATAGAGATGTTACCCGCTTTCTTTGGTTCAGCGACATTAGCGACTCTGAAAGTCCCATCATAATATACCGTTTTCGGGTTGTACTCTTTGGGGCCACTTGCTCGCAGTTTTTGTTAAATGCCACAATCAGAAAACATCTAGCTGACACTCATGAGGACACAAGTAAACTATCTCGCGGATTATACATTGACAATTTGCAGGGTACTAGCGATAGTCAAGATGATTTGTTGTATGCATACTGGCAAGCACGCAGATTGTTTGCGGATGCACATCTATTTCTCCGCGAGTGGGTTACTAATAGTGAAGATCTTCAGAGTTTAATACAGGTGGATGGTATGGCATCTCTTAACCAGGAGAAGTCCAGAAATTTGGGGATGATCTGGCAACCTAAACATGACAAACTAACTTTTCAAACAAGGTCTTTTGCTCAGCAGACAGGAGCGCACACAAAAAGAAGTCTGTTGAGCAAAGTTGCGCAATTTTTTGATCATCCTTTGGGTCTAGCATTACCTGTTACCATAAGAGCTAGGATTCTAATGCAGGAAGTTTGGAGACGTAAAATAGGATGGGATGACAGTTTGCCCGAGGACCTGAATGACCAAGGGACATTGTTGTTGAATGAATATGCCATCCTATGTACTAAACCTATACCTCGTAAAGTGGCGGCGTTCGGTGACGTTACGTTACACACGTTTTGCGATGCTAGCGCCACGGCATACGGGGTAGCCATATATGTTGTTACTTCATTTGGGGCACATTTAGTTACAGCCCGGGCCAAAGTAGCCCCGGTTAAAAAGGTAACTATCCCTAAAATGGAATTGACTGCCATGCTGCTATTAGCACGTCTGGTGCAACATGTACGCGCAGCATACGAGAGCGAATTAAATATTGAAATCGTTCACGTATGGTGCGATAGTCAGGTCGCACTCAACTGGATACATAGCAAGAAGTCTCTGCCAGTTTATGTGCGGAATAGGGTAGATGAGATTAGAGCCCTTTTGCCAGACGTTGCTTATCATTATGTAAATACAAAGGAAAACCCTAGTGATCTCATAACTAGGGGTATAACGGCTAGCCAGTTAATGAAGTCCGAATTGTGGTGGCATGGTCCAAAGTGGCTGCTCCATGAAAGTGAATGGACGATATGGCATGCTGTTGGTGAGGGACTTCTGCCACTGGAAACAGTGGCAGTTACAGCCCAACCAAATGAGCCACCGGGTCCTATCATGAAGTGGGCAAGATTCGGTGACTATAATAAACTAGTCAGAGTTGTAGCTTGGGTGTTGCGATATGTATCCAATCTCAAGCTTAAAGTAACGGGCCAACTCTGCAACAGGGGTCACAACATTGATGCTCGTGAATTTAAAGCAGCTGAAGTAACTTTGATCAAATTGGTTCAAGTAGAAACCTTTTCCAATGAATTAGAATCCTTGAAAAGCTCGAATAAGACATTAATGCCTAATATAGTGCGTCAACTAAGGTTGCACCTAGACAATGGCCTCATCAGGTGTGAGGGTCGCCTGAAGTGGTCGGGTGTACCAGACGGCACAAACCGACCTATACTTATGCCAACAAGACATCACGTTACTGATCTATTGATCATACGTGCACATAGGGATGTAAAACACTACGGGGTATGTCATATTATATCAAATTTACGTCTCATATGGTGGATACCCAGAGTTCGACAAGTAGCTCGACGCGTAGTGAGAAAGTGTGTAATATGCCAGAGACTAAAGGGTAAACCATATGCAACTGGACCAGCTCCACCTCTACCTGAATGCCGTGTAAAGCACGTAGAACCTTTCCAAGCGGTAGGATTAGATTACACAGGGGCATTGAAGACGAGGGAGCATGAGAAGGTTTATATATTATTGTTTACCTGTGCGACGTCTCGAGCGGTACACCTAGAACTATGTGATAATATGTCTAGCGAAGAATTTATGCTGGCGTTTAGACGGTTTTGTGCCCGTCGTTCATTCCCTCAACTCATTCTTAGCGACAATGCTCCCACTTATGTCCAAGCATCAAAATATCTAAAGGATATGAGTAGTGATCCTACTATCATCACTTTTTTGGGAGAGAAGAAGTGCGAATGGAGGTTCATTCCAGTTAAGGCACCTTGGTTTGGTGGCATGTGGGAACGGTGTGTCGGCATAGTAAAGTCAGGACTCAGAGCGGTTGTAGGACGTGCTCTATTAAAGAAGAGTGAGTTGACGACAGTCCTCACAGAGATAGAGGCAGTCGTGAATGATCGACCGCTTACGTATGTGTACACCGACCTTCAAGAACCACTACCATTAACGCCAGCTCACTTGCTATAAACCATTGACTGCGTTTCCATCTGATTTTCAGTCCATAGTAGAGTTAGAGGATCCCTCGTTGTACTCTGAGGTAGCGGTGTCTAAGAGATACCAGTATATATCCAGGATAATCGAGGATTTTAGGAAACGGTGGATTAGTGAATATCTGCTAGCATTGAGGGAAAGGAGTGTTACTCCCTCTGGTAGACCAACGGCACCTACAGTTGGTGAAGTTGTTTTAATTAAAGAAGATAGTCCTCGTTTATACTGGAAATTAGGCCGCGTATTGGAGGTATACAAGGGGGCAGACTCTGTAGAGCGGGTGGCGCTATTAAAGACAGCCACTGGAACTACTGTTCGTCCTATCGCACGTTTGTACGCTTTGGAGCTCGATTCCGCATTGCAATCTGAGGCTCCACCTGTTATTGCTGGGTCCGAGGATTCTCAAAGGAACGACTCACCTCATACTGATGGTGATCATTCTCGGACCGGGACGCGTCCCAGACGCGCTGCTGCTGGCGCCGTCGACTTGTGGCGTCAGAAGATAGCCTCTGGGCAACTTTAGGTTTAAGGTGGGGTTCAGGTCTTTTTTGTGGGGGGAGTGTATCGTATAAATACGATAGAATATGACTCTTTTGTGATCTTGTATGTCTCTGTGACGTCACGATCTCTCCTACAGCACGACGTAGGACGAGTAGATCGTATATTATAAGATTGTAAATAAGTTAAGTTATAAAAGGCCTAATATGCTATTAAGCAATATTGCCATGGTCTTATGTAGTATATATGAATTTATCGTATATATTAATATAATTTATCGTATAGAGCAACCTAAATGCGGTACGATAATTTGGGCTCCTGGCGGTTTGCCAAGGCAGCAAGGTGTGCTTTTGAGGTACGCCAGAGCCTTCACGAAGACCAACCAGTTAACATCTAATTTTCCGCCCTCAGTTGATCGTGCTTTTGTGCCTCTAATCACAATATACATACAGCAATACACACAACTACACCATCACGACGCTCTCATCGACATCATGACTGACTGATAGATAAGCATATTATTCATATCCATTCCCATGTAATCATTTATTCTTTCTTTAACTTGACTCGTGTCTTGGGACCGAAGTCTCGTTCCCCATTGTCCACCGCCATATTGGGTAAAACGTTCTCCCTTGCCTCATTGCCACGTGGAACTATTGGTGAATTAATTCCTGGCTAATATTAACCCTTATAACCTTACCCTATAATTATATACATTTATTATGTGAGACCTTTGGATATAAATTAGCTTGTTTCAGATTGAATTCAATTTAGATATAGAGTATTCATTTAGATTGATTTTATTTGATTCATTATAGCTTAGTAATATTTAACTTCCATTGATAGTTTACCACAACGATTTCGGCTAATACCTTATGTACTGGAGTTTATTATTAATTGCATGTTAATTATTAGCTTTAGTGCATCAATCTATACATCAGCAATGGATGTATCATGAAACAATATAGTAGGTTCGAATTATTATGAGCCGGCTGTCATATGTAATTTCGCGAAGCGATCAAGGGCCGGCCTTCAGTCTCATCAAATCAGCCGTAACAACAACACCTCCCTCCGGTTCTGACTCAACCTAAAATTCACCATGTACTACCGCTATTAATATATATCTTCAGTCCAACATCACCAGTCCTCTAAGCTAAGTTCATAATGCATTGATATTATATTACGTGAACATTCCTACATGTCAGTCATATGAAGTAGCCGTGTGTGAGAGGACAAGAATCTACCCATAGAAACAACCACACTTCATATTGGTAATTATATAATTTAACTTATTGTCGCGATGATTGAATAATTTAATATATATATATATATATATATATTCCCCACAATAATTGGTCCTTCGAACTCTGGTACTTATTATATTACCGTATTAGTGATTGTTTTCATCCATTTTTCGCTTGTGGGTTTACAAATGGCTGCTGCCGCGTTCGGTGTTGGGCTGACTTCTCTTTCAATAGTGTAGTAGCCTAGCTTTTTCCTCGTGTTTTTTTCGGGGGAACACCGTCTCTATGGTTTTGGGGGGTCTAGTTTCCCGGTTATTGGACGTTGTGCTTCTTAGCTTTATTTGAGGGTTTGCTGGGCTAGTACCGAATGAATTGAATTTAATTGAATTGAATTAAATTTATTTTGCTCCGACTTTTACAAAACGTATGGAGCACAGCCCCTTACATATTACACATGTACAATATGCCTTTGCTAACTAAATTAGCGTAAACGTAAATACACTGGTACATCTTAACCCTTAATTAGCGGCTCACCACATAAGTCGAGTTAAATCAAGCTGGACTATGTGGCGGCGCTCGACATAGGTCGAGTGGCAATTTCAGCACGTAATGTTGCTGAGAGAGAGAGACAAGTGGTGGCAGGAGACTAGCGAGCGTATGACTGCTCCAGACCACCGCGGCGAACCTACTGACACGAATCTCAGCTCCCTCCTCCCTCTCTCACTCGCTACATACTGAATTATATGGGGAAAGTACCGAATTACATGCTTTTTGCACTCGCGTTGCACGGTTATTGCAAGAAAACTAGCCATCATAAAAGGATCGTTATGGTGTCATTCGAAAGCTCTGTTTATGCCCTTTCAGGGATAGGTACTTGTTTTACGTTCTGGGTCTTATTTAGGCATGAAAATGATCACGTAAACAGCCCTATTTTGGCTAAAAACACCCCGCTGGGCGGTACATATAAATAAACCGCATAGGCCGCTCGTAAGGTGTTAAACAAACCATATTAAATGTCCTAAGACTTGATCTATCTAGGCTATACATATTAAACGTTCTTTTGAGAAAAAGTGACAGATTCTTCATACATTTTAAGTTAGTATTATTCATTAGCATTATATATTTATACTGTGTTGGGTTATGCCTGTAGTAATGAGAAATATATATATTCCTTAACTATACAATATCCTCATTTTGACAAATAAACAACAAATGAATTTCGTCCCCCACCACATTCTCATTACATTTAGTACATACCCTGTCTTCTCTATCAATATGTCTGTGTCTACCAGTATTAACTGGTAATTTATTATTACTTGCTTTCAGTTTACTTATAGCTAGTCTCTCTCCCTTATCCAATTTCACAAGATAATCCTCTATACTGAAGACAAATTTATAAGTTCTATAGCTACTACAAATGGCCTTACTTAAAAAATTACTATTCCATTTTGTTTTCCATTGATCTTTAAGCTGTTGTTCTATTGCCAATCTGAACCAGGCTGGGTTTATTACATTTTGTGACAACCAGACTCCAGACATCCCACAATCATTACAAATACTTTTAACACAATTCAACCAAGGTGAAGTATAAACACCAACCTGATCCAAATGGAACAAACACTTGTACATTATATAACTTAACTTACTAGTTTTACCAGTAATTAATCTCGCCCAGTAACCAATCATTGAACACTTAATATTTATGTCTATAGGATATTCACCAAGTTCACCATACACCATGTCATTACTTGTATACTTATGAACATATAATGTATGCTTTAAAAACTTCAAATGAAGCTGTTCTAATTCTCTATTAACATAATGTCCCCATACCTCAGCAGCATACAACATAACAGGTCTAACCATTGCTTTAAACAATTCAAGCTGTATATCAACTGGTAAATTAAATGTTCTGCATTTACTAATCAATGAATACATAGCCCGTGTAGCTTGCTGTTTTAATTCTAATTCTCCTTGGCGGAATCTGCCATTGTAATTAAAAGTTAAACCCAAATATATATATTCACCTGTCACTTCAATGTCTGTTGTCCCAAATTTAAAGTTATACCTACCAGTATCTACCTTTCCTCTACTAAATATAACGATTTTTGTTTTGCTACAATTTACTTTCAATTTCCAGTTGTTACAATAAGCTTCCAGTGCTAACAAGGTACTTTTCGGAGGGTGGTTTCGTTCGATTAAATTTCGCGTAGTTAGGCTAGGCCTACAGGTGTCTTTGATTGATTTTTCATATCGTTTTTCGTAGTTCTTGGTGTTCTATGTGTTGGGTCATTGTGAGGTTCTAATTTAAATTTTGCTGGAGGGGAGGGTTTCTCATGTGACATAATTTAATTTCATAACATAGCCTAGTTGCTGATAGTTACAGTCATGAGAGTCGGTCTTGGTTGATTCCTAATCGATTGACAGTCAGTAGTCAGACCTCATGATTGTGGCATAAACAACTAGGCATACCTGAAAAGGTTCAATCCGTCAGTTCTTCACCTTAACCTTTCTTTTTGAATGGATATTGCCTTTATTTTTGTTTTTATTTCATTGTGGCTCAAAAGAATCATCCCACAGCCGCTTCTGGGAATGGCATCGGGGTGAATTTCGTACCGTCCGCCTCCTATAACCAGAGCCCGGGGAAAGTAGTGGGCATATTAGGCCACAGCTACGTGAGCCGAATAGGCGTGTCCCATAGAGAGTACCACGACCCGGGATTTGTAGTGAGGGCGTTTGGTGCCCCAGGAGCCACCCTTGATAACATCAAAACCAAACAGGTTTGTGATGATCTGTTGAACCTCACACCCGAAATCACTGTATTGGTGTTGGGAGGCAACAACATTGTCTCTGGGGTAGTCCCGCAGGAGTTAGCTGCGAAGATAAAGGATTTGGCCCTTGAGATAGAGGCACAAGCGAACGGTCGCTGCCTTGTACTGGGGATTGAGCAGAGGGCATCTCCTCGGGGTATTCCGGCTGATGAATACCACAAGGTAAAATACTTAGTCAATGCTCTCCTAAAGAAGAAACATAAGCACCTTGGTGGTCAGTTATTCCCGTACAGTTTCGGGACCCAATACATGTCCGAGGATGGCGTCCATCTCACCTATGAAGGCAGCGAGCGTTTGTTGGCCCAAATACTCAAGATGGTAGGGGACCATCTTTCCTCGCAATAAGCCAGTCTCCTATCTGATAACCCAGGTCATAAAGTATGTTGTATTCAGGTTAGATAATTTCCATTGCCACATGATTTAGATTAAGGGGGATGAACTATTTATGTGACTTGTTTGTAGTATAATTTTGCATTATGAGGATCTTTCTCTGTTGATTCCTAAGCGATTAACAATCAGTATTCGGACCTCATTGTTGTTTATTGAGTTAATAGAATAAGAATTTAACAATGGCAGATTTAATGAAACTAAAGATTTTGAAGGGAGGGATGAAGGGAAGCTTGAATAAGTGCTTCAGAGATCTTGACGTGTTTTTAGACAGTGCTTCAGCTGATCAGATTAAGGGCAAGAAGGCTACAGTAACTAAATCGCTTGCCACCTTTGGCAATTATGCTCAGCAGGTATATGGTTTGTTGTCAGGTCCTGAAAAGGTGGAAGACGAGATGTCAGCAGATCTTGAATATATTGAAGATATTAATAAAGCCTTAGCCAGATTAGCTTCAACTCAAGAATTGCACACTGTTAAGGATACCGGTACTCCAAAGGCAACTGGTTTTAACATTCCGAAACTTACTCTGCCAACCTTTTCTGGGGATCCAACTACCTGGACTGGATTTTGGGATATTTTTGAGTGTTCCGTTCATCGGAATAAGACTCTTACATCCATCCACAGGTTTACGTATCTCTGTGGAGAATTGAAAAGGAGGCCTTGCAGCTGATAGAGGGGTACAAGCTAGAAGCTACAAGCTATGAGTCTGCAGTGGATCTATTGAAAAAAACTTATGGGAGAGGGGAAATAATCAAGACTGCATTAACCCTCCAGGCCCGAGCAGGCTCTCCTAATGACGGAGCTCGTATCCGGGCTATCTGGTCGAATATCAACAAAAGTAAACTAAGGCTAATCTCGCTTAATATATTACCTACATTAATCAAACATATATAAAAATGAGCGCCTTACCTTCCTGCGTAGAATGGCGTTGAGTAGAGCTCTCTAGCTCAACTGGTTCCGGAGTGATGGTGATGGAAGTGAAGGTAACTTTTGCCGCGTATTTACCTCGGCGCGTCCGAATACTCAACCGCGGCCCCGGCTACGACGCCCAGTTGCACTCGTCGCTCCACCCGCAATTGTGCCGGGAAGCGATTTGATAGTGTTTTATTGGTTATTCTGTCATTTATTATAGTTATGTTATTTTCACTCAATAAAGTTATTTATATGAACTTATTTGTGTCTCTGTCACTTATTACTTCGTTTTATTATTATTATTATGATTATTAGTGTCACTTTCACTGGACTTTGATAATTGGTAGTGTCATTTCCCCTTTTATGTATTGTTAGGTAAGCTAATAATATATATAGTGTCACTGTCACTTATTCATATTGTTATGAAGGCACTTATTATTACTTGTGTGTGTCTCTTTCACTTATACTTAGTTTTATTATTATTATACTGTCACTTTGACTGGCCTAGGCTTATTGAGTGTTATTTTCACTTATTTATTGTTAGAAATATATATTTTAGTGTCACTTTCACTTGTTCATATTGTTATGAAGCCACTTATTATTACTTGTGTGTGTCTCTTTCACTTATACTTAGTTTTATTATTATTATACTGTCAATTTGACTGGCCTAGGCTTATTGAGTGTCATTTTCACTTATTTATTGTTAGAAATATATATTTTAGTGTCACTTTCACTTGTTCATATTGTTATTGAAGGCACTTATTATTACTTATGTGTCCTTTTCACTTATACTTAGTTATATTATTATTCTTAGCCTACATTTGAGTGTCACTTTCACTGTTGTCACTTCCACTTCAAAAGTTTGTTAGAGTGTGGAAGTCGTTGAAGCAGGTGCCAGCACAGTCCAACTTGACACTCGAGGCATTCCCAAGTGGTTTATGTGGGTTTGCGGGGTCTGCGAGTTGTGTGGCTGCACACATGGCACCTCTTCTGACTCCTAGCGTTACTACCTGGTGCTTTGAAAGGAAGGGCGTTGAGCTGGTGCTTCCTGAAGAATTCAGCACACCCCGTTCTGTCAAGCTGGCCTGGTCCTTGTATTGGCCTGCCTGGTGTACCCGCATGTTTAGCCAGGAGCTCAAGTAGCACCTGTTTGTGGAACTTCCGCAGGGACTTGTACTTCTTGGCTCCTGGAGTCCTCAGACGGTAGATGTTGTAGGCATTGAGGACCGACATATCTACCGTATGCAGGATAAACTTCTTGTACCACCTGCAAGATGTTCGCAGACAGTCGATGAATCCCATCTGCATGTTGGACTTGTCGACGAGGCGCATATTGATGTTATAATCCAGGACAGCAGCTGGTTTTTGGACGGGGTTCTTGGTTGTTCGGTCCACCTTCCCTGTGGCGACCATCTGGGCCTTGTGGCATGTGGTGAGGAGGTTGACCTTGCGCTGGTCATGCCAGTGGATGGAGAGGATGGGGCCACTCTTCTTGTGGAAGATGTCCGCCTTCTTCGTCTTGGTTGGGTAGCCTGGCATGTCCTTCCTTTTGCCCTTGACTGTGCCGACAGTTTCGGTCTTGCGGTCATGGAGGTACATGGTCAGGAGAGGCGACGTGTAATTATCTGTGTAGAGGATGTGGTTTTTATTGAAGTGCCTCTCCATCATCTTCTTCACTACAGCGCCACCAAAACCAATGAGAGGGTCAGTCACAACTTCTCCAGCCTTGCCGCTGTAGACTATAAACTCCAGCACATACCCCGTCAAGCAGTCGCAGAGGACGAAGAGCTTGATGCCGAAGCGGTGTCTCTTGGACGGGATATACTGTCGGAAGTGCAGCCTACCACGGAACAGGACCAGAGACTCGTCGAGGCACATCTTCTGGAAAGGAATCAGGTATGTGGTGAACCGATGACGTATCATGTCATACAGCTTCCTGATCTTCCATAATGAGTCGGGAAGGTGGACTGCCATGTTGTTTGTCAGGTGGAGATAGGAGAGGATGTCGAAGTACCTGTCCCTGGACATGTATTTGCCAAATGAAGGAGTCGTTATGATGTCACCAGTAATCCAGTAGTCAGCCAGAACGTGCTTCCTTATATGAGTCATCAGCATTGTGAGTGCCAAGAACACATATAGTTCTGCCACAGTGAGAGCTCTCCATGCCACCATCTTGGCACTGGTCTTCCTCCCAAGAAAGTTGGCACAGATAGCATGGTGGTGATTTGTCTCTTTGACGAGGTATTCCATGACTTCATTGTCATAGAAGCCACAAAAAAGTTCACTGGGGGTAGCATCTGGGCCACAGGGATATGCTGGTGACACACCAGAACCCATCTGTACCTCGTCAAAGGCAGGACAATCTGGCTCATAATCAGCTCCATCTGTTCACACAAACAGGTCGGATGCTGATGCTCGAGGTCGTGCTGCAGCAGGCACACGCCCTGGACGCCCTGGCACACGCCCTTGGCCACGCGGACGCCCTGCACGCCCATGCCCAGGCCCAGGCCCAGGGGCAGCGGCGTCGGCAGGCTGACCACGTCCACGACCTCGCCCTCTCGCTCGTTTTGTCGGCACTTCCTCTTCCTCTTCCTCTTCCTGTTCCTCTTCCTCTTCCTCCTCAGGCGACGTCAGGTCATCCGGGGCAATGCTGGGGTCGTCAGCATCCTCTTCAGGAGACAATTCTGGTGAAGAAGTGACCGGGCGTCGGCGGTGTGGGGCGCGGGAGGCTGCGGGAGCTTCAAGAATGGGAGCCAAGGCCTCGGGAGTTGGGCTCCTTTTGCGGCGAGCCGAGGGCTTTTCAGCAGCAAATAATGCTCTGCGATGTGTTGAGGCCTGTGGCACATCAACAATACCACTTGAAGAGGCCCTTTGGTCATCCTGAACGATAGATGAAGGCGAGGGCTGTGGGTGACCCACGCGGCGTCCCGTGTCAAGGCGTCTGGACAATGGAATGCGGGTGGTTGCTAGGCCAGGGCCGGCGTCATTACCGCTATCTTCAGCTTCCCTATGCTTTTCTGCGGCTGCCCTGCGTGCTTTTTTAGCTGCAAATATTTCTACAAACAATCATTGATCAAAAATCAATGATTGTTTGTAGAAATATTTGCCCACTTTCAAGGGCGTACGGGCAGGCAAAGGGGAAGGTCCTGAGCTAGGGCTAGGGTTAGGCCTAGGCTGACCTAGCAAAGATGGCGAGGGGGTAGGCCTAGGTTCTAGCACACTGGGAAGCTCAATGGCACCTTCCTGAAACACTTCCACATCAGGATCATCACTACTGTCTCCCCCCTCAAATAAATCGACATTATCGTCGTCTCCAAAGCCCACGAAATCGTCTTCACTTTCACTTATAAATTGTACCTTGTCCACCAAGCTTTCGCCACTGCTCTCTACATCACTATCAAAAAGTTGTCGCTGTATAGCGCTATCACTCAACAAACGCTTAACTTTCTTTTATTGAGCTCTCTTCTCGGTTGCAACAGGCGTTGAAGTTGCGAGTGGGGTAGCACTGAGGCCCGCGAGAGGTTGCAACGAATCGGACACGTTGGAAAACATTTTTTCAGTATTACTCGCTATGGCGGCCACATACGAACTGATAACACTAGTAGTTGAGGCTTGGTGGCGCTGCGGTCGCTCCTACCATGCCAAAATTGGCCGTGCGAATTTTGAAGCACGCTTTCAAGCACAAGGATTTTAAAATGACACCCGGGTTCCGGCCCTTTTTTTTGGGTGTCATTTTAAAATGACACCCGGGCTGGAAGGGTTAATCACCAAATTCTTCGCTCTAGATCCTCCATCATATGATGTGACGAAATTAAAGGAGTACTATGCCTCTTTTGAGAGCCTCCTCCGATCAAAGGAGACGATGGCCATAAAGAAGGAGGAAATCTATGGCGTGAATATCTTGAACAAGGTACCCTCTCCCCTTAAGGAATTTGTTAGATGGCAACTAAGCGACACTCCACTGGATTTGGAAGCGTTGGTGCAGGTGTTCCAGTCTGAAGTGTTCAACATGAAGAGTACTGGACAATACCGACACATGGAGATGTCGCCATCCACTGCTGCTTTCCCGGTACAGACTTTTCCTAAACAGAAGAGGACGATATCATCAGGTTGTAAGTTGTGCAGTATACACAGTCATCCATGGTTTCTCTGTCCTAAGTATCGTAAGGCTACACAGAAAATTGGCAAGGCTAAATCGCTTCACTTGTGTACAAGTTGTCTGGCAAAAGACCACTTCAACAGTACTTGTACAAATTCCTTCATCAAACCCTGTAAGTATTGCAAGGGAAAGCATTGGTTTTCCCTTTGTACCCAGTCTGATCGGCACGACGGCAAAGAAAATGGGAGAACCACCAAAGAGTCTATTCTATTCTATTCTATTCTATATTGTCAGGCCCAATCCCCACTTTTCCTATTTTTTTATTTATTTTTCCTCTATTTTATAATTTTTTGTTTTTGTTTTCTTGGGGGTGGCCGACTCAAGACAGAGCATGAACAGGAAAACACAAAATACAAGACAAAACAGCGAACAAACACAGACAAAACAAAAAATTCACACACATCTAGGTCACCCAGGAGAATACCCGGAGACCAGGGTCACAAGGTCGCTCCAGCACTCCCCCGGCCCCCGACCACCCGGAGAGGCTCCGATCTCGGCAGGCAGACATGTAGCGGAGCCAAAGCCACAAGCCCGCCCACCTCACTTCCAGGCGCACCCTTCATATTAATCGTCTCCCCGGGCCAGGCGCCTGATGGACTATTATCTAGTCCAACTTGCGCCTGACCCCTTCCCCCAAATGACCACGTGTTCACTCAACTGTTCACAAGAATTCTCCATTCATTCCTGTTTATTACCACTTCCTTTGCCTGATCTATAGTCATTCCTCTATCATCCAAAGCTTGTCTTACACATTCTCTCCATCTCAATTTGGGTCTTCCTGCCCTTCTATCTCCCCTTGTATCTGACTCGTATATTATCTTTGTAAGCCTTTCATCTCCCATTCGTTCAACATGACCATACCAGCTCAGCACCCTTCTGTCCACTTCTGTCCACCAAAGAGTCACATGATAAATATAAAAGCGAGGGTAATAAAGTATCTGCTATGTCCATTGCTTCTAGAGAATGTCAATTGCTTCCTACTATGATGCTACCAGTAGTGGGGAGTAATAATAAGCATATAATGACGCGAACCTTACCCGACCAGTTGTGACGCCTACCAGCGTTGGCAGAATCGCCTCCCTGTAGCCACTAGCGCTCGCCAGGGCAGTGAAATGGGCTACAGTCTATCTACAATGTTATACTTTCTTTCTTGTGAATCGTCATGTCACGGGCAGTATAGAAGTGGTCTTTGTTTTTGTCTGTGACAATGCATTATATTTTATATCATCAGTTATAAGTTTAATGTATAAGACTGAATGATACAGCTAGAGAGTGTGAGTGAGTAAGTGCAGGAGGCAGAGTGTTGTGCGCGTAGTGTTACGCGTTGTCTCGGTGACGTCATGCCACGGCCGGGCCCTCTGAGTGGCTGGCCACTTTGCCGCCCTCCTGCCGCAGCAGGAGGTAGTCCCCCCGCACTCCTTGCTGCCTTTGTGCCTTCCTCGCTCAGAGCTTGCCTGACCAGCATAACCTTCACACCTCCCTTGCCATCTGTCCCTGACTTCCACCTATAGAACACTTTCTCTCTCTCTCAACTTCTTACCTCTTATTCTTCTAATCTATTTAACCTCATAACTCCCCTTTGGTTCAGCACGATTTCATATATCGGCCATCGTATTATATGCTGAAGCTCTCAGATATTTCATGTTTAGTTAGGCATTTTGGAGGGGTTAACATTTTGTCTGTAGAGGTTCGACACACTCGCGGTGTCTCCCTACCTATTTCTTGGTTGTCTGCTGGGCTATTTAATGCTAGACTGGGGTGAGTCTATTGATGTTGTGATTTCCGATGTGTACCAGGTTTTGTTGAACTTGTACAATCGCAACGGATATGTGGGAAGCCTAGGTTGTTTTTCTGACTGTGTACCTTGTGAGTTTAGCACTGTGTTGTGAGTGAGGGCTTTTGCCTCTGCCACCCAACACTGTGCTAACTCGTTTTGCTTTGACTTGAAGAGGGTCGCCAGGAGAGAACCAGATACTAGCGATCTGGATCTCTCAAGAGAGCACCCCGTCATTTAATGTAATTTGGCCGTACAGTCTTAAGGACCTCGCTAGGCTACGAGCCGCTTGCTCAGCCATTGTTTCCTAGCCTACGACATCCCAGCAAGACTTTATTCGCCTAGCAGACACCCGATTAGGATTATAAACTCTTATGTTATGTATGCAGCATTTTTATTCACGTTGATTGTAAGCCTTGGTTGTTGTTGAGTTGCACAACCCGAGCAGGCTTTTGCGTTGCCTGAGGAAGTAATTCTTTTGTTGTTGGAGATAATACTATTGTGCATTTATCGTTATTCCCGTGCCAGTTAACACTGTATGTCCCTACACTTGTCATATCTTGTTCCTGCTTTATATAACAGTTCAAAATCCGATTCGATCATCTTAACCCTAGTCTAGCAGGTCCTCTGTGGTTTTGTCTTTTCAACCATCTGGGCCATTTGCAAGCATATAAGCCTAGTATGAAAAACAGGTACGTATCGCTAATCGCACATACAGCACTCGTATGACACCATAACGAGCCTCGAAGATGGAAGTTGCACTGACCTTGCTACCTGGAATAGCTGTTTTGCTACCTTGGTTACACTTGGTATCTAGCGCGCGGGGTGGGGGAACTGGGTTAGTGTGGGCCGGGATGTCGGACACATGTCGTTACATCACTCTATCCCACCCATTATTCCACCCTTTTTTCACCCGTTTTTTGCCAGTTTTTTCAACTCGACTTATGTGATGAGCCGCTTTTTAAGGGTTAAGCAGCATCAGACTTTCTTCAGAAGATTCCTGTTCGATGCTTTAGGACTTCCATTCACTTTCTTTAATATAGGAGTGACAGTTTATTATTGTTTAGAGTAACTTTAATTATACCTTCTTCTTGTTTGCATTAAATCATTCCAGTGTTTTAATTAAGCTCTCTATCTGTTTCCTTGTATACATTATTAACGTAATTGTATGTTATTGTGATCAGGCTGTATCAGAGATCATCAGCCTGTAGTAGTAGTGCATTTATACCGAGTTAGAGGATACCCCGCTGTAACGGGGGTGGGGGGGGGGGGGGATCCCTCTTCTCTTCTCTTCCCTTCTTCTGATGCAAACAAGAGAGAGAGAGAGGGAGGGAGAGAAAAAGATCGATTAAGCTGCGAAGGTGGAAAATAGGTACTCAAGGATAGAAAGGAAGAGATGACGACAAACCCGTTATTGCATTCTAATTAACGAGAGGACAACCCTGTTTGGTTGACCCACATCCAACATCCTTCGAGGAAGGGGAAAGGCTGCAACTCCGACACGATGATAAGACCAAAGAACCACAAAAACCCCACTGAGACCTAGCATATTCTCTACTTACTAGATATCACATAAGGATGTTTTTGGGAATGGTAATTCATTCGAATTATTTGATCGCCCACCTTCCGGTGAACTGGCCGTCCCCATGGTTTTCTTATTCTTTATGCAATCGTGACTCATGCTCATTATTCAGGTACATTAGGACAGTAGGATAAATTGGAGGCTAGCAAAGATCAATCAAGAACTTCACCTTCAATGATGGCTGACAAGACTTTAACTCTCGGTTAGGCTACTGGTACTACTCTTAGACCAATTTAATACTGACGGCTCCGATTTACCATCCTGACAACACATTTAGATCCAAATAGGTACGGGAGGATAGATACAAACATATTGCAGTAATCTTAAGCTTGATATTAATAGAAGGAACATTTTACCGTTTACAACTCTTAACATTGGTACCGTATGGTCCGTATCTAATTATCTCTATACCATTAACCTGGGACCAATCCATTACCGTACTGGGACAGTCTCTTAACCTAGGAGTAGGACTCGAACATTGCTGTCTGTATCCACCCCATTCCTCTCAGTATTATACATCCCAATTCCACTAGATACCGGTATCGGCCAGGCTTGCATTTACGTCTCTTCGGCCAACCATATCCTGGGGTATAGGGGGTAATCATACGTCTTCCTGCGGTCCTTGAACCCTCGTACAGTACACGAGTTCAGCATCCTGCACTCAGCCAATGGGAGGGGTGAATCTCCGATTCTCCGCCATCAGCAATTCAGCATCACATCGACTCCGTCCCAAACTGGTTCCCTGGTAAGTCGAATATAATTCTTAACCCACGGTTGACATATAGCTAACCCTTAATAATGGGGTTAATCAATATCCTAATTACGGTACACAGTAATACTAAAACAAATACATATAAAAAATATAGGTTAATATAAACATATAAAAATAAATGGATTCCTATTAACGTATAACAATAGATGAGCTAATATAAGTACAGAAATACAATGACAGATCAAATTATGACATTACAGTACTGTACCGAAATAATCTCTTAAGGCATCCAAAGATCCTCTCATTAAGTACAGGTACATATGTTACTCAGCAGTACTCTACACACAATTGGGAATACATAATTACACAGCATATCTATGGAGTCAAATCAATACAATAATGGCATAAATCAAAGGTAATTGTCATGGTCAAACTTAACAGGTTGGACTGCTCAATGCGGTGGGTGCTATACAAGGCTTAAACAAAGCTAAACGTTATTTCTACTGTAACTCGAGTAACTTATCCCCTGAAATCAGCTGCCCAGAATCTCACTACAGCGTTCCATCCCTTGCAAGGCAACTCTGTTCATTAGACCATGTCAAACATAATTATATCATAGGAATCAATACTCATAATACACTCAAAAAGCACAATAATTAATAATAGCCTACTGTACTTCCAATTAGGTGAAAGTTAGGTAGCCTAATTAAAAATGTAAAATCATATAACCTACCATAATAATTCAGCAAGTAACCATACCTAAACGGCCTTTTCACAAGTTAACTTTAAGTAACAATAGGTAAGAACAAATAATCATCTGAAATAAACCCGACCCAATGGGGGTCCGAAATTTGACAGTACTGGGGTTGGGAAATGAGGACCTCTAAATCAAGATAACAAGTAACTCTTTACACTATAACCCAGTAAAAACATTTAAAATGAACAATAACCAGGCCTAGGAGACGTTAGTTATAAATACTTACCTGAATAGGCCTAACTTTGGAACGTCGGAGACACGAAAGGTAAACAAAACTCAAGGACACGATCTCAAACGAATGTCCTTTCTTGATTTACACGTTAAAATACAATCATATTTACCAAAATGCATGGTTTTATAAACTCAAAGTAATGAACAAGTTCTAAACATACAATACAACTGCTACATTAGTAATTTACTCAACCTTGTCGTCTCTCCGAAATGCGAGATGGTCTAAATCCTAAAATGGCGGTCAAGCTTCAAAAGCATTTTAATCAAATTCATCGTCCTCAATTCTACTCTTAACTGGTGTTCTCGCACTACCTCAGGATTATGTAAAACGGTGAAAGACAAACTAGCAAAATAGGCTAGCCTAAGTTTGGTCGGGAATTATGGAAAAACACAAGAATTGGAAGGCCATCAAATGGCATCCCTCTGACTGAAATTATTACACACAAAGTTAATTTGACGTTAATTTGGAATAACAAAGTCTAAAATATCAGGGGAATGATGACAGAGACTGGGGGGTGGGTCTCTCTCGTAGGCCTGGGATCACGACAGTGAGGGGCCGAGGGCCAGTGCCAGAGATCTCGCCAAAAAAGGGGAGGGTGACCACAAAGGGTGGCGTCGCTTGGGTAGGAATTGGCGGTCTTTTTACACAAGGGGGCATTACTCTAAATTCGAAAAGGAAGGATTTTTACATGGGATAACAAAAGGGGTGAAACAATAAATAGGCTTGAAAGTAATTTAGATAGATTTGAGAATATTAGTTCTCCTCCTGATCTAGGCTAATTCCCTCTTTACATAGACAAGGGTTACTTAACCCTTCTTAAACGATACATTTCCCTTAAATATAGGGAAGAGTGAATGAAGGGGAAAAAGTCTTACAGTTAAGTCAAACCTTACAACATATACCAAAAGGGAAAGTACAATTTCTTCCCGTTACACAGCTCTACCTTTTCTTTGAAGACTTTTTACCTCATTCACTCTTTCATCAACATAAACATTATACAGTTACCAATTAATCCAGCCTTAACTTATTACAGCAGAATTTCTGATCCGCCTGGCATCTTACCATGCCCAGAGCTCGCAATCTATACCCAACGTCTTAGAATCTGACACATCATTACTGTACTGTACTCTGCCTGTGGGGCGTCCCTTCCTTCATCAACAAATCACTATACCACTCTATAAAGTGTCCCTCCTTTTCAGGAGAGTGCCAACCAGGCACTATCTTGTCCCAGTAGAGACAGCCTCTCTCCACCCCTTTATTGCTTGGAAAACCCCAGGAGACCAGACTAGAGAGCAGCGTGGACACCCGTATCGTGGGAGTCCCTTCACACTCTGTGCGCTGGCTGAGCCTCGGGACGAAAGGAGTATAACCCCAGTCAACCATAAAGGTACTCAGACCCAACAGCACGTCCTGATGGGAACGCCACCACCCTAGTCCCAATCACCTGTATGACGTTCTACATAACCTAGGCACCTACGTCTCTTAAAGTTTCGCTGCACGGGGGTTTGACCGGAAAGATTAAATAACCATGCGGGGGCCACAAGGGAGTACACAACAAGATGACCACAACAGGGACTCTACTGTACACTCTAACAAGATTCTATATAACGCCGGGCCGGCTGACGGGCTCTGGGTGCTAAAATCTCAGGTTGATACTCTTCCTCAACCGGCATTTCAACTTGCTCTACCTGTCAATACTCCTCACCCATGAACGGTTTCACTTTCTCAGCGGCCCTTTTCATAAACACATCCGTATAGGGATTTACTAGCTTATACGCAGCCCCGTCTCGGACTACTTCCGTAACTCTAAAGGGACCCACCCACTTTGCGTTCAACTTTTGGCTAGTCCCGGGTAGTGAATTCTCGTTCCTGATCCATACCATGTCGTCCACATTGACCTTTTCATTCCGGCGGTTCCGATTAGCCACGTCTTTAAACTTCCTAGCCATGGTCAGTGAGGTCTGTTCCAGGAGCTCTTTCGCGACGGACATAGCCTCTTGGCGTTCCTCATTCCTCCTGACTAAAACGTCTTGCACCTCGTGCCTTGGTTCTGGATCAGGATTCTCCATCTTGGACAGGAAAGAAGGATAATTGATAGACAACTAATAACCGGAAAACACTAACCACCGCTATCTCAACTTTGCGGTTCCTTCACAGTCACTGGGACTCTTGCTGGTATCTGCTGAACTTAAAGATTCCCTGAAATATTACACTAACCGTATTGAAATGTGGTAGCATGGCCAATACTGTTTGTGGTAACTATTTCACGGGTTGGTAGCGTGAAAAAGGACAACTGCAATGCACTGATTCTAAAGACCCGAGCGAAAGTGTAAGAACCAGTACTGTACAGTCTCTTCTACGGGGGGTACGGGATTAATTCAGGAGCCCTGAACGGAACAGGAGCATGTCAAACCATGGACTCCTAAAGAAATCGCACCGCTGCACACCACTCTAATGGGGGGGGGGGGTCGCCGGGGATCTCTCTTTCTTCCTCACTTCCCTTCTTCTGCTGCCAACAAGAGAGAGAGAGAGGGAGGGAGAGAAAAAGATTGATTAAGCTGCGAAGGTGGAAAATAGGTACTCAAGGATAGAAAGGAAGAGATGACGACAAACCCGTTATTGCATTCTAATTAACGAGAGGACAACCCTGTTTGGTTGACCCACATCCAACATCCTTCGAGGAAGGGGAAAGGCTGCAACTCCGACACGATGATAAGACCAAAGAACCACAAAAACCCCACTGAGACCTAGCATATTCTCTACTTTCTAGATATCACATAAGGATGTTTTTGGGAACGGTAATTCATTTGAATTATTTGATCGCCCACCTTCCGGTGAACTGGCCGTCCCCATGGTTTTCTTATTCTTTATGCAATCGTGACTCATGCTCATTATTCAGGTACATTAGGACAGTAGGATAAATTGGAGGCTAGCAAAGACCAATCAAGAACTTCACCTTCAATGATGGCTGACAAGACTTTAACTCTCGGTTAGGCTACTGGTACTACTCTTAGACCAATTTAATACTGACGGCTCCGATTTACCATCCTGACAACACATTTAGATCCAAATAGGTACGGGAGGATAGATACAAACATATTGCAGTAATCTTAAGCTTGATATTAATAGAAGGAACATTTTACCGTTTACAACTCTTAACATTGGTACCGTATGGTCCGTATCTAATTATCTCTATACCATTAACCTGGGACCAATCCATTACCGTACTGGGACAGTCTCTTAACCTAGGAGTAGGACTCGAATATTGCTGTCTGTATCCACCCCATTCCTCTCAGTATTATACATCCCAATTCCACTAGATACCGGTATCGGCCAGGCTTGCCTTTACGTCTCTTCGGCCTACCGTATCCTAGGGTATAGGGGGTAATCATACGTCTTCCTGCGGTCCTTGAACCCTCGTACAGTACACGAGTTCAGCATCCTGCACTCAGCCAATGGGAGGGGTGAATCTCCGATTCTCCGCCATCAGCAATTCAGCATCACATCGACTCCGTCCCAAACTGGTTCCCTGGTAAGTCGAATATAATTCTTAACCCTCGGTTGACATATAGCTAACCCTTAATAATGGGGTTAATCAATATCCTAATTACGGTACACAGTAATACTAAAACAAATACATATAAAAAATATAGGTTAATATAAACATATAAAAATACATGGATACATGGATTAACGTATAACAATAGATGAGCTAATATAAGTACAGAAATACAATGACAGATCAAATTATGACATTACAGTACTGTACCGAAATAATCTCTTAAGGCATCCAAAGATCCTCTCATTAAGTACAGGTACATATGTTACTCAGCAGTACTCTACACACAATTGGGAATACATAATTACACAGCATATCTATGGAGTCAAATCAATACAATAATGGCATAAATCAAAGGTAATTGTCATGGTCAAACTTAACAGGTTGGACTGCTCAATGCGGTGGGTGCTATACAAGGCTCAAACAAAGCTAAACGTTATTTCTACTGTAACTCTAGTAACTTATCCCCTGAAATCAGCTGCCCAGAATCTCACTACAGCGTTCCATCCCTTGCAAGGCAACTCTGTTCATTAGACCATGTCAAACATAATTATATCATAGGAATCAATACTCATAATACACTCAAAAAGCACAATAATTAATAATAGCCTACTGTACTTCCAATTAGGTGAAAGTTAGGTAGCCTAATTAAAAATGTAAAATCATATAACCTACCATAATAATTCAGCAAGTAACCATACCTAAACGGCCTTTTCACAAGTTAACTTTAAGTAACAATAGGTAAGAACAAATAATCATCTGAAATAAACCCGACCCAATGGGGGTCCGAAATTTGACAGTACTGGGGTTGGGAAATGAGGACCTCTAAATCAAGATAACAAGTAACTCTTTACACTATAACCCAGTAAAAACATTTAAAATGAACAATAACCAGGCCTAGGAGACGTTAGTTATAAATACTTATCTGAATAGGCCTAACTTTGGAACGTCGGAGACACGAAAGGTAAATAAAACTCAAGGACACGATCTCAAACGAATGTCCTTTCTTGATTTACACGTTAAAATACAATCATATTTACCAAAATGCATGGTTTTATGAACTCAAAGTAATGAACAAGTTCTAAACATACAATACAACTGCTACATTAGTAATTTACTCAACCTTGTCGTCTCTCCGAAATGCGAGATGGTCTAAATCCTAAAATGGCGGTCAAGCTTCAAAAGCATTTTAATCAAATTCATCGTCCTCAATTCTACTCTTAACTGGTGTTCTCGCACTACCTCAGGATTATGTAAAACGGTGAAAGACAAACTAGCAAAATAGGCTAGCCTAAGTTTGGTCGGGAATTATGGAAAAACACAAGAATTGGAAGGCCATCAAATGGCGTCCCTCTGACTGAAATTATTACACACGAAGTTAATTTGACGTTAATTTGGAATAACTAAGTCTAAAATATCAGGGGAATGATGACAGAGACTGGGGGGTGGGTAGGTGTGTCTCTCGTAGGCCTGGGATCACGACAGTGAGGGGCCGAGGGCCAGTGCCAGAGATCCCGCCAAAAAAGGGGAGGGTGACCACAAAGGGTGGCGTCGCTTGGGTAGGAATTGGCGGTCTTTTTACACAGGGGGGCATTACTCTAAATTCGAAAAGGAAGGATTTTTACATGGGATAACAAAAGGGGTGAAACGATAAATTAGGCTTGAAAGTAATTTAGATAGATTTGAGAATATTAGTTCTCCTCCTGATCTAGGCTAATTCCCTCTTTACATAGACAAGGGTTACTTAACCCTTCTTAAACGATACATTTCCCTTAAATATAGGGAAGAGTGAATGAAGGGGAAAAAGTCTTACAGTTAAGTCAAACCTTACAACATATACCAAAAGTGAAAGTACAATTTCATCCCGTTACACAGCTATCGCAGATTTAACTCTGGAGGGTATAGGTGTTTTTGTGCGCCGGCATTATAAATTCGAGGGTTGGATCTAGTGTTACCGTTGTGGCTGTGTGTCTTTCTAGTCCAATGATTAAGAGCCCTTGTTTTATACGAGTCCCGGTCGTAACAAATGGCGACCTTGCTCAGGATTTTGTGAACTTAGAGAAATATTGCAGGAGTGTTGTGGTCATTTGTTTTTGTTTGAAGGAATATAGTAGACACAGATTTTGTTTTTTGGCAAGTAGTATAACACTTAAGAGTCTTCAAGCATTTCTGAGTGAATAGTGCTGCATGAGAGTTTAGGTACTCCTTTTTTTTTATAAACGTTGAGAATTGTCGGTGAACACTATGTCGGACGACGGATCAGTGTACAGTGAGGACACAGTACGGGAAGCAAGCTCTGAGGTGCAGAGGCGGGGTTTGTTAGATGACATGAGAGTAATATCTAGTGAGGAGGATGCAAGAAAATTTCTGGAAATGCCTATTACTGTTAACCGGGTGGCGGGGATTGATCGGTATGGTCTCCAGTGTTTGGCCACGGTCATGGGGCATGTGAGCACTAGCAACATGACGAGAAGTGACCTGGTGGCATGTGTGCTGGGCGGCGTGCGTGGTGCACAGGGTGGAGCGGGTGCTTTGGCACCTTCGGCCAAGCCCCCCCTCCACTCTACTCCCATCGTGCTTTCTAGAACACCGGATCCGACGTTCCCGCAGGCCGATAGTCACTGGCAGCGTGGTTTGCCCCCGGGTTGATCACAAGGGGGGTCTCCAATTGTTGCATCTCCTCCTCCTCAAGGATTAACTGCAGATATGCTCTTCCAGCTTGAGATGGCTAAGATTCAGCAACGGCAGCGAGAGCTTGAGTCTGAGGAGAGAAAGGCCAGACATTAGGCTGAGCTCAAGCAACAACAGCAGCAGCGGGAAGCTGAGCTTCAGATTGAGGCTACGAAGTACTGTGCAGACATAGATCTTGAGAAGTCTCGGGTGGAGTCAACAGGGCAGCGTCTCGGTTCTGGGAATCGAGGTCTTGATCAGTCTTTATCGCACCTTCTTAAGTTAGTCCCTGTATTTGACGAGTCGGGTGTCACCGAATTTTTCATGCATTTTGAGAAGAAGTGCCGGGAGCACCAATGGCCCGAGGTTAAGTGGGCAGCCCTTGTTTCCTCTAGGTGGGTTGGCAAAGGACTCAAGGCATATGATGCGTTGCCCTTGTAGTCTTGCATCGATTATGAGGTATTGAAGGAAGCTGTTCTGCGGGCGTACGAGTTACAACCAGAGATGTACAGATTGAAGTTCCGGGGTGTAATGAAGGGTCGTGAGTGCACCTTTCTTGAGCATGCCCGGGATCTGTCCGATGCATTTAGAAACTGGCTGCGTTCTGAGAAGGCATCGACGTTTGAGGAGTTGAAACAGCTGATGTTTCCAGAACAATTTTTCAAGTGTATGGGCGGCGATTTGACATTGAATCTTAAAGAAAAAACCCCGAAAACTCTTCAAGAGGCAGCTGAGATGGATGACCTTCGGTTATCTTTGATTCGTGGGTGCGGTTTTGCACAGAGAAGTGATGCAGGCACTAAGGAGCGTAACCCTCCCCCTCCCCGAAACACTGATACACCTAATTACACTAAGAACAAGAGCAACGACACCAAAACTGACCATAAACCTAGTACCGTCCCGTTTAGAAAGGGTCCGGGTCCTTCCTCACCTCAAGGGAAGCCCAAGGGGGAGTTAGAGTGTTTTCATTGTCATGAGAAGGGGCATTTTGCAAGAGCCTGTCCAAGCAAGCTACCTAATGCAGTTGTGTCTTTGGCTCGCAACATTGGGGTGTCCCCGAAGTCGTCTGAGTTTGCCCGGGGTATAACGTCAGAGGCTGGGACACCAGTGGAGAAGAATCCGGAAGGCTCGAACCCTGTCCGCGATGTCTTTTGCGACCATCGAGGGCGTGGCTGCGTGAAGTGGGTTGGTAAGAAGCATGGAGTTGAGCTGTTGCGAGACACGGGTGCCTCTCAGACTTTGATGAAGAACTTTACTGGTAGACCAATAAACGCGGCACGGGTGGTTGTGGTGCAAGGTATCAATGCTACCAGGTCATACCCGTTGGTCAGGATGGAACTGGAGGTAGATGGTGTGACACGAGAGTTGGATGTTGGAATTGTGGAGAACTTGCCTGTTGGGGGCGTCGACCTCCTTCTCAGGAACGACTTTGCGGTGCCTACTTCTGAGGTTTCCCCCTTGGTCGTTGCCGAGAAGCCGGCCGACGTGAGTAGGGAGGAACAGGAGTGGGTAGAGAATTGTCAAGTACAACCTATGGCGTGCGTTGTTACAAGATCTCTTGCATCCAAAGTGTCACAGCCTATTCCTCAGTCTTCAGACCAGCGGACGAACGGTCGGAAGTGTGACGCTCACCGCTTCCCCCAGAACCGCATGGCTTACTCGCTAGGACTCGCCAGGGCAGAGAATATAGCTACAGTCTACCTATCATTGTGTACTTTCCTTCTCGAGAAAGCTTGTGTTGCAGACAGTTCAGATCTGTTCTTTATTTTCGTCTGTCACAATCCTTTCTATTTTATTTAGTCAATTGAAAGTATTGTGATAAGTAGTTGAATGATGGGAAGGCGAGTGGGATAGGGAGAGAGAGAGAGACAAGGGGGTGTGACTTGGTAGGTAGTGCGGCGCGTGGCTGGCCCCCTTACATAGGCCTCGCGGGATTCGTTGCCTTCTGCCTAACACTGCCTACAACGCGGCTGCTTACTGGGCGACTGTCGCGCGCCCTCGTGCCATTCTTGCTAACTGGGACTCCAGCCAGGAGGTCCATGGGAATATCCTTGTCAGATCCTTCCCAGACAGCATACTCTAAGCATCTCCCTTGAACTGTCCCACACTCTTGTCTTAGAATCTTTCTCTCTTACTGCCTCTATCATTTCCACTACTTCCTCACCTTTTATTAATATCAATTCCCCTCTGGTTCTCTGCATTGGTGGCCAGACTGTATTATATGCTGGATCTCACATTTCTTATGTACTAGATTAAGGTTGAAGATAGTCATTGTCTTTTTGGGAGATTGTATTGCCCAGACTGCCTCCATCAATCACTAATGTTTCTACAGGGTTAAATAATGCTAGACTAGGGATCAGGTACCTTGCTGTTGGTGTTTTCAATGTGTGTAGGCTACTTTTGAGCTACACGACACTACGGATTATGGGGGTTACCTGGGTGGATCTTTTGTCTGTGTACCTTGGAGTTTAAACTGTGTAGTGCATGAGGGCTACTTGCCTAATCCACCCAACACTGTTCTAATTCTATTTGCTTTTACTTTTGAGGGTCGCCAGGAGGATACTCGATACTTGTGATCGAGAATCCTCAAGAGAGCACCCCTTCATATTAACGTAATCAGGCCGCACAGACCCAAGGTCCACACTAGGCTAGGAGCTGCCTTGCTCCACCAGAATTCTGTACCTTTGCGCATCCCAGCTAGACTTTATTAACCCGGGTAGACATTAGCTGGATTAGATCATATACTCTTTTATGCATACCCATTATTTTTACACAAGCATTTTGAGGTCTAGGTTGCTGTAGAGAGACACAACCAGCATAGACCGGTTTTGTTAATAGGAGTACTACTTTTTCGTGGCCAGCATTATTACAGTTGCACCACTTATAATATTCTTGTGTCCAATAACATTATATGTCCAGCCTTTTTGTGTATTTAGCCTACACGTGCATTGTCATGCCTCCTGCTATTTTGTGGTTCCATTTCCGATACGTTCTTCTTAGTAGCATCCAACATTATTCAGAAGATTCCTTGTTCGGTGCTTGAGGACTTTACAACACTTTCTTTCATAAAGGAGTGACAGATATTATTGATTAAAGTAACGTTAAGTAAACCTTCTTCTTGTTTGCATTAGATCACTCTTGTGATTTAATTAAGTTAACTATCTTTTCCTTGTGTACCATAACTAAGCAACCATATATTATAGGTAATTGGCTGTTTCAGAGAACATCAGCCTATAGTAGAAGCACATAGATACTGAGAGTTAAGATACCCCGCTATCGCAGATATAACTCTGGAGGGTATATGTGTTCTTTGTTCGATGGGATTATACATCAGGGATTGGATCTAGCGTTTCCGTTGTTGCATTTATGCCAGTCTAGTCCAATGTATAAGAGCCACTGATTTATACGAGACCCAATTGTAACAGAAGGAGCAAGCTAAAGTTGGGAGTTTTGTGAGTTCTGCTCCAGCGGCTCTCCTTAGCGGCTTAGTACTTGACGCAGAGGTGAGCTCCGGAGTGGCCCCAGAACCTGTCACTCCTAGTGACATGGTTGGGCGTGATGGCACTCCGCGATTTAGAAGTTCCCAGTTGGAGGAGAGTTGTGGGAACGGGACTATCGAACACGAGGACGGGGAAACATGTCATGTGAACCTTGTGAAGGAGTTTGTGAGGCAACCACCTGAGCAGCCTACTGTCCCTGCGTTGGTCTGCAGCAGCCAAGGAGGAGAAGGAGAGGGGGGCAGTAGGGCACAGGTGGAGGAGAGTTGGGATTGTCGTGTCTCGGCGGAGCAGTGGGCGGGGGACACGAGTCTGGTGGCTGTGGAAGCACTAGAGCACCTGCCTGAGCAGCAGGGTGCAGCGCTTCAGCACCAGCTCGGTTCATACCCCACTGGTCGTGCCGAGCACCCGAGCCTCACAACTCAGGCGGTGCAAGATGTTCCGCGGGCAGGTCACTTGAATGTCGATGGACCGTTAGCCTCGTTGTTTCGGTGGTTCAAGGTGGGCGACGAGGCTTGGACATGGTTGTCAGGTCAGGGTCGACCCATGACTGCCAAGGGTGGTGGTCAGAAGGAGGACATTGAGCAGATTGGTGAGGCTGGCTGTGGAGTGGATGTGCCCGGTCGTCGCATAGCCTCCCAATGCTGCTCTAGTCAAATGCAACAGCCCTACCATAGACCGACTGTATCTGGCCATGTCGCTAAAAGCAGTGATGCTGCGCAGGCAGATGTAGTTGCAAGGAATGCGGGGATGCGCATGTACGGTATCGGCGGGGAAGCCTTTGCAATAATGAACTATGGGAGTGACTGCACAGGTGGTACTGATTGTCCCTCTCATGACCTGGCTGTTCTAGGGACGAAGGTAGAGAAGGAGGGAGACTACAGGTTAGAAGCTGCAGTCGCGGCTGGGTTGTGGGAGGGCACTAGGCATGTTGTTCTGCGAGATAAGTACATCCGCATGTTTGTTGCTTCTCCAGGCCTGATGTACGGGGTAGAATCCGACAGGGAGGCTGGAGACAGTGCAAGGCTTAAGTTAGTTCCCTACCGTATAAATCCTGCTCAACAGCCTGTCGTGAAAACAGAGCTAGACGACATGTGGAAAAAGGGTCTGAGGGATAAGGGATATCGTGAGTGGTCGTTGCCAGTGAGTTTGCAACCGGAGTTGAGTGGCAAGATCCGGGTGTGTGGTGATTGCAAGAGTGTGGAAGCATTATCCCTGACAGACACCTATCCATTACCTAGAGTTGACGATACCATAGACCGCATCGGGGCTGCCTCGCTCGTCACGAAGGTAGAACTAGTGAAAGGTTATTGGCAGGCCCCGTTGCCGGAAAGAGCGAAGAGAAGTGCCAGTCTTGTGATGAACTGGGCAGGTTATCAGTGTCAGGTGTTGTTGTGCTGCCGGAACACAAGTTGGATGTGTGGCATGCTAAGGGCACTGATAATGTTTTGGCTGATTGTTTGTCACGGGAGGGTTTGTTTGCAGGAGAACCCTCGCCGTTCAGTCAGTATGTGTTGAGAGTGGAGAAAAATCAGGCTTGCCCCTGTAGAGCAGCCGTCAAAAAACAACATTAAAATTAAATAAAAAAAAAATCACATAAAAACTCTTTCTTTTTTATAGTTAATTGTAAGTTGCCAATGTTATAGCTAAAGTCCTAAGTTGAACCTGTCTTTCACTTAGGAGGCTGGGCTCTGTGAAGCTCACTCTGGGAGCATAGCAGGCTAAAATTATACTATTGTGTTTGGGAGGGGTTATAAGATTTTATTTATGCTAAAATGTTGTTTTGTTTATGATTGAGCTTTGCATTTCATTTCTGGCGGAGTGGCTGGTTGTGGCGGGTCTTGTCGGTATTCTGCCTTGTCAGATATGGTGCTCGCCTAATGTTGAGCATCCCATATCTTGGGCGGGATGTGACGCCTACCAGCGTTGGCAGAATCGCCTCCCGGTAGCCACTAGCGCTCGCCAGGGCAGTGAAATGGGCTTCAGTCTATCTACAATGTTATACTTTCTTTCTTGTGAATCATCATGTCACGGGTAGTATAGAAGTGGTATTTGTTTTCGTCTGTGACAATGCGTTATATTTTATATCATCAGTTATAAGTTTAATGTATAAGACTGAATGATACAGCTAGAAAATGTGAGTGAGTAAGTGCAGGAGGCAGAGTGTTGTGTGCGTAGTGTTAGGCGTTGTCTCGGTGACGTCATGCCACGGCCGGGCCCTCTGAGTGGCTGGCCACTTTGCCGCCCTCCTGCCGCAGCAGGAGGTAGTCCCCCCGCACTCCTTGCTGCCTTTGTGCCTTCCTCGCTCAGAGCTTGCCTGACCAGCATAACCTTCACACCTCCCTTGCCATCTGTCCCCGACTTCCACCTATAGAACACTTTCTCTCTCTCTCAACTTCTTACCTCTTATTCTTCTAATCTATTTAACATTATAACTCCCCTCTGGTTCTGCACGATTTCATATATCGGCCATCGTATTATATGCTGAAGCTCTCAGATATTTCATGTTTAGTTATACATTTTGGAGGGGTTAACATTTTGTCTGTAGAGGTTCGACACACTCGCGGTGTCTCCCTACCTATTTCTTGGTTGTCTGCTGGGCTATTTAATGCTAGACTGGGATGAGGCTATTGATGTTGTGATTTCTGATGTGTACCAGGTTTTGTTGAACTTGTACAATCGCAACGGATATGTGGGAAGCCTAGGTTGTCTTTCTGACTGTGTACCTTGTGAGTTTAGCACTGTGTTCCGAGTGAGGGCTTTTGCCTCTGCCACCCAACACTGTGCTAACTCGTTTTGCTTTGACTTGAAGAGGGTCGCCAGGAGAGAACCAGATACTAGCGATCTGGATCTCTCAAGAGAGCACCCCGTCATTTAACGTAATTTGGCCGTACCGTCTTAAGGACCTCGCTAGGCTACGAGCCGCTTGCTCAGCCATTGTTTCCTAGCCTACGACATCCCAGCTAGACTTTATTCGCCCAGCAGACACACGATTAGGATTATAAACTCTTATGTTATGTATGCAGCATTTTTATTCACATTGATTGTAAGCCTTGGTTGTTGTTGAGTTGCACAATCCGAGCAGGCTTTTGCGTTGCCTGAGGAAGTACTTCTTTTGTTGTTGGAGATAATACTATTGTGCATTTATCGTTATTCCTGTGCCAGTTAACACTGTATGTCCCTACACTTGTCATATCTTGTTCCTGCTTTATATAACAGTTCAAAATCCGATTCGATCATCTTAAGCAGCATCAGACTTTCTTCAGAAGATTCCTGTTCGATGCTTTAGGACTTTCATTCACTTTCTTTAATATAGGAGTGACAGTTTATTATTGTATAGAGTAACTTTAATTATACCTTCTTCTTGTTTGCATTAAATCATTCCAGTGATTTAATTAAGCTCTCTATCTTTTTCCTTGTATACATTATTAACGTAATTGTATGTTGTTGTGATCAGGCTGTATCAGAGATCATCAGCCTGTAGTAGTAGTGCATTTATACCGAGTTAGAGGATAAATCGCAGATTTAACTCTGGAGGGTATAGGTGTTTTTGTGCGCCGGCATTATAAGTTCGAGGGTTGGATCTAGTGTTACCGTTGTGGCTGTGTGCCTTTCTAGTCCAATGATTAAGAGCCCTTGTTTTATACGAGTCCCGGTTGTAACACAGTGCTCACAGAGGTCATTCGTTCTGCGGTCATCATTGCCACATCTCAAGAGTACCAGCAAGGGTCAAGAGAATTTGCATCTCAATGGTTTCACTGGTGAAGTAGATTCCTGTGACTATGATATAGTGGAGATTTCCTATGTATATAGAAGGAAGGTATGTCCCATCAAGGCTGTTGTGGTCGACAAACTTCCCAGTTTCTATGTACCTGTAGCATCAGAGATTCAACCACAATTGAAATATCTCAGGGGCAAGGGGACTCTCTGACTCTGACTCTCTGCTAACAGCGGAATTATGCTACTGGTCGGAGCCGATTAGTACTACGACCTGGTCTACCCTGGATATTGGAGGATAGATAAGCTGATATTACTCCCCACAATGCAAGGGTATGCCATTTCCGGATCCAATGCAACTTCATCTCAAGACACAAAGGTGGAGGTCGTTATGGTCCTTAACCCGGGAGCTGCGGGGAGACTCTTAAGAGTTCCCCCGGCGCACTGCGGGGAGACTCTTAAGAGTCAGAGAAAAAAAAAATCAACTTTTGACATCGAAAAAAAAATATTTTGTTATTTTTGTTTTTGTTTTTTTTTTTTTTTTTTTTTTGGCCCCTGGGCCATGCAAAATCTCAGTCCTCTACCTCCCCTCCTTCCCCACTTTCCTCCTCTCCTTCAGTTATCACCTATTTTCCCTGTTATTCCCTTATTCTGAGGTATATTTTCGTGCTAACATTAGAAATCCGATTGGAGGGTGTGGTCATCACTGATAGCAAGCGAGTGCAAGAGAGAGAGAGAGAGAGTATCGATCGACTGTGTCTCAGTGGCCTTGGGGGAAATTGGCGGGAAAGCAGATTGCCTCACCCATACATTATACAACTCGCGGGCTATATCTCCGATTTTGACCATCCAAACGCTGTTTTCACTCGTTTTATTGTTGTTTCAGGTTAATACCTTTATAATCAACCCATAATAGGCGCATATGGATAAGTATTAATGCTATTAATGGCACAATGAATATTTTAGTGACGGAAACACCTCAAATACGTCAGCACAGGGGGACGTTTCCAATTTCCCCCATGCGCACTTCAGAGGTTAACACCTTATTGGCTGGCTAGGCGGTCTATTTATATGTACCGCCCAGCGGGGTGTTTTTAGCCAAAATAGGGCTGTTTACGTGATCATTTTCATACCTAAATAAGACACAGAGCGTAAAACAAGTATCTATCCCTGAAAGGGCATAAACAGAGCTTTCCAATGACACCACAACGATCCTTTTATGACCGCTAGTTTTCTTGCAACAACCGCGCAACACGAGTGCAAAAAGCATGTAATTCGGTACTTTCCCCATACAATTCAGTATGTAGCGAGTGAGAGAGGGAGGGAGGAGGTGGATTCGTGTCAGTAGGTTCGCCGTGGTGGTCTGGAGCAGTCATACGCTCGCTACTCTCCTGCCACCACTTGTCTCTCTCTCTCAGCAACATTACGTGCTGAAATTGCCACACGACCTATGTCGCGCGCCGCCAGATAGTCCAAATTTATTATACTCGACTTATGTTGTGGGCCGCTAGTTATGGGTTAAAGTAGCAGTAAGCCCCATGGACAAATATGTTAAAGGTGGGGGCTCATGGGTTGAGATAAACATGGAATGATAATCGCCAAGCTGTACATAATTATCTTGCAAAATGCAATGGCACTGGAATAATTATTAACAATGGTATAAAGGATTTTGTGGATCGTCTATACCGGGCCAGTGACGTCACAAGAGTGTAAGTCCACCATCCAGTCTAGGCTAAGGATACTGGTGTGACGTCACTATGACGTCACAGGCCCGGTATAGACGATCCGCAAAATCCTTATACCATTTTTAATAATTATTTCAGTGATATTGCATTTTACAAGATAATTATATGCAGGTTGGCGATTATTTGTCCATGTTTACCTCAACCCATGAGCCCCCACCTTTAAGACTACTGTTCCTGATAATCCATGTACTGATATAGATAAGCTATGGGACTTAGATAATATTGGAATTGACCCTCATGAGCTTGATCGGGAATCCAAGCTAGCGTTGAGCTCATACGAAGAAACGGTAATGTATGATTCTGGCAGGGGTCAGTATGTGATAAAGCTCCCATGGAATGACAATAAGAGTAAATTACCTAAAAAATTCAATCTAGCACTTGGTAGGTTACGGGGCCTTCAGAAGCAGTTTGTTAAGGATCCAAATTATTGCAAGATTTATGCGGCAGTACTAGAAGAGCAGGTAGAACGTGGAATTGTTGAAAGAGTAGATCCCGGTGAGTATGGGGAAAACATTCATTACCTTGCTCACCATGGGATAAAAAAGGACAGTTCCACCCCTCCTGTTCGTATTGTGTATGATTGCTCAGCTAAATCCAGTGATCGCCTTTATAGCCTGAATGATTGTCTCTACACTGGTCCATCCCTGGTCTCTTATCTCGCACAAATTATGTTACGCTTCAGGTGTCATAAATTTGCCTGGGTCGCCGATTTTGAGAAGGCCTTCCTGATGCTTCAACTCCATCGTGAAGACAGGGACTCGACTAGATTTTTATGGCCACGGGACCCAATGGATTTAGATTCAGGATATCTTGTCTACAGGTTCAGAGTCGTATTGTTCGGTGCGACCTGTTCCCAGTTCGTTCTCAACGCTACTATATTGCGACATCTTTAGGAGGCTGGGCTAGATCCTGACTTCAAAAATGAGTCCAGGCAGGGGATCTACAGTATGTGGACAATCTTCAGGGCACTGGATACGATGAAGACTTGATGCTCAAAAGATGCTGGGAGATCCGTGATATGTTTGCCAAGGCTCATTTATATTTGAGAGAATGGGCCACTAATAGTGATCTTTTGAAAGGTCAATTTGCTTTTGTCGGTGTAGCTACTGAGACTAGTGCGGTGAAGTTTTTAGGCCACAAATGGGACACCAAAACAGATTATATATCCTTCTGTCACACACCATGTGACAGTGAGATTATGACCAAGCGAAACTGCTTAAGCTTGTCTGCAAGGTTGTTTGATTCCCTAGGCTATTTGCTGCCTGTAACTATTCATGCTCGTATGTTTTTACAGCAACTGTGGCGGCTGAAGATAGATTGGGACACACCACTCTCGACTGAGCTGCAAGATACTTGGCGGTTAATTCGGTCGGACCTTTCCACATGTTGCAAGGTTCAACTTGATTGTCAAGTTATAAGTGGTCAACAGGTGGATCTACATGCCTTTGCTAATAGTGCATACGGTAATGCCATATACTTATGTAATGGTAGTGAAGCGAAACCGGCTATGGCAAATATACGGATATTAAGAAAATTACAGTTCCTAAATTAGAGCTTACTGCTTTGTTTCTGTCTGCTCGTCTAATAAAGTTTACACTGGATGCTTATACAGACATACTAATGATTGATAACGTCTATGTCTGGAGCGACAGTCAAATTGCACTTTCTTGGGTACACAGCCAGAAGGTGCTACCTGTTCATGTTTCAAATCGCACTGATGAGATACATAAATTAGTTCCTACAGCTAAATTTCGCTATGTAAGTACCAAGGATAACCCTGCTGACATAATTTCCCGGGAAATCTCGGCGCAACAGTTGTTGTCATCCTCTGTTTGGTGGCAAGGACCCACATGGCTTACTTCTCCAACTAATTGGCCCCGGGATTTCAGGGAATGCATATCTGATCCTTCAAGTCAGGCCCAAGATGATGTGTTAAGTATTTCGACGGTGAGTACTACACATCAGGATAACAAGTTGGTAGAGTGGGAACGTTATGGCAGCTATGATCAAGTAATACGGATATTTGCATGGATATACCGTTGTAATAGCAACATGAGAAGTCGGGATCGTGGGTCTTTCCTTAGTGAAGATTCGAAACAAATCAGACTCCATGAATTGAGATCAGCAGAAGCAAATTTAATATGTTTATACAAAAGGAATCATATCCTACTGAACATGGAATACTGAACAAGGAGTTGAAGGCCAAACCCTCAACCTTAATGAGGCAGCTAGGATTATATATCGAAGGAGGCATAATTAAGTGTAGTGGCAGGATCCAGAAACCGGATATTAATGACACTGCGAAATAGCTTGTCCTCCTTAGCTCCTCTCATTTGATTACCAGACTGTTGATTCGCAAATGCCATGGGATATGCCTGCATTTTGGCGTAAGTTATGTTCTGGCTTATATGCGACAACGTTGGTGGATCCCTAAGATGCGACAAGCCATTAAAGGAATCCACAATAGCTGTACTATCTGCAAAAGATTACAGGGTAAGCCTTACTCTCCAGTTGATCTACCTCCATTACCTGAGTTCAGGGTACAAAGAACTGAACCTTTTCAGGTAACTGGAGTAGACTATACGGGAGCGATTAAAGTTCGGGAATCACCCGGTAATATCACCAAGGTATATGCCGTACTCTTCACATGTGCGGTAACCAGAGCGATCTATATTGAATTGATTGACGACTTAACCAGTGAGGGGTTTTAACATACCCTAAGACGCTTTGCAGGTTGCAATGGATTCCCTCAGATGATTCTGAGCGATAATGCGACTTGTTTTGTCGGGACATCCAAATATCTCCAAAATATAATGGATGACCCGCAGGTTGTGTCTACCCTCACTGGAAGGAACTGTCAGTGGAGATTCATACCAGCACGTGCACCGCGGTTCGGGGCGATTTGGGAGAGGACAATAGGTATTGTCAAATCTGCCATGAAAAAGGTATTAGGGAGGGCCCTGGTGAGTAATGGTCTTAACCTCTCCGCGGCGCACAGGGGGTTTTCTACAGGGTAAGACTGTGCGCACCTATGATGATTTTGGGACCTATTGCCAATTTCGATAAAAAGTACATCATCGTGTAGGGAATGTTTGCGTGCATCGGCCCATATATATTTGACCCCCAAAAAAATGTCTGGGGGGGGTAGGGGAACGGTCCGTAGTTGAAAAATGTGGAGCGAATGGCACCGCGCGGCTAGATTGTCATCGAGCGGCGAGATTTCCCTGCCGAATATTTACGCGCGCAGGGGATAGAAGGAGGGGGTGGGTTACCGCGTATTATCACGTATATCTCCTTTTTCGAGCCCTTTTAGGCTATTTAGAGTATGTATACATGTGTAGGGCACCCATATAACAATGAATATGCCTCATAGTGACCAAAAATTGCAATATATAAGGGAATTATAAGAGAATATTTAGGCGGGAATGAAGATGTGTTGGAGGTTTGGCGGCAATTTATGAGCTGAGAGTGTGGTTTACGCCATACATATCACGTATATCTTGTACGTAGAGCACTCTCACGCTATAATACAGACTTGTACGTATGTATACGTGCCATATATCAAAATATATACCGCATATAAACCAATTCATGCGATATTTATGCACATTATCAATGAGTTTCTATGCGTGAACCAAGGTGTGAGTGAGTTGTGGTGGGAATGAAAGGGGGAGAGGGTGTGTTACGCCATAAATATCACATCAATCTTGTATTTAGAGCACTCTCATGCTATAATAAAGACGTGTACATATGTAGGCGTCCCATATAACAAGGAATATACCGCATATAGCCCAATTGATGCGATATTTACGCAAATTGTGAATGTGTTTCTAGCAGACGGAAGCCTGAAAGGGGGGGTGGGGGGTGGGTGGGTGGGAGGGAGGCATGCAGGGGTGCAGTGAGTGAGTGAGTCGTGGAGAGATGGAAGTCAGGCAGATCTCTAGATAGATAACCAGCTTAGTGATAATTGTGGAGGCGCCCCAGGCGTATTGATGTTTGGTATTTTGACCCTTATGTCTACCAGATGGCTGGTGTTCGTTGCCATCAACAGGTCTACAATAACATGAGTCAGGAATGGAGAGAGAGAAACTGAGACATGCGTATGTCGTACATATAAATGGACTTCAGAATTGCATTTTTATGCAAGCAGACATTGCATTTTAGACACATGTGAAGTACCACAGAAACATGTAGGCCATTGACTGTAAATAAAGTACTATATTTATAGACCACCAGCGACGGTGCTGAGTCAACACAGGCAGATTGCCTGTTGTGATAGAGGGCTAAATATAGACTGGTGTCTCCTTACACCTGCGAAAGGGTAGATTGCCACCAGAGAAACGTTTACTTATTTATTTCGAAGTAATATGCAATCTAAATGTATATTCGAGACCTACTGCAATTATTTGTATGACAGTCATGACTATGTATAATCCAATATACGCGCGTAGGCGAGACATAAGAAAGCTGGTTGAGCAATTTTCGACACCCACACAGTTATTATTCATTTTTATTTACAATATTATACAATACAAATGTATTTGTGAAGAGTATTTTATCCATTATTGTATTTATACCAATTTTGTTCCCAGACAGAGCTGCTGTAGCTGGAGAATCAAGGAGCGGCAAGGGTCACCTCGTGACCGCCTGACCGTGTGAAAATGAGTGGAGTCACACTGAGAGGGGCAATTTTGCTGAGTGTTTGGGCAATTTTTGACAGAATAAAGTTATATAATTACTAATTCTTGACAGAGACAAACTATTATAAACCTTGGCATGATATAATTGATAATCCCATCAATTTACAAACGTAAATTGGTGGGATAATTCATTTTTTTTTGTATATTGTCATTTCGATTGTAGACACGAAGTTTTGAGTGATATTTGGTATAAGCTCCTGTGGCATGGTTGGTAAGGTCGCGGACTGGAAAACTCAAAGTGTCGTAGGGTAGTGGGATCGAATCCAGGAGGGGGTTATGGGGAAGGTTTTATATTGTCTAGAAAAAATTTATAAATTTTTTTTTTTACAAGATCATGCCATTGTATTCAAACAATATGAAATATTCATAGAATATATCATATTGTAAGAATACAATGACATGACCTTGTTTTCTTTTTTCTTTTTTTATTGTTTTATTTTATTATCATAGTAGGTTTGACATGATTTATTGAAACATATTTATTTTTGTACAATTCATTTGAGGTAAGAAAATAATTATATACACATTACTTAGGCTAATAACAAACATATATTGATATACTAAAAAAAATAAGGCATATTACATGTAAATCTTTGAAACTTATAAACTAAATAATGAAACATACAATTATATAATGTAAAAGCTATATCACAGGGACATCTTTGGAACTTATACATTATATAATATATATGTTACATTATGAGGTAGCGTGATCAATTAGGTCAGGTCAGGTAAGGTAGGGCGCGAGTCCAGGGCAGGGCAGGGCAGGAGGCGAGTCCAGGGCAGGGCACGGGGCGAGTCCAGGGCAGGGCAGGGCAGGGGCCGACACTCAGTAGTTCTTGAAGGTGTGGTAGTCCCTGAAGCAGTCACCCAGGCAGAGTGCAACTTTGCACTCGGCGCACATTGAGGTGACTCTTTTGGTTACATGGGGTTTCCTCACACTGGAGCTGCAGACGGTGCACTGCACCTGCCTGTGACGAGTGCCAATCAGCTCGGTGTTGGTTGTGTAGCGTCTTTCGACACCCAGCTGGATGCGGTCAGGAACGTGATCCCCACGCCATGCCGTACGTCTGTGAGTGGTGGTGCCATACTTCTCCAGGAGTTGGTAGGAGACGTTGTACACGAACTCCCGGAATTTCAGCTTCTGGTTTGGGGCCATATCCTTCTTCACCAACCACAAGTTGTAGGCGTTCAGCATCGTTATGTCAACTAGGTGGAGGAAGAGCTTGTGATACCACTTCACAGTCTTCCTCAGACACTCAACACCTGACAGCTGACAGTCAGACTTGTCCACCAGGCGCATGTTTTTGGTGTAGTCCACTACCATGTCGGGCTTGTAGATTGTCTTCCTGGTTCGGTAGTGGATTTTGCCAGAATCCACCTGGGCACCTGTGTGGACGGTGGAAAGCAGGTGGACGTCTCGCTTATCCTTCCACTTCAGGGCTATCAGTTTCCCACACTTCTCGAGCTGCTTGTATTTCTGCCCCTTTCGTCGCCTTCTTCGCACATGCCTCTCGCGGTGTTCCTGGGCCAGGTCGTCTTCTGAAGGTGTGTCACTGGAGGAGGCATCTGTGAGAGGAATGACATCACCTGTGAACTTTGGCATAAACTTTCTTGTCTTTCTGACAGTCCCACATGACCCCGTTTGGTTGTCATAAAGAAACTGGCAGAGAGCAGGAGAAGTATACCAGTTGTCAGTGTAGATGATGTGGCCTTTGCCCAGGTAAGGTGCCAACATTTTCCTGACGATGGCACCTGACATGCCCATGGGGTCATTGGCAGCGGCTTTCGGTACGTCAATGTCAGTTCCTGTATACACGATCATGTCAAGCACTATTCCAGTTTCACAGTGGCACAACACGAAGAGCTTGATTCCGAACCTATGCCTCTTCAAGGGGATATACTGCTTGAAAACAAGACGTCCTTTGAAGAGCACGAGCGACTCATCAATCACCAAATTGAGGAAGGGGTAAAAGTATTTCCTATACCTCTCCAACAACATGGTGAACACATCCCGAACTTTCCATATCCTGTCAATCCTGTTAGGATTTTCGTTGTCTGCAAAGTGCATAAATCTTAGCAGCAACAAAAAACTGTCACGAGTCATGAACTTATTGAAAGTTGGGGTGGCGATGAGAGGGTCGTGCTTCCAGTAGTGTTGCAACACATGCTTCTTGATCAGAGGCATGAGGAACAACAAGGCAAAGAACGTCAGAAATTCTGCCACAGTCGTATCCACCCAGCCTCGTATTCTCGCTTTTGGAGAAAGGACGTCCAATCTGCCAAACACCCACCTGTAGTAGGCGTTTGTTTGGGCAACGATGTACGTCATTACCTCCATGTCGAAAAAAGCGAGGAAGAAGTCGCTTTCGTTCGCTTGATCATCACAGGGCCAGTCGTCAGTTGTTCCTGACGTCCCAGGATTGAACTGGGGCACGTCAGGTACAAAATTGACCCCGTCAGACCAATCGAACGAAGGCATGCCAGGGATCGGAATGTCGTCTGCGTCTGCTTCTGCGTCTGAAATATCGCTTCCATGGTCGCGATACAGCACTTCATCATCATTACCCTCCTCTTCACTTGACAGACGATGCCCTTCCTCGTTTTCGTCACCGACGTCGGACTCACTCCCACTGTCCACTCCCAAATCCCCCCACCCTTGGTCCCGTGCTAGGGCTTCGTCGTCGAAACCCGGGCTGCCAATGTCCTGCGAATCACCATCAAACAGCAGGGCGGCATACTTAGATGGTGTAAGAGTTTTCCGGGTCACTTTGGCACGTGCGGGAGTCTTATGGACAGGGACAGCAGAGGTGGTGGCAGGGGCGGCGGCAGGGGCGGCGGCGGCAGGGGCGGCGGCGGCGGCAGGGGCAGCAGTGGTGCGTGGCCTTGATGGCAAGATGATGGTGGTGCCTGTCGCCCTTCTCTCTGTTCCTTGGGCAGGGGCGGCATGGGCGGCAGGGGCAACAGGGGCAGCAGGGCCGGCAGGGACACCAGGGCCAGCAGTCGCTATCCCAGTCGCTTTCCCCTTCCCCTTCCCTGTTCCTTGGGCAGGGGCGGCAGGGGCGGCAGGGGCGGCAGGGGCAGCAGGGCAGGCAGGGACACCAGGGCCAGCAGTCGATTTCCCTCTCCCTTTCCCCTTCCCCTTCCCTGTTCCTTGGGCAGGGGCGGCAGGGGCGGCAGGGGCAGCAGGGGCGGCAGGGGCGGCAGGGGCAGCAGGGCCGGCAGGGACACCAGGGCCAGCAGTCGCTTTCCCAGTCGCTTTCCCTCTCCCTTTCCCCTTCCCCTTCCCTGTTCCTTGGGCAGGGGCGGCAGGGGCGGCAGGGGCAGCAGGGGCGGCAGGGGCGGCAGGGGCGGCAGGGGCAGCCGGGCCAGGGGCGGCTGGTGGTGTTGGTGGTGGTAGGGGCACTGTGGCTGGCGTACGGGTTCTTTTTCCCTACGCCCGTGCCTTTCATTTTTCCTGCCCCCGCAGGTAATGCAGCCCTAGGGCGGCCTCCTGCGTCGCTGGTACCGGTGGCAGGGGTGGCAGGGGTGGTAGTGGTTGTTGCAGTGGCCTGGGTCGTGGTGGCAGTGTCCCGAAAGACCAATGACCTCTGTGCCATTGCCCTGCTTGCACGTGTTTTACGTGCTTTTGGTGCTGGTGATTCGTCCTCTGAGCTGTAGGGCGTGTCGTACTGGTAGCTAGGGTCTTTGGCAGCCACCCTCTGCCTTCCACGGCGGCTAACACCACCAGAAGGAGGGCTGGTTGTGTCATCAGGGAGCGAGCGTGAGGGACGTGTAGGCTCCATGACTAGTGCGTGGTTACTGGCGCGGTGGTGCTTGCACGAGTGCGGGGCGAGCGTTTGGCGGGGTGGTATCGAGAGTTGACATGTAGTACTATACCCACACCAATTTTCAGCCGCCTGGCTATAAACGCGCGGTTTTGGTACGTGTTCAAAGTCTCTGCTCTTAAGAGTCTCCCCGCAGTGCGCCGGGGGAACTCTTAAGAGTCTCCCTGCAGCTCCCGGGTTAATGGAGATTGAAATGTCAGTCCACAACAGGCCCCTGACCTATACGTCAGCGGCTATCGATGACCTCTTACCCATTTCGCCTTCCATGCTAACATGTGGACGGAAACTTAATCGTCAGTAACCGACGAAGATCTACAAGACCCTACGTTTTGTGATGTTGACGCCACACATCGTCGCTTCCAATATGTGAACAAGGTGTCAGCGATTTATGGAAAAGGTGGTCACAGGAATATTTGCTGTCCCTTCGCGAGCGTCACTCTAATATAATCAAAGGGACAAATAAACGGTGGCCTCATATCGGGGATATCATATTGATTCATGATGAGCGTCCTAGATTGTATTGGAAACTTGGTAGGATTGTCAAATTGTTCCAGGTAGTTGATGGTAATGTTTGGGTTGCTGAGTTACAGACTTCGACTGGGATTACTACTCGCCCAGTCGTGAGGTTATATCCCTTGGAGCAGGATGTAGAGCTACCTGACATTGCCGGTGTCTCTACTGAAATACCTCCACAGGGGAGTGCTAGTGACAGTGCTTCTCAGGGTGGAGCTGTTGATTCTGGGAAGGATGATCCTCCTCCGGCTTCCAGTGGCGCTTGCCCCAAAAGGAGGGGGGCTATGAGTTCCGTGGATCTTTGGAGATCCAAGATTACCCAAGGTGATCTTTGAATCTTTGATATCCCTTTTCGTATATAGCTACTGTATATTGTTTTGGTGGCGGGCAGTATATGATGATCCCGACAGTTTGGAGTCTAAATGGGTATTTGAATTTGGCGGTATTGTATAGTAATTACGATTTCAGCTAGTACCTTATGTACTGTAGTTTATTATTAATTGTAAGTTAATTATTAGCTTTAGTGCATCAATCTATACATCAGCAATGGATGTATCATGAAACCAAGTCATATGTACAAATTATTATGAGCCGGCAGTCATGTGTAATATCGCGAAGCGATCAAGCGCCGGCCTTCAGTCTCATAAAATCAACCGTAACAACAACACCTCCCTCCGGCTCTGACTCAATCTAGAATTCACTATGTGCTACTGCTATTAATATATATCTTCAGTCCAACATCACCAGTCCTCTAAGCTAAGTCCATAATGTATTGATATTGTATTATGTGAACATTCCTACATGTCATTCATATGAACTAGCCGTGTGTGAGAAGACAAGAATCTACCCATAGAAACAACCACACTTCATATTGGTAATTATATAATTTAACTTATTGTCGGGATTAATTCATGTACCAGTGATTGAATAATGTATCATATATATATATATATTCCCCACAAAGGGACTGTTGGAATAAATTTGATGTAAAAAATTCCCTCGATCACACTGCACTTCAAAGTGAAAACCCATCTGTGTGAAGACATTTAACAACTCTTTATAATGACTGGGGAAGAGATGTTGCGGAGGGATATGGCTTCCGGGTAACGGGTTGCCATGTCCATAATGGTCGATAGGTCATTATGTCCCTGGGAGGTTTTAGGTAATGGACCTACCCCATCAATCACCACCCGAGTGAAAGGTTTCTCAAACACTGGCAAAAGCACCAGAGGATCTTCTGGTTGGTTTACCAGTCACTTGACAAGTGTGACATACACTACAAAACTGGGCCACATCCGCTCGCATTCCTGGCCAGTAGAAGTGCGTGCGGATGTGCTCCAGAGTTTTTCGCACACCCAAGTGCCCCGCCAAGGGGATTTCATGAGCCATCTCCAATATAGCTCGACGACAAGGCTTTGGGACAACCACCTGATGGATGTCCCATGCCCCACCATCTATGGGTCTGTTTGGCGGTCGCCATCTTCGCCACAAAACACTATTCTTCATGTACAAGCATTCGCCAAGCTCATTCTCACTTTCCTCCTGACTCACAGCACTAGCAGCCAATTCCTTACACTCTTCATATCTTTACTTTGTAAATCCACCAGGCCACCAATACTGTTCGAGGGGAGGTCACTACCGAATTAATGCATATCCAGGTCTGCCATGAAGGTGTCACACAGATTCACTACTCTGTGTTCAGTTGAAACAATTGATGGACTCGGGATTGGGCCCATACGGGATTGGGCCCATACGGAATATACGGAATTGGGCCCATACGGGATTAGGCCCACGGGATTGGAACCTAACTTAACCTAACCTAACCTAAGTGGGCCCAATCCCATATGAGCCCAATCCTGTGGTCACCCTCATCAACAGAGGCGAATGACAGGACTGGGTCAAGTTTTACCCGATCCTCCGCCAAATCGTTACCCAAAATGAGGCTCACGCCTGGCACAGGCAGTTTCTCTGCCAGGCCTACACAGGCCTTTCCTTTCAACAAGTCACATTCTAGTTCCACATGAGCTAAGGGAACAGAAAAAGGTCCACCAGCACCCCTCAACACAACATGGTCGTCAGTTAGACATAAACCAGGGTTAGGATTCAACAACAGTGTGCGTGAGGCGCCTGTATCACGCAGAATTCTCACCTCATGCACACAGCTAATCATCTTTACTGTACCAGATGAAATAAATGGGCAGTAACTGTCAGAAGAGCAAACAGTTGGTGGCAGGCTAACTACTGGTTTGGTTACAGCACATCACATCATACATGCCACCACACCATTCTCACCGTCACTCTGAGGTTCACTTATATCATTCCCACGAGAGTCCAACACCACTGCCACAGATTCTCTTTGTCTTTCATCTCTCTCTTTGTTCCAACATTGAGAGGCCAAGTGGCCAATTTTGCTACATATTTTCTGAGAGGCAGTTCCTCTGTTACTAAAAGTATTACCTTGATTCCCATAACCATGGATTTGAGCAGCAGTCCTGACTCGGGGAGCATCCTGAGGGTTACGAGAGTAAGATGACACAACAGGCTTGGGAGAGTGAGTGGATTTACTTGCAACATGATTCCTGTTTTGATTATAGTTATTGCTATTGGGGTTATCATAAGGTTTCTTACCACAGGACTTATTAATCAGAACATAATCTTCAGCCATGGCAGCTGCGGCTGTGAGACTGTCTACTTTCTTACCTCTCACATGATACGCCACCTGTGGTTCAATTTTCCAAGTTTTCCAGCAAGACCAGGTCCTTAAGACCCTCTAAATCAGAGACAGATTTACTATTTAGCCAATTATTAAAGACTTAGCCATAGTCCTTGAGAACACAGCACGAGTCTCTTCAGGATTCTTATGAACCTTCCGGAAGGTTTGCCTGTAGGCATCTGGTCTCAACTGGTATGCCTTCAGAATGACTAATTTGAGGCGATCATATGTCATGTCTCACATCCCGTTCTACTGCTACATATGTGGTGCGGGCTAGCCCTGTCAAAACAGTTTGGAGCATGAAAGGCCATTGCTCTCTGGTCCAATTCATGCCCCTTGCAACATCCTCGAACAGTACAAAATAGTCATCAACATCATCATCGGTAAATTGGGGAATGACACTACTCAGAGTTAAGCCCCGAGGGGAAGAGGTACCCGAGGAACTGGTGGTGCTCGTGGCAGCTAACTGAGCCATGCGATATTCATGATCTTGTCTAGCTTGTTGGAATTGTAACTCTGCCTGAGCTTGTTGGCTGGTAACACTGCCTGAGCTTGGGCAGCGTTAATTCAAGCCAACTCTATACACTCAGCTGCAGTAAAGCCTGACGGTAGATTCTCGGGGGAATTATCCCCTCAGGACTCCGATCGGAGTAATCAACAGGCCGTCCAGAGTCAAGCAAGTCACCACCAGTTGCCTCAGGTGTCTGGCTAGTGTCATATATCCCGAATATCTCTGTTTTAATGAAGTTGGATAACATGACCTTTGTTAAACTCTCGGAGGATGGCAAGTCCAAACAAGAGGCGAGCATCCGAAGCTCGTCCCTAGATAGGAGGTCTACCTCCTTAGCAGTGGGTTTTGAATCTAGACAATTCTGTGTGTCTTCCCAAATTGATTAATATAGGCATAATGAAGTTTAAATTAAAATGCTAAAGATCGTAACTATATTTAATAACTAGCAGCAAACGTATCCACGGAACAATCTATACTGGCAAGGTCGCCAATTTCTGTTACGACCCTGGCGGCCACGAAGCAGTTGGCTCGCTTGACCAGAGTGGTAACAGTGAGTTTTTTATGATTATAAAGTCTCTGGTAGAATTTTGGCTGTCTGGTGTTGCTTGCTTTCCCTTTGCTTCAAATAAATCAAACAGCTAAACAATTATGTACTAGTCATAAAGGAAGCTTATCTAGATAAATTATAGGTTCCAGAATCCCTTTAAGATCATATTTAATTTACTAAATTATTATTTAGATTAATTATGATTAGTAGGATTATTTATAATTAATTATGATTAACTCTTTCCGTCATATTTAGTTACATAAGTTAGGGGTTGCCCGAGCGCCCGGTATTTCCCTCACAACACTCTTTCTCACACTGAGGGACAGTTAGAAGTCGAAGGAATTTGGGTTTGCCACCAACCGACAGATTATGATCTAACTTACCTAACTTACCGAGCTTCATATGACGCAAATCGCGTCATAAACTTATTATTCAGCTATTTCACTAACTTCATATGACGCAATCGCGTCATATGATACTTTTGGGCGAAACTGCCAAATGACGCGATCGCGTCATATATGACGGAGAGGGTTAATCATTATATTATATATTATTATTATTTATTATGATGATTTATCCAGAACGGTTTCTGCCACCAACGGGTTAAGATTAAAATAAAATGGAGATTATTTATTATAAAGTATTATTTCCTAAGTCTTTAGATATTTCTTATTTACTTGGATAATGTATTATTTATTATAAATAGTTATTGTAATTATCTTATTATTTTATTATCCTTCGTTATCATTGACTTATTATAATTATCCTTTACCAGTACCATTGAAGAAGGGAAGATATTTAATTCGCCAATTCAACAGGAATAAATGTATTTATAAAACCAATAACGTATGTACAAAACAAAGGAAAATAAATAGAAAATAAATATGATCCAGGACGTACTGGTATATGATTGTCCGATCGTTCACTGCTCGCTAGTTTGCCCAATATTAAATAGTTTCAAGGCTTAATCAAGTATCACTATTGTTAATGGAAATTACAAGGACGCATTGCAAGTTACTGAAGTATCAAAATATTCTGTGCTTGACAAATTGCTGAATACACAATTAGTTTCACTATTCTTTGATAAAGTCACCAATAAACCTCTCCATTGTCACACCGCATTATTAACCTTGCTAGATTCACAGAACAATATACAAACTAACACAAGGCGTGCGGCACGAAAGCTCACCTCAACACACCTTGTAGTTATAACCTGTCATAATTTAACTGCAAGACCACACCACGCATGTTAAGTACGGTATCTTAGAGTTACAATTCAAAGTTAAGTCAAGTTAAATAATTTCAGGTAAACTGAATACCATTACCACTTAGAAATATAAAAATACAAATCTTATCTGTCACTGCCATGTCTGAACTATCTCCTCCGTCGCCTCTCCTCACCCTCACGATCTCAGCCAAGTCAGGAATACGATTGATTTTCAAACCCCATTCTACCCCTGAATACACATTCTATTTGGTCTCTAGCGAATCACCAAGCCCCATTATCATGACGTGATTGAAAGTTTCAGTCTCGTGGTGCCAACTCCAATCATATCACTGGTGGCATGCCGGCGCCAATCAGACAGCTCTCGCCCCCACTTGTTTGACCCCTCCACACAGGACGAACTATCTATGTCCAGAAGGGGTCCTTGGGGTCATGGTGGGGCGAATGTAGAGGGCTTAATTCCGTCAACTGGGTAGTTTAATATCCAGACTGGTTGTTCCATCTGTCACAATATATATATATATATATATATATATATATATATATATATATATAAATATATGTATATATATTATAATATTAAAATATATATATATATATATATATGTATAAATATATGTATATTAAGCATATCTCAGTAATACATGTGAGCTACGTGAATATATGTTTTTACTCTCAGCCAGGATTCGAACCATGGAGTCAGGATGAGAGTCCATGCTTTAGTCAATTACACTGCCACGTGTTAAAACATAGTTAACCATGCCCTATATAGGCTACATTAAGGAGATGGAAAAATCCTACTTGGAGAAAGTATTTAATTCCATGCCAAATCGTAGGACACATAAGGGTTTCCAAGATACCAGATGTGTTCCTACCCTTTAACCCCTACTTTACAATAGGGTATTACCATAAAAGTCCCCCCCAGTCCCAAGAAATGTGGTCTAAATGGCAAGATGTAACTATCTCCCACCTCAAAAAATGGAGGATTACTGCCTCTCCTAGCTTGTGAGGCCTTGTATATAAGCTGAGAAGTGTTGCCAAGCTCTTACAGCAGTGCTCAAACGTTGCGGTAACAGGCACTTTCTGATACTGGCAGTTACAAGGATCGTATATTACTGACGGCTGGCAGCCCTCGCTGGGACTGGGGAGTGATTTATGTACTGACGGCTCTCTGCCGTCTCTGGTATCAGACGGGTTAACCTAGTGTTATGACTGACAAGAGATGCTTCTAGCCCTTGGACTAACACAGACAACTAAATACTCAGCACCTACATAGCCTCAACTTGTAACACAGCCTATCGCAGCAGAACTGAGCTCATTTGCGACTTCCAGGGTTTCTGGGGACCAAAGGTGCACACAATCCCCCAACTGGTTCCGTTATACAAACAATGCAAACAACTGGAACCCCTAGTCGTGGTGAAAAGATATCTTGAGCAACAACTCTCAGCAAAACTCAGTACTGAAATAGCAATACTGAGGAGGATTCTTTCTAAGCTGCACAAAGAAGAGAAAGCTGAAAATAAATACGAGTAGAAGGTGTAGTAGAGACATCCCAATACCCTTCGTCAATCAAAGTCATACCGGGCAACTAAAAGGTGGAATCCCAATAGGCGTATTGGCGACGGCGAATGTTTTTTTTTTCTATGTCCGTTATTCGCTGGCGAACCGTGTTTTCCAAGAAGTGAATGAGGCGAAACAGGAGATGGCCGTGTTACAGAAGTAGGAGTGCCGCGCGATAACGGCGACTTGTGAGACGATAATAGCGAATTATATACGACAATTAAAGGCGAATCAGAGCGAATACTACGACAGGTGATGGCCACAATTGTGATGCCACTGCAATTGTCCTGCGAATGTTGTACAAAGTGATGCGATAACACTGCGAAGGTTGTGCGAATATGACGAATGACCGACGACTGTCCAACATACGTTCCCCGTGAATCCCAAATGCGACCTCAGCCGATTTGGTAATTGGGGAGGGGGGTAGGGTATGGTATAAATAGGCTGGTGGAGCTCGGTTCTCTAATAATATTTCATAATCTTGGACGTACCACACAACCAAGTTTTGACACCACAGCGCCACAGATCTACAATCTACAACCTCCAATGTTTCTCTACCATCGACCGGGGAGGTCGACGGTACTACAGCTAATTAAGGTGGTAGATGATTGGATGCAAATTCTAGAAGATGGTGGTGTAATAGACGTGGTATATTGCGATTTTATGAAGGCCTTCGATAAGGTCCCACATAAAAGGTTAATAGAGAAAGTTAGAAGCTATAATATAGGGGAGAAATGTGTGAAATGGATAGAAGCCTTCCTGAAAGATCGGAGACAGAGGGTACTGGTGAATGGAATAGGCTCGGGGTGGAGGGAAATTACAAGGGGGGTACCTCAGGGATCTGTGTTGGGACCACTGCTGTTCGTTATATTTATCAACGACTTGCCTGAAGTTATAACTAATGGAAGTGAGGTATACCTGTATGCGGATGACACTAAACTGTATAGAAGAGTGAGGAGTAAGGAAGATATGGGTTTGCTTCAAGGAGATGTGGAGGGCATGAAGGGATGGTCTGAGCATTGGTTAATGCCTTTTCATCCAAAAAAATGCAAGTACATGCGGATTGGGACCAGCAAGATAGACAAGGTAGGATACAGTATGTATGAAGCGATGGAGGAAGTGAGTGCAGAAAAGGATATAGGAGTAGTGATAGACAATAAGTTAAATTTCTCAGAACATTTAGCGAAAAAGATAAACAAAGCCAATAGAATTGTAGGGCTGATAAGGAGGACATTTGTGTCACTTGACGAAGAAATCTTCAGGAATCTATATACAGCGCTGGTTAGGCCGCACCTGGAATATGCAAACCAGGTGTGGGCTCCATATATGGTAAAGGATATAGAAGCAGTGGAGAAAGTGCAGAGGAGAGCTAGCAAGCTGGTACCAACGTTGAAGAACGCGGGCTATGAGCAGAGGTTGAGGACACTGGGTCTTCCGACACTGGCATATAGGAGAAAGAGAGGGGATATGATAGAGACTTTTAAGATAGTGTCAGGAAAGTACGATGAGGATGTGTGTGAGGGTATCTTCTTGATGCGGGAGGGAACAAGAACGAGAGGACACTCTAAGAAAATTTACAAAGAAAGAAATAGGCTTGAGAAGGCAAAGAACTCATTTTGTGATAGAGTGGTAAATAAGTGGAACGCACTGCCCCAGTATGTAGTCGATTCCGAATCAATAAGGGAGTTTGAAAGTAATCTTGATAAAGCATGGGGAAGACAAGATTTGAAGTTTGATTATAAAACAAAAATACAGAATAGTAAAAATGTTGCGTCTGCTACCGCCGCCGCCAACACCGTGAACGACCGCAGCAGTGCAAGTACTGGTACTGAGCTGGATACACAGGCATAGTTTGCCTTTTTCCAGAGGATCTACTGTAAGAAACTGTAAGAAATCTACACTTGGCTCTGTCGTTGGAGTGAGAATTTGTAGAGATAGAGTTCCTGGCGGCACTCATAAGAAGGAAAAGAGAAAGGAAGGTGAAGAAGAAAGCAAGCAAGAGGAGGTGGTGGATTCGACCTTGGATTATGTGACAAGAAGAACACGGCCTATATCATATGTTGATGGTGGAGTTGGCAGCATACAATAGTGCTACCTTCAAAAAATTCCTGAGGATGCCAGTCTCCATGTTCAGAGAGGTGCTTGCTCGTGTTGGACCAAGAATTGCCAAGCAGAATACTTCCTTTCATGCGAGTGCTGAACCAGGTTTACGGCTTGCAATAACGCTGCGATTCCTGGCCTCTGGAGATACCTACAATGCCCTCTCCTTTGCATTCTGAGTGATGCCAAAAAAACATAAAGTTCATCCCTGAAACATGCGAGGAACTTGTGGCTGAGTATATGAAGGAGGGTATGTTATGCCCAAAGACACCTGTGGAGTGGAAGGCAGTGGCGGACAAATTTGCTCTCCACTGGGACTTCCAACAGGTGTTCCACTCGATAACCCTAATGGCACTTGTTGATGCAGACTATCGAACTTTCTATGTGGGTGTTGGAGCCCAGGAGTGTTCTTCTGATGGTGATGTGTTTCCGGACACCCCACTGCGTGCTGCACTACAGGAGGCCCATGCGTGACTTCCCGATGCTAAGCCTCTAGCTGGTGGGGATCAGCCGGTCCCGTACTTCATAGTGGCTGACGATGCCTTCGGGCGAATCTTCAACTACCGCCACTCTAGAGCAAGCCGAGTGGTTGAAAATGCGTTCGGAATCATGGCCAACAGGTAAACAAGTCTAGCCGTATGTATATATATATATATATATATATATATATATATATATATATACTGTACTATATATATATATATATATACATTCTTTTTTCCATGTGACTGGGGGAGACAAAAGGCAGAACCGGCTGTAGCGAGTGTCTCCCCCATAGTTGAAAGAGTGACAGGGCCAAAATCAAGGGACATTCGAGCCAAAATGCCTGGGCACACAGTGTTTAAAGCAATTTAAGTCATATGAGGAGGGAAAGACTGATTCTGGAAGAGAGTTCCAGAGCTCATCTGTTGAATAGAAGAAAGTCTAAGAGTAACATTTCACTCTTAGGTTGGAGAGTTGGACAGAGTAGGGGTGGGATTGTAGTGCAAGACGGGTACCACGTATCCTACGTAGAGGAGGTAGTATACACTGGGAGAACTCTGAGGAGCACTGATTGTTGTAGTAGAGATAGAATAGAGAGAGAGATGCAACTTTGCGGCGAAGAGAGAGAGTTTGCAGGGAGTTGGTGAGTGGGCGGGAATTAATGATACGAAAAGCTTTCCTTTCTACTTTGTCTAGGATTGCGGTGTGAGAGGATACTCCCCACACACGTGACCAATACTCAATACAAGGACGCATTGTGCTCCTGTACAGAGCAAGAAGCTGTGCAGGGGTAAAGGACCCCTTGAGGCGGTTGAGCACACCCAGTTTCTGGGAGGCTGCTTTAGCAAGACTGGTAATATGGTCCTTCCAAGTGAGAGCAGAAGAAAAAGAGACACCAAGAATGTTGAAAGAAGATGAAGGATTGATTTTTGTATTGTTGAATAATAAGGGATAGTCCGCTGGGAATTCCGGACGGGTAGATAGATGGAGAAATTGTTTTTTGGAAGCAATAAAGGCAACACAGTTTTCTCTGCCCCAATTGGAAATAGTAGTTTGATCAGAAGATAAATATATAGCACAGTTGGGAATATGAACATGATTAGATTAACCCGGGAAGCGCGAGCTATCGCCAAGCGACGATATTAGGCTTCATTCCCGCCTAAAATCATCTTTTTACGATAAATAACTTCATCACTTATTCATATGCGCCTATTTTACGTTTAACCCCTTAAGGACGGCAATGTTTGTTGATATGACCATGCTGCCAGGCGGGTAAATTTACCGAAAATGAGCTTCATTTCATGCTCTTTTTCATTCATAAACAAGATCCAGAGCGTAATACAATTATATATATCCGTGAAAGCCCGATAATGGAGCTTTCCAATGACACCTGAATCATCCTTGTACGACCTCGGGTTATCCTGTAACAATCACATAACCGGAGGTGAAAATACCCTAAAATAGGGTAATTTCAGTAGTTTTGATGGTGGGGAGGCGGCAGTGGTCCCAGACACGGCCCAGTGGTGGTGCCGAGCGGTCAGAGTCCGCCTATCGTCCTCTCAATTCGCGGAGCTCATAATGTGCTCAAAATGGCGCCCGTCATATGATGGGCACCGCAGGGGTGGCGACTATTCTCTCGCACTTCATATGATTGGCACCGCAGTTTGAGTTTTAATATGAAGACACTAACATGCAACAGCAATAAAACAAGTGGGTATAGTACTTGGGGTGTGAAAAAGACGAGTTATTGCCGACTTTCCAGTCATGAAGTGTGAGGCGAACGAGACGTATACCCTCTCTCTCCAAGGCCTGGAGGCAGACTGAAGCTTCTTGCTCACTTTCTTTCTCTCCCCTCGCACTCGATATGCGCAGGAGAACACCTTGGAACCAGGTTGGAGCGATAAATAAAACGATGAACAAGGGAATAAGAGGACAAATAGGTGATAATTGAAGGGGGGGGGTTTGACACATGTGGAGGAGTGATATGGAGGAGACTTATCTCACTTAATCACATATTCCTTTGTTTTAAGTGCTACTTGGGCCTTTTAAAAGGCTTCTTTTAGGCCTTGGATCTTAAAAGGTTCTTCGCATTTCACTACCAAAACCTCTTAAGAGTCTTCTCACCACTCTCAGGTTAGTATCCAGTATTAAAAAATGGATAATAAGTCTTAAGCATTTGCATAAACCTTTAACCATCTTGGTGGTGTAATGGTTAGAGTGTTTAAAAATCTGTGTATGATAACCCAGGTTCGAATCCCGGTGGATCACATACATGCTTTCATTAATTTCATTGGAGGTGTTTGGTGTTGAGGTGAAATTAATGAAATAGATTATCAGTAGGTTCAGGGATATTTCGTAGCGAGGCCTGTCTATATGATCTGGGCCCCATGAATATTCTTTCCTCTCACTTAAACAGTAGGCTACCATAGCGCGGTAGGGAATATGAACATGATTAGATTAATATCCAGTATTCGAGAATGGATAATAAGTCGAAAGCGTGTGTATAAACATTTAACCGTCTTGGTGGTGTAATGGTTAGAGTTTTTAAAAATCTGTGTATGATAACCCAGGTTCGAATCCCGGTGGATCACATAATTATATGTGTTCATTAATTTTGTTGGAGATGTTTGGTGTTGTGGTGAAATTAATGAAATATAGATTATAAGTAGGTTCAGAGATATTTCGTAGCGATGCCTGTCTACAAGATCTGTGCCCCATGAATATTCTTTCCTCTCACTTAACCCGTACAGCCCCAGCGACGCGTCTGACGCGTCGGCGATGTATGTAACGCACAGCCCCAGAGACGCGCCTGACGCGTCACCCTAATTGCGCCGACCGTAACCTCAGGTGTAGCCACTCAAGAGGGCTCAGATTTGTATGGGAACTGTGTACGTATCCCACGCAACCGTGCCGATGGTTGAAAACTCTCAAAGTCCACGTGCGTGCGCGCGAGCGCTCAATAACCTGCTTTTTTGGGATAATTGCCTTCAATTTTTTACTCTTGTAAAACCCATTTTCGGGGGCTCTGCAGGACCATTTTTTAAGCTTTTTGAGCAGTTTTTCGTGGTTTTTCCTTCATTCCTAACCCATTCGCTATTGTTTCTAGAATAAAACCATTTTTTGAAAACCGGCCGGGTTCTGGTGCGCAAACATTACAAAACTAGCCGGGGCTCCACGGGTTAAACAGTAGGCTACCAAAGCGCGGTTGGGAACATGAACATGCTTAGATTAATATCTAGTATTCGAGAATGGATAATAAGTCGTAGGCGTGTGCATAAAGCTGTAACCGTCTTGGTGGTGTAATGCTTAGAGTGTTTACAAATCTGTGTGTGATAACCCAGGTTCGAATCCCGGTGGATCACATATAATTGTTTTCATTAATTTTTTTGAGGTGTTTGGTGTTGTGGTGAAATTAATAAAATATAGAATATATCTGTATACTGTGTATATATATATGTTTTAGTATTGACCAATTTATATATAGTAAAGTATACATATGGATACCTCTACATACTCTATCTATCTATCTATCTATTGCCGGACGCCTTACTCCCCTTACGAGGGTGGCCATACACAGAATGACCCCAAGCGGACCTATTCCCTGTGAGAGGGACAACCCGAGCCAGTTTAGTGAAGGACTTACAGGCTTGACCAGTCAATTTAGTATCGGTCCGACTCCGAGGCCCTCTGTGTATCTTGTGCACTATTTTTCTACAGTGGTGTTCGGCTAATCCATCCACTAACCTGCCTTACCCTTAGGTAAGCAGTACAGATTTGTATCAGGTTTACTCCCCTAGACAGGTTGCCAACCAAGGCTGACGAGTCCCATCCACCCGAATTTGTATAAGGTTGTCTCCCCTAGATGAGTTGCCGACCAAGGCTAACGAGTCCCACCCACCCTTTACTTCTACATACTCCAATCCATTTAATTTTCTGTTTTCAATTTAAACTACTTATTTATTACTATTTCCTTAGCTTGCACTGTTTATAATTTGATTATACAATGTATTATATAAATATCCAATGATATTTAATATTATTATCACATACAAAGTTCTGTGATTGTTCAGTTATTAGTTTCCATATTATGTCATAACATTTCAGGTTCTAGCAATTTCAGTTATTTTTGTTTTGTGTTTCTATTTTATTGGTATTGTACATAGTAATAATAACGATTTCCTTTTATTCTATGTTTCGCCTTCTGCTGACCACGATTCTACTGGATCCCAAAAACGTAGAGTCGGCAGTATTGGCCATCTGCTGCCTCCACAACCTCCTCAGGGTTTGCTACAGAACCCACAACATCGGTGCCATGGTGGACGAAGAGGATCATCATCGTTGTTGCGTTAACCCTGGGTCGTGGAGGCATGATGGGGAAATGCTCCAAGCCCTTGCCAGGAATACCTCATCAGTAGCAGGGAAGAAATTGAGGTTATACCTCAAGGATCTACTACAACTCGGAAGCAGGTTGTGTCTCTTGGCAAGACAGAATGATCTAAGGTTAGTGGATCATTGAAAACAATTTTTTTTGTAATCAAAACCTGAAAAAAAAACCACAAACCATTTATGAAATATAACAAATAGGCACTCTATGAAATTATGATGAACGTATGAGAAGAAAAATATGCTGCAAAAATGGAAAGGGGCAAATGTTGTAAAGAAAAATGTACAAATTAATGTCAATGTTTGGTCATGTGGAATATTTTTGTAAGCATGACAAAGTTACAGCAAAGCACAATTTGTTCTAGCTTACAGATATATAATTCACAAGGCCAAACATCAAGAGAAATTTGTAAATTTTTTGGTACGAAATTTGTTCAGGTACAAGTAATGTATATTGAAATTATTTGTACACAATGGCGATGAACATGTTAAAGAATTGTGATAGGCAGATACCTAAAGTAGTAACAACATCAGAAAATACTATTATAAAAAAAATTATGTTAAATACTTTTGACGTTCCTTTAACACCTTACGAGCGGCCTAGGCGGTATATAATATGTAGCCACCAGCGGGGTGTTTTTACCCAAAATAGGGCTGTTTACGTGATCATTTTCATGCCTAAATAAGACCCAGAGCGTAAAACAAGTATCTATCCCTGAAAGGGCATAAACAGAGCTTTCCAATGACACCATAACGATCCTTTTATGATGGCTAGTTTTCTTGCAACAACCACGCAACGCGAGTGCAAAAAGCATGTAATTCGGCACTTTCCCCATAAAATTCCGTATGTAGCGAGTGAGAGAGGGAGGGAGGAGGTGGGATTCGTGTCAGTAGGTTCGCCGCGGTGGTCTGGAGCAGTCATACGCTCGCTACTCTCCTGCCACCTCTTGTCTCTCTCTCTCAGCAACATTACGTGCTGAAATTGCCACACGACCTACGTCGAGCGCCGCCAGATAGTCCAGATTTATTATACTCGACTTATGTTGCGCGCCGATAGTTATGGGTTAAACAACACGCCACAATGTTCATATTAACTTAATTTTACAGTATTGGACGTGTTTATCACTTGTTTCAATGGAAACGATCACAGCATAATAAATAAAACTTCTTATTAATTTTAATTTAATTAAGGTTACATTTCCAATTTTCTTTGATAATTTAAACTTATGAACTACGCACAACTAAAAATATTACTTGATGAATTTTCTATTTCTAATCGATATGCATGTCATTTTTTGGGGTGTGGACCCCTTTTCCACAGGTGGGATGGGGTTTGGGTTTGGGTGTCGCGGGGATGCTATGACAATGTCTGACAAAAGTGCGGGCAAAGTGCTTCCTGGGATTGCGGGTAAAGATAAACCGGGGGAGTGTGGGGCAGTGGATGTGGCTAGTGTGGTGAAAGTTGTTGCTGGGATATATGACTGATAATTATAAGGGGTGGTTGATGGGAAGGGAAGTTGCGAGGGAGGCCATGGTCCCGGTGTAAATGGCTGGACACTTGTGGTATGTGGCATCATGTGATGTTGTTGCAGTGGTTGGTGGTGCTGCCATGTTATCTGGTGTTGTGATGACTGTTGTGGTTCTTGATGATAGGTCATCATTATTGGTGGTGGGGCTGGAGGCGCTACGGTTGCTGCTGCAGGAGGAGGAGGAGGAGCCTGAACTGGAGGAGGCACCTTAGCTGCAATAGCCAAGGCAAGACTAGTCTTTCGGCTGTCACCGAGCAGGTCCAGGGCATCGCTAATAAATGTTTGAGTGATGGCCGGGTCCAGCACTTTCAGAGTGCCCATCATAAATACCTACAATTAATTGTATAAGTTATTTAACATGAGACCCCCCAACCAGGGCCGCGGAACCTGTGTGTCAACTTGCCCCAAAATCCCGGTGCGCTTTTGTTTGCACGTATATCGCCACCTTCTTATCTCCGTGTAATCTGACCCAGTCGCCACCCATCTTTCCTCGCCGATCGACATTTTCATTGAATGACAAATGTTATGAATACTGTGAATGTCCCCTTTATTCACGTGTGCTTCAGATATGAATATGTCCAACACAAATGTTTTCTTCTTGGTAAGAATGAATATAAAGTTGATAATTATCAAGTAATGAGAAAAATTAATATAAGCTCACGAATGTATTGAGCTAACCGTACATTGGGAATGTACGGTTCCCTCAGCCGGTTCCCTCAGCCCAGCTGAGGGAATATTTATCAGGGTATCTGTCAAGGATATTGTGACCGCGAGATAAGGAATGTCTGTCCCACACACTACAACTCCATGATCGTGTATGTTTAAAAATACCACAGATTTACAGATTTATATAAATCTCTATGTATGCTACAACAAAATAAATAAATATATATATATATATATATATATATATATATATATATACTGTATATATACACCCTGTTCGGAAATAAAATGTGTACTAAATAACGTTTTTCCATATATTGTACCAATAATGAGCTAGAGAGCATTTAATTATAATAATAAATGTAGGCCTGACCAGGGACAGAGACTAGTCCACACGTACTGTTCCCCACCATTCCTCAGGTTGGATTGAACACTTGATTCGGAAAATGATTTATGAAGCACTTACATAAATAGTGGTTTGTATTTGGATATGAAGCAGTATTTTGGTTCTGAATTATTTCACGTTATTCATATCAAACCCCCAACCCCTTCACACCCAGGACGTTAATGCTACTTTATCCTGGTAACTATTAGTCATTATTATTATTATTATCATTATTATTATTAATATTATTATTATTCATGAACGCACAGCTGAAAATACGAACGGAATATACCCTCTAAATCTTAGCGGTCTGTCTGTGAGTGAAAAAGGTGTATAAACAGCTTACTGGGCCTAAACTGTCCATCTAAAACTGCATAAATATATTTATTAAATAGTAACTAAATGGAACACATATTAGTTGCCTGTAGATTCAAAGGCCTGACCGTATTTTTGCATTCTATTTCGGCTGGGTTGTAAGTTTCCTGTATTTTCTGAAGGACCCAGATGATTAAGAGATTTATATTCATACCATATTACTAGATACAGGTTGAAGATAAATATTACTTGCTGTAGGATATTGTCTTATAGGTAACCAAAATAATACACATATTAATAAACGCCACACTATAAAATTACGTCCTGGGCATGAATGAGTTAATGGGGGTGACGTGATGTGCTGTTAATTTTTTTCTACCTACTAATGATTATTCACTCTCAGTTTGGGAATGACCTCAGCGGCTCCTAACTGTTACATCGGTAAGGCTTCATAAAAATGTCTACACATAAAAAGAGGTAACCCACATTGAAAGGGTCAACAACTACGTAGCGCATTTCTCCAAATCCTCCAGAGTAATATAATGCTAGTTTTAAGGACATGTAAGAGTACTAGAGAATTATTTGTCCTTTTATACTGGACAGGATGGTTGTTTATATTTAGTCTTGCAATAACTATCATGACGAGCGACTTCCCCTCAATTATATCCTAGTTGCTATTGCATCATACCCCTTTCAGGGATATCAGCCAAGGAAATGGCTGCTTAACCAGTATTAAGACTCAACGGAAGTAAATAGTGCTTCACTAAATTCCAATATCGGCCAAGGAGTATTGTAAAGAGTGTCCCCCACAATCCATCTTAAGTTTCAAAGATACTCAATAAACAAATACATTATTGTGAATATACCTTGAAATTTACGTAGAACTTATGCACTCCTATATCCACCATGGCTTTTAATGCATAGTACAGCATGCTAACTATACTTAATACATTTTGTATAAAAACTACTGTATACCGGTTAATCCTTTGACTTTATAACTGTTACGACCGGCACAACGAAATAAACAAGGGCACTTAATATTGGACTAGAAGATACGCTATATCTGCAACAACGGTACGCTAATTCCAAACCCTCGAACTATTAAGCCGGTGAACAAAACACTTAAACCCTCCAGAGTTAATCTACTGGATAACGGGGTATCAATTAATTGGGTTTAGTGCACTTCTACAAAGGCTTTCCGGTGACGGCAACAGGAGTACTTACGTTAATAAAATGCTCTCAAGTAATAACAATGCTTAAATAAACTATGACACAATGTAATAAAGGATTATATGCTTACGTTAACTTTAGTGTGAGTCTGAACTCAACACTAAACTCTTCAATGCTCTATGAAAACACTTGAAGTCTAGTCCTACAGCAAACAGATATGGAATCTTCTGAAAACGTCTGATGCTCTAAGATGCCCGTCGAATATAGAACAGAAATAATGCAGGGGTAGGACACCAAAGCGTGTATGTGACCAGGAGGCTCTCTTGGTAAGTCCAGATCTCGAGTATCTGGTCTTACCCTGGCGCTCCTCAAAGGTCAACAAAATGAGGTAGCAAGCATACAAGCAAGAGTAGGCAAAAGCCCTTCGCTTGTATGCTGCTACGCTCGCAAAGGAAAAATATGCACATGGGTTACAGGCTACCTAGCTCCGTCGAAGTCGTACAGGCTCTGAATTGCCATATACATAACTCAGACAACGACCAAAGATACCCTCCGCTGTCTAGCATTAAATAGTAACAAAGAACAACCCCATAATTAGAAGCACCCAGTAATATGACTCCATGTGACTATGACTCTAATAATCCCTATAGCTAGTGCAAAACATATATGTGAGAACTGGTGCTGGTAATACGACTGGCCGACTATGGAAGTCGTATGCAGAACCAGAAGGGATGAGTATTTGAATAAAGATAAGAAGTATTGGAAGGAAGGAGTTCAGAGAGAGGAACAGCAGTAAAGAGGGTTAGATTGGGGACAGAATGCATGGGACGTCTAGGACCAAGTACAACATACCAAGCTTTAAGGAGAGACGCGGGAAGGAAGCCCCCAACCACCGAGCTAAGACAGCGGCCTCCAATCACAGACAACTACGTCATAAAGAGCAGGCGTCATATGACACGCCAGGGCCAGCATCCAATCACAAGCGGGTGGCCGCGCCCAAGCAAGGAATGCACACGTACATACACATGCACATACTACCACCTCGCTGCTTCCCTCTCTCTCTCTCCTTGCAACTATCACATTACATATCTTATAACTCTATCAATGATATAAAATACTTCCAAGTGTCACAGACAAGAATAAAGGCAAACACTGATCTGTCTGTAACAACATGAACACTAAGAAAGAAAGAACATCGTTCTACGATTATTATAGCCCATTTCACTGCCCCGGCGAGCGCTAGCGAGTACGAGTACATTCTGGCAAGCTGGCCAGCGTAACACCCCGCCCAAGATGTGGGACGTTTTAACCTCGGGTAAACGCCACATCTGACCAGACAGAATGCCCACAAACCCCGCATCACCCAGCTACTCCCCAAGTTGTGAAAAACAAGGCACAATCACAAACGTAAAAACACTTCATTATATAAAAAAAATCTACACAACACTTCCCCAAAATAATAGTATCACTTAACAATATTACGCTCAACGAGCAAGCTTCACAAAGCCTAGCCTACTAAGACAAAAACTCAGAATGGCTTAGATTCTTGCTGTAACATACTGCACTTATATACTATCAAAAGAAAGAAGTTTTATGTGAGGTTTTTGTATTATTTTAATAGTGTTTTTGGCAGCTTTGCACTACAGGAGCAAGCCTAATTTTTCTCCACTCTCAAACCAACACTGACTGATAAGCGAGGGTGCTCCTTAAAACATACCCCCCCGTGACAAACAATCAGCCAGAACATTATCAGTGCCCTTAACCCTCCTGGCCCGGGCAGGCTCTCCAAAGGACGGAGCTCGTATCCGGGCGATCTGGCCGCATATCAACAAAAGTAAACTAAGGTTAATCTCGCTTAATATATTACCTACATTAATCAAACATATATAGAAATGGGCGCCTTACCTTGCTGCGTAGAATGGCGTTGAGTAGAGCTCTCTAGCTCAACTGGTTCCGGAGTGATGGTGATGGAAGTGGAGGTAACTTTTGCCGCATATTTACCTCGGCGCATCCGAACACTCAACCGCGGCCCCGGCTACGACGCCCAGTTGCACTCGTCGCTCCACCCGCAATTATGCCGGGAAGCGATTTGATAGTGTTTTATTGGTTATTCTGTCATTTATTATAGTTTCTATGTTATTTTCACTCAATAAAGTTATTTACATGAACTTATTTGTGTCTCTGTCACTTATTACTTCGTTTTATTATTATTATTATGATTATAGTGTCACTTTCACTGGACTTTGATAATTGGTAGTGTCATTTCCCCTTTTATGTATTGTTAGGTAAGCTAATAATATATATAGTGTCACTGTCACTTGTTCATATTGTTATGAAGGCACTTATTATTACTTGTGTGTGTTTCTTTCACTTATACTTAGTTTTATTATTATTATACTGTCACTTTGACTGGCCTAGGCTTATTGAGTGTCATTTTCACTTATTTATTGTTAGAAATATATATTTTAGTGTCACTTTCACTTGTTCATATTGTTATTGACGGCACTTATTATTACTTATATGGGTCCTTTTCACTTATACTTAGTTATATTATTATTCTTAGCCTACATTTGAGTGTCACTTTCACTGTTGTCACTTCCACTTCAAAAGTTTATTAGAGTATGGAAGTCGTTGAAGCAGGTGCCAGCACACAGTCCAACTTGACACTCGAGGCATTCCCAAGTGGTTTATGTGGTTTTGCGGGGTCTTCTTGTTGTGTGGCTGCACACATGGCACCTCTTCTGGATTCTGGTGTTAATACCTGGTGCTTTGAAAGGAAGGGCGTTGAGCTGGTGCTTCCTGAAAAATTCAGCACACCCCGTTCTGTCCAGCTGGTCTGGTCCTTGTAGTGGCCTCCCTGGTGTACCCGCATGTTTAGCCAGGAGCTCAAGTATCACCTGCTTGTGGAACTACCGCAGGGACTTGTACTTCTTGGCTCCTGGAGTCCTCAGACGGTAGATGTTGTAGGCATTGAGGACCGACATATCTACCGTATGCAGGATAAACTTCTTGTACCACCTGCAAGATGTTCGCAGGCAGTCGATGAAGCCCATCTGCATGTCGGACTTGTCAACGAGGCGCATGTTGAGGTTATAATCCAGGACAAATATGGTCCTTCCAACTGAGAGCAGAAGAAAAGGAGACACCAAGAATATTGAGAGAAGATGAAGGATTGATTTTTGTATTGTTGAAGAATGAGGGATAGTCCGCTGGGAGTTCCTTATGGGTAGATAGATGGAGAAATTGGGTTTTGGAAGCATTAAAGGTATATATATATATATATGTATATATACGGTATATTGGAGGTGTGGCAGAGTGGTCTTTCCTCTGGACTGGTTATCCAATGGACCGGGGTTCGAGTTCCAATATGTCAATGGGAAGATATTATTGGGATGGAATTTCTGCTGAACCTAGTTTCAGTGCATTACCACAGCACACTGAAATGCCAAAAAAAATACCCTCATTGTTTCCTGATTCAATCACTGAAATGCCCCCCAAAAAAAACTCATTGTTCCCTGATTATATGGCATTGTATGAATATTCCCATATTCAAAATATGCTACAGGGGGGCAATGCCTAGTGAGTTAATTGCTCATAAGGTGGCGCCAATACCTGCCTCCACCTCACCCGCGCAGTGCCAGTAGACCACCTCTTCCCTCACACCCCGCCATATAGAACGGTGGGTGGATCAGAGCCGGTATGGGGAGACGAGTAATTGGCCCACAACCCAGCCCCAACGTCTGATGATTAGGGAAAGCGCAGGGGCCACAACTGAATCTCACCTAACCACTCCAAACCAGGACATAATCAACGTTTAAGGAAAACAAATGATAGCCTAGCATATTCATGAATAAACAAGTGTATGAGTGTATGTATTTGTCTGCATGTATTTGTTTCCCAAGATATAATATGCGAAATAATCCATGAAATTCTCAAATTGTATACATGATTTAAAATAGAAACCAAATAATAATAATAATATCATACTACCGCACCAATGTAAATGTTTTGCCAATTTTAAACCAAACTTTGAAAGAAAATTGTATGGACTACAGTTTTGTTTACAATAACAACAATAACCAATTTTGTTTCGTTGTTTGTGCTATGCTAATTTTGTATTTTATGTTAATATTGTAAGCTGTGGTCAATAAACATATCTATCTATCTATCTATATATGTATTTTCCTTTAAATGGATGGGTTTATGTATTTACAGTACAGTACATGTATATATAATCATTTGGTGGTATAGGGTGTATAACATTGTGAATTGCATATGTTTGTTTTTTGTTTTTTTTCTTTTTTCTTTTTTCTTATTATTATTTTCAAATGATTACTAAGTATTAATTAATCGAGTTATGCTCTTGGAGCCTTTAAGAGTTCTTTATCTCAAAAGGCGCAGCCACTGTATATTTGCACCTATAATATATTACATGTTTGTATTTTCTTCTGGCTAAATAAAGATTTATTATTATTATTATTATTTCTCTCTCTCCCCTGGTGAATGTGATGGAGATCGCGATCAATGCCGTTCTCCATTGACAGAAGACGAGGATTCTGTGGATGACGTTGGTGATTGTGATGGTTGAGTTGTTGTGGATCTCTTCTTCTGCTCCTTCCGGGCTTTCTTTGCCAGCGGCTGGAGCTGTTTCCTTGTGTGTATTTTTAACTTTGGTCGTACCATGGTGTTGAATGTGGAGACGGGTGCGCGGATGGTAGGTACATGTGGTAACCTGCGAGGAGACTACGGTAATGACACCGTGACCCCACGTGTGTTTATATATTGGGTAGGGAAACCTGAGCGACCAGAGATAAGAATGGCAAAAGGGTCAAGTCGTATCGAAAATGCCCCCTCATGCCTACTTTCGCCCTCATCAGCCACCTGTCGCATAGCAATCGTATGACATTTGCACTAATTCGTCAAGCAGTCTCTGTATTCGATCAACCTTCGTAGGGTTGTCGCCCTATTCGCTCGAAAACAGTGTTGCCAATAATGATAATTCGCCCCATTCGCTACATTACTCGCATGACATTCGTCAACATTCGTCGATATTTGTACGGTAATCGTACGGTAATCCTCTGACATTCGCCAAATTCATCTGAGCATCGCCTCATTCGTCCACATTCGCCGGCAGTGGCGAAAAGAAGATAATGGTACGAACTGTTTGATTCTCGTGCGAGCAAAGACGAATGATGTCTGGCGAGTGCCACACGATTATCTCCACAGCTTTAAATTCGCCTCAGTTTTTTAATAATTCCAAAATTTAACAGTGATCTGGGAAGACTCTACGCGAACTTTGGTGAGGTTTGTGCGATAATTGTGCGCATTCGGCGATTAATGGAGAATAATCGGACGAATACAGGAGAATATAGACCATAGACAAAAAAAATCCATTTGCTGGGGATTCGCCGTCACCAATTCACCTAGTGGGATCCCGCCTCTAAAATGTTCGGTAGTTTACTGGGTTATAAGGCATATCCTTATGACATACCTATATTATTGAGTAATATTGTACTTTTTGATGTCATTGGGGACAGATTAAGGACCATAGATGGGTATATTTTATGTGGGTAGTGAATAAGGTGGTGTATTAGGTGTATTAGGATGACCTCCACTGCCTTTTGAATGGTTCGCCTATGGTTTGATGGGAGGCCGGGATTGAACAGAGACTCACTGTACTCTGGGCTTTGTTTGTGCTTACATTCGCTCCAGTCGTGTGCTCCTGGATTTAACACCATAACAACATACCAGGAATATATAGTGCCATGGATATCGAGGAGAGCTGTCACCGGCCTGGGAGTATAGTCCCCAACCATAGCTGAGCTTTTTTTTCGTGCCCCTTTATAAATCAACCCCTTCTTTAGGGTTATGATCTGAATTTATCTTCGTTGGGACATAGTAGTATCTCTAGAGAGTCCAGATGGCCGGACGAGTAAAATTTAGCGGTCTTAAAGTATTGTGGGAATCCTACCCCACTTGTGGTCCCAGATAACCTGGACTACGTGTAGTAGTGTCTGTTCACAGTCGGGAATACGGAGGGTTATAGAGAAGATATTGTGTTACCGTTAGGCAGGCCAAGGTCCTTCTCTTACAGTACCCTCGATTTGTGACAATATATATATATATATATTCATTAATTAATTTATGCATGTATTCTTGTGGTACTATTATCAATATTATATATATATATATATAATATTATATAGTTGCTAGAAGTGCACCTTGATCTATCTATCTATCTATTGCCTGACGCCGTGATCCCCGAAGGGGTGGCCACGAACGAACCGCCCCCATGCACCTCTGTCCCCAGTCAGTCGACGCCCCGCCCCCCAACCAGCACCGCCTTCGTTCATGTACTTCCTCACTCCATCCTTCCACCTCATATTCGGTCTACCTCTCCCCCTCTGTCCCTCCACCTCGCTCTCGTACACCCTCTTAGTCATTCTCTCGCTTTCCATACGTTCCATATGGCCGAATCATCTCAAGTTGTTCCTTTTCACACTTTCCAGCACATCTACCTCCACACCACACCTCCTTCTTACTTCCTCATTAGTCTGTGTATCCCTCCATGTAACTCCGCACGCACTCCTTAAGTAATTCATTTCCACCTTGATGTATAGCAAATATATATGTATTCAATAAAAGTATTTATCATGTTATGATAATTGTTTAGTTCACATTACTACTAAAATTAATAGAGACAAACATCTAAAATAACTGTATACTATATACCAATTTCGACGACACCAATAAATAGGGAGACAATAATAATATAGTTTGTGGCCATTGTTCCCGCAGAAAACTTTGATAGCTTAAGTTCTTCGAAGGAGAGGCAGATTTATGTGAACCAATGGTAATAAAATTATTTTTAGGAAATATATTAAGTCCGGAGCACTCCCAGAGATTAACCTAATTTGGGTAAAAGAGTTTTATATCTCCATTATCGTATCATGAATAATTTGGAAAATAGATATGATCAGGTTGTTGGCTCCAATTTGAAAGCTTTGACATGTTGCAAAATGTGATGTAGTAAATTTAATAACATGAACATTACTTGTTTACTTAATAATATCTTTATAATCCGACATGTTGTCTAATTGACTATGTTGATAAATTATATATTTAGAGCCGATCATAAATATAAAGTTAATGAACACTGCACGGTTGATGAACATTGTCTGGTTTGCATCACTATGCTGAAATATGATATGGACTAATATTTAGCTAGGGAAGATTGTAGAATGCGAAGCATGATATCTACTGTAATAAGACGAATATTCATTAGTGATAATTACTTTCACCAACAGTTTGACATCTGAAATATTTTTAGATTACAAGACCTCTAGTTCTTGTAGGAGATTTAATTATAGGCACCAATCGAGCTGGGCAATACCCAGGGGAGCCCTCATAGGCATGTGCTAAGGAATTGCTAGAACCCCTGTTTCGTTTGTTTGGCTTCCCTCAACGTTTGTATTTGTGTTTCAACTACACAGAGAGTAATCCAGCTAGCTTTCACAAATACGTTCTCCTCCTTGGCATTCCACTGCACTAAACAAGCGCACAACACTACTTTCCAATACACAAAAATAAAATAAAAAATAAATAAAAAATAACATAATTTTTTTAAAGATGACCCCCAATCGCCCATAATTTGGTGCTTTCACTATTTTAACTTTGGGGGAGACACTTGTTACAGGCAACTTTGCCTTTTGTCTTTCTCATACGCATAGAGAATAATATCAGGTTGGTATGTTCAGCGTCGTTTGAGAGCATGACTATTAAATTTACTATTACTACTAGGGGGTCGCCGTACCTACATAATACCTACCTACTTTTTTACAAACGAATGTTAGGAGTCAGAATCATCTATAATATTAGCTTAAACCTTATCATTGATTAGTTACCAATAATTATTACTATTATTCTCCATTCCTCTACATATAGTTTCCATTCGTTCTTTAAGTTTTAACTAATGAATACTAACATCGTCCAGTACCGTGTTTCCATTCACTCTCGTCAATCTGTCGCCTGATCAGCTTCAGATTTCCTCTCTAATTTATCTCCAGACATATTTTACTTTATATTTGTATCCTTCAAATAAATATCAATAATCTGACCGTTTTGTTCCTGTTATAAACGAATTTAGCTTCACTATAAGATAATTGATGTAGACATTAGTTAACAGTTTAAATATGTTATTGCAAGTTGGGGGTAGTAATATGACCAATATCAACAACAATTTCATCATTAGGGTTGTGTGTATACATTAAACAAATTGATTTAAACAATTAGCTTTTTACAACAAGTTTCCTTGACTATGTATTACGATTTATCGAAATAGTTTCAACTTGACCAACCTATTATCTTTCCTCACCACCTCTTCCACGATCCCTGGTCTTAATCTCGCTCTTGTTTGTGTCCATCAGTAACAGGTAATGCAACCAAATGGATGTTTATACGTTCTACTATGAATCCAATAGTAACCTTGTGTTGTAGTAGCGATACTGTTCACCCTGTGCTTTGCTATGATTGCTTTCCAGTGCTGTATATAATGTACTTTGGCTAAATAATGAACATGGTACTTAGGCCGAGGAGGGCTAGTAGTATTTGCCTTTCATAAACACGTAAAACATATAATCAATGTGAATAAGTCGTTTTATCCTCATTTAACATCATTGCTACATACATGAAAGTTTGTATTGTGTCCTTCAAAGTACATTACACGTAATATTGTGAGATTATTTAAACCCAGCACCCCTTCTCGACGTATTTACCAGTTTCATGACTTGAAAACTGTACATTAGCTTTTTAAATAATGTCATGCACAGCGTCAGAACACAGGCATTTAATATTAAATAATGTCATGCACATCGTCAGAACACAGGCATTTAATATTAAATATTAAATATTCTACCGTTTAGTTTAGTAAGTTACAGCTCAAAATGGCGGTGTTAATGATTATGTAAAGAAATGTATATAATTCTTAATTTTCAGTCACTTTGCCACAACACAAATATATTACATCATAATAATAATATATGTTAGATTTCAAAGGGATATTCGAATGTAGGAGAACCATAAATGCGTGGAAAAAAAAAAAATAAATAAAAAAAAATAGTTATTCAATATACAAAGAAAGGATAAAACGAGCGTTTGTTTCTACTTTTCAAAATATCTATCAATATTGTTATTTCTTTTCTTCCGACCTTCCATGGAAACATCATATTGCCACACTTGCCATAACAGATTCCCAGAAAATAGGTCTGCTTAACCATCTCCGTGGTTTCTCACCCACCGCACAGTTTCTTCCTCTGTGCAGGGGCGCAGTCCACTCAAGTATCGAATGTTGTTCAAATGTGTGGAGAGGTTCCATCCATACCACACTTCTCGAAAGTGTAAAGTCAAAAGCTCATCAATTCACCTCCTCTTATTAATCCCTTCCAATCTGTCTGTACACTCAGCAACGTTGCATCTATCTTACTCATCTACCGCTATTACAATAATCAATGTTCTTCAGAGCTTTCTCAGCGTAACTCTCTAGCTCAATTTGTCTTCTTCTTCATCCTATGACTTGAACTGTTTCAAGCTCCATGTGACCAGATATTTTGTCTCTCTTCCACTCTTTCAACATTGGGGGTACACTTGTTACAGACTTTATACCGGTATATATATATATATATATATATATATATATATATATATATATATATATAATGAGCAGCAAAACCAACGCTGTGACGAACATCTTTATTGGGCAACGTTTCGACCCCATACAGAGAGTCATTTTCAAGCCTAAAATGAAGTAAAAACAAACTATTAATATCTAAGGTTCACATTTGATATAATATACAATAGCTTTAGTAACTAATACTGGAACTAAACCTAATAATCCTAAATAATTGACACAAAAATACATGCAAACTAAGAGAGAAAAAAAATATACAAAAAACAAAACATACCATTAATAACATAGTAGTGGAATGGAGGAGTCTTGAGTACCCAGAGTGGGTTTATTATACTGAGCCAAAAGGGACTCGGCTAGACGACGTGCAACATCGTCAGTGGCTGTCTGAAGAATGGAGACATTTTCTGAGTTAAAGAAATGGTCTGCCGCTTCAGAGTGGTCCCGAATAGCCGAATAAGACGGTTTTGAGAGTGGCAAACCCGTCCTAAACGACCTACCCCTATGCTCAGCAATCCTGGTTGATAGATGGCGCTTTGTTTGGCCAATATAGGTCGCATTACATCTACCGCACTTATATTGGTAAACCACCGAGGATTGCAGAGAGTCAGGTATCCGGTCCTTGAACCTGAAGCAGCGAGACAGAGTGAATGCTGGTTTAAATATGACTTTCAGAGAGACTTGAGGGTAAACATCCTGGGTTAATTTGTTTAGCTTATTACGAATATCATAGGATTTGCTACCATAAAAAGGAATAGAACAAAAATTACAGCTTTTTTGACTGTTTGAACGGGAGGAGAAGGTGAATGAAGTTTAGACAGTTGTCTGCCAATATAGGTATCAGTGAAATGAACAGGGAAGCCGTTGCGTCTCAGAATATTTCTTAGTTTTTCTAATTCAGTGTGTAAGGCAAAATATGAAGAACATAATCTGTATGCTCGTGTTACCAGAGTCAAAATAAGATTAATTTTAAATTGAATGGGAATATTTGAATTAAATTTAGTCATTAAGCCAGTGAAAGTTGGTTTCCTGTATATGGAAGTGGAGACCATTCAATTGTTATCATTCGCCCAGATAAAGGTAACGGAGTTGTGTTATTAGATAACAATTATTATGTTCTTAAGATGCACTAGTGACACTTCTAAATTCAGAAAAGTTTCTGATAATACTTTTGCTTCAATTATAAAATGGAGGATAAGATTAACAACTACTTGCGCAATTTGAAGAGAAATGATGTAATAGACGAAACTATTTACTCTAGATTGTATACTTCCGGATTGTATACAATGTATGATAAAGGTGTTTGTTATTAGCATATACATTTGGACTTATAAGCGAAAGCTTGACTCTAATATCTGTGGATAGAGTATTTATTAATCAAAAGAATAAGTAGGCTACTCGGTAATGTTTACTCTATATATTCATCTAAACATATGAAAAAAATGACCCGCAGAGCCACTTCACCTATGTAATGCAAATTCCCATTACAAGTAACCCAATTTCTCCATATGACAATCAAAGGTTTGATGTCCTCCGCTTCTCTTTACCTAATAAATTATTTATCTGTGAATGAAAGAGACAAGAGGCAAAACTACTTATAAACATTTTGACGTCCTATTGTCCCCCTTCCCCCGGCCAGAACAGAATGATTAGTACAGAACCATATTCAAGGTGCACTGGAATGTAACTGCAGGACACGCAAAGCTTGAAACAAAGTCATAGGGTGAGGGATAGACACATTTACGGAGTGAATTCCATACTTTACTTGCTGAGCTGAACAATTACGGGGAAATTTAAGTTATCTGTTGGCTTTGAATGGTGGGCAGAAACGTGGTGGGAATGAGTTACAAAGCAGGTGGCCCTCTGTCTCTGCAGAGTGAGAGGTATACGCTGGGACAGCTGTGAAGAACACTGATTATAATAATGGCATAACAGTAATATTCATGCAATTTTCACAATGTGGAGAGATTGTAGACAATATGGTGGAGAAGAGTAGAGATTACATGCCTTTGACTGCACCCTTTCAGAGGCATTTTTCATATGCGAACAATACCTGATACGCTTACAACAGTGTCCCTGTACGGAGAAAGAGGCTGTACGGGGATAAGGGGGTAACAGACGATTGAGCAAACCTAAGCTCTGGTAAACTTTTTAACCCTCTCCGACATATGACGCGATTTTGAGCCTATTAGGGTTACTTTAAAACCTTTGTTACCATCAGGGGTATTTAGAAACTTTTAGTTTAGTTTCTTCAACCTCTGCAGTTGTCTTTGAGTTAGCTGTGGGCAGAAAACTAATTTTGGAGAGGTAATTATAAGAGTGAGAGAACTCTATTTCTTATTGCTAATCTGGCAACCTCTGCGTCATATGAGCGTGAAAGGGTTTTAATCAAGAATGCTAATATGATATTTCAAAGACACACACACATATATATATATTTTTTGATTTGTTTTCAATTTCTGCCTCGAAACGACCTCCGATCGTGGCCTCGCCCCCTCTATGACCTGACCCAGGTCAATTGACACCCACATGCAAAGTTTCAGCTCCCCAGGTCCAAAACTGCGGCCGCCTATGAAGAACACACAGACAGACAAACAGACACACAAACTGATTTAATAATATAGATAGATAGATAGATAACTATACTAATGGTTTCCAATGCAAGTCACTAGGATATATTGTCTCCAGGCATACCAACAGTTATATTCTGCACATTTTTCTATTCAAAACAACTTCACACGAAGCACATCAAGCACCTGTTATTTTTTAGCATTGAAAGATAACGCAAGTGGGTCAAAACCATTATATTGTTAAGGACAGTAAAGATAGAGGGTATATATTGATATCGTGACACATGTTGGCATGCCTGAACAGCTGTAAGTGTGGCATTTTCAGAGGTGTTAGGTTGGTGAGGAATTGAACTATACCATTTTCAACTTTCTGTCATGAGACAATATAGGTCAAAATAGCATAGACGTCTACAGTGAGGTAATGGAAGTTTGATGATGCAGAGTATTTCAGTCTTTATCTAGCTGTGCAATAGATCGTTAATACAATCAATCATAAAATACAGTTGCCAGCTTCACTTTAATTTTTGACATACCAATTTTCCTGGATGGCATAGAATACATAGCCATTTGCATTATTATATATACCTACGGTAGTTCATCAACTAATTAACTTTCGGAATACGATTATAGGCATAGGCCAAAGAAAAAAAGTTCATGGCCAGTAAACGTTTGTAAACTGCTTTGTAAAAAGGTAATGATAGTAAAATACTGTATATCATATAGGATTAATATGTAAATACTGTATATCATATAGGATTAATATGTAAATACTGTATATCATATAGGATTAATATGTAAATAGCCCATGATCAATTTGTACAAAAGGCTAATAAACTATTTGTGTTTGTTTGTTTGTTTGTTTTGTATAACATTGTTGAGAACATTGTGTTCGACTTTTGGTATAATGGTAGTGTGACCTTTACTGTGATTATAATCCAGAATAAACCATGAATACGGTCATCTATACATGAAACATAATATTGATATATAAAGATAAATTATACATATGGGTGTGCTAATATCAAAGTTATTAACATTAGACTTAAGCTCTCCATATAATATATTATATTTAGATAAAGAGGTTAAATTGCATATCACTGGTACATGAAAATATCCCAACAAATAGTTATAATATAATTACCAACAAAGTATTCGATGGGTGTAATTCAGTCCCCCACACACGGCTAATTCAATTGCATGACATCTAGGAATGTTCACATAATACAATATCGATACAATGAACTTAGCTTAGAGGACTGGTGATGTAGGACTGTTGATATAGATTAATAATTGTAGAACATGGCGAACTATCGGTCGAGTCAGAGCCGGGGGGAGCTGTTGGCTGTATGGTGGTTTTTGAGAGACTGAAGGGCCGGCGTCCGATCGCTTCGCGAAATTACATATGGCTGCCGGCTCATAATAATTATAACCCATAACTTGGTTTCATGATACATCTAGAGCTGATGTAGATATTTATACATTACAGTTAATATTTAACCTATACTTAATAATAAACTACAATACACAAAGAACTAGCCGAAATCGTACATGCGATACGATACCGCCAAATTCAAATGCCCTATTGGACCTAAACTGTCGGGACAGTACGTGTTTAGAGCAGTACGTGTCGGGACAGTACGTGTTTAGAGCAGTGGGTTAAGCAACAGCTTAAGCGGAGAACAAACTAGCAATGATTGCAAAATTTAATAATACATATTCTAATATTTCTTAAAGGTAGATTTCATTAAACATAGCTGTTCAATAATTGTAATTAATATCATGAGATAAAATGGTAACCATATACCTGGTGAAATAATTCACTTAACATCCCCACCCTACACACTTCCAACCTTTCCTACACAATAATACGCCCCCCCCCCCCCCCTTTACTCCCTATAGCCCCTCCCTCTCCTTCCCAGCAAATCTAACTACGCCATCTATGGGACATAATAATATTATGCAACAGATTCAGGGTGGGGGGGAGTGAGCGATCTTACTAATTTAATATCAGAGCGAAAGACTACCAGCGAAGTTACCATTAGGTGGCCCAGTCGGAAAGGTGACCGACTGTACATGAAACCTGTATTCAGGGAGTTAACGATAATTTTACAGTATCAGTTAGAGTGAAACAAAAGTCTATGAAGACCAGTGTGCAGTGTATCCTGCAGTTCTAATTATTATGTTATTTACACCAACCAACTTTACTTCTAAACTCAATTAATGAAATCAACAAATCCATGTGGCAGTCCGGGGATTCGAACCCAGGACGCTCACACAGAAAATCAGTGCACTTATGCACTACCCATGAAGATAGTGTAATAGATTTCCCACGCTGCCTTTGTCACCACCAAACTTAAAAGAATGACAAGACAGCCTAATTCAAGGTAGGTTTGAGTTATAATGTCTGGACACACAAAGCTTGAAATAGTTTATGTCGTAGGATGAGGGAAAGACAGATTGAGGAAGAGAGTTCCAAAGCTTACTTGTTGAGTAGAAGAGTGACTGGGAAAATCAGTTCATTATTAGTTATTATGTTCCTTCCAACAACCAACCATACTCCTAAAATCGATTAATGAAATTTACAAACACATGTGGCAGTCCGTGGATTCGAACCCAGGATGCTCACACCGAAAATCAACACCTTATACATCGCACCACGAAGACAGTTAAAGGTTGGTGGACACTGCCTACGATTTATTATGCAACTTCGAATCCTGCATATCAATCTAAGCATGTACACACATCCCAACTGCAACTCACGTAGGCTATGCATATGTGAATGGAAAGAGCAATTAATGGGGCCTTAACCACTTAGGGAAGTCCTCTCGATAAATTACTCCTGAACCAATATCAATTATTATGTTCCTTCCAACAACCAACCATACTTAACCATAGGTTAGAGAGTTGGACAGGTGGGAGTGTGATGAGAGTCGGGTGCCCTCCGCTCTCCGTGAGGGAGGAGGTATATATCTCCGTAGGAGAGGAAGTATACACTGAGGAAGATCTAAACAACACTGATTATTGTAATAGCAGAAGAAGAGGGAGAGAGATGCCGAGTATAGAAATAGAATGCAGGGAATTAGAAAGAGTGAGTTGATGAGACAACATGCTTTTGACTCTACCCTTTTGCGAAGTGCGGTATGGGTGGAAACTCCCCACACATGCGAACAATACTCGAGACATGGGCTCATTGTGTAACCCCTTTACAGAGCAAGAAGCTGTGCGGGAGTGAAAAACCCAGGGAGCCAGTTGAGCACACCTTACTTCTGGGAGGCTGTTTCACCAATGAAGATAAATTGGTGTTTGATTTTCGTTGAATGGTTCGAGACTAGTTTATATACTGTATGGACGATTGACACTTCTGATCCTGCAACATAAATATATAGTGAAAATGTATGGCAGTATCACAAATCATAGAGGGGTACGCGGATACAGTAAAGGCTCGAACAAATATATGCATACGGATGTCATGAAATGAAAATGCAATATCACACGTTTAAAAAGTGCGTTGAACTTTATTTTTTCTATTCATGAGTTCATAAAAGCCTGTCATGGAACAAAATCAAATAATTACTATAAAGTTGTAAAGGTAATATATTCTCCAATCGGTACATACTGAAATTGATTACCAAACAACACATATTAATAGACTACTGGAAATATTTGGGAATTTGTGATATTTACATAAATATAGCTTAAAATATACATCATGCACGCAATTCATATTGTAATACTACTGTATAGTTTACAAAATAAAAACAAATTGATGACGAAATATAATACCTGGTAAAATGTATGGGCGAGCTGATTGCACTGGTTACAAACTATATTAATATCCACAGTCATTTATTCCAACAGTTCAACAATATTCCACATACATCCTTTCACACTATACACATCAATGGTTAGTTGGGCTAGCGACCCTCATCCGTGAACAGAACAAGCTAGATAATTACACGAGTTGCCACGGCATATGCAAACATATTTAGCCTAGTAATCTGTGGCCACACCTCTGAAAAACTACAGGAACTAAACAAAACAAAAACATGAGAGAGAGAGACAATAAGATGGGTGTATCCAGCTACAGTAGTCTACTGCTATTTTCCCCTCCAAACATAGAACATAAGAACATAAGACAATGGGAGTCTGCAGAAAGCCGATTGTCCCACACAAGGCAGATCCCTCTCACATTCAACCCTAATTATAGGCCCAGCTCACTAATACCATGCGGACCGACCTCACCAAAACGGTCAGCGATCAACACGAGATTACGGGTGTCTACAGAGCACCGATTGGCCCACACCCGACAGATCCCCCCCTCACACCCAACCTATCTCGTCCATATACCTATCTAATTGTATCTTAAAGCTCCCTATCCTTTTCGATCCTACCATATCACCCGGTAGCCTATTCCACATGTCTACAACTCTGTTACCAAACCAATATTTACCTATATCTTTTCTGAAACGAAATGTATCTAATTTGAAACCATTTGTTCGAATTCTTTCGCTATCACTGAACTTCAAGTACATCTTTCATGTCCCCTTTATTTATCCCACTAACCCACTTGCGCACCTCTATCATATCCCCTCTAACTCTGCGTCTTTCTAACGAATGTAAGCCTAATTTCTTCAAACTTTCTTCATATGGTAGATTTCTAATATTATGAATCATTTTTGTCATTCTTCGCTGTACTCTCTCCAACGATTCTATGTCCATTCTGTAATAAGGACACCAACATTGAACAGCATAATCCATATGAGGTCTCACCAATGACAAGTAAAGTTTTAAGAAAACATCGGCAGTAACTCTGTTACTCACACTCCTTGAGATGAATCCGAAAATCCTGTTTGCCTTGTTACGAACGCTTATACACTGTTTTCTAGGCTTCAAATAATTGCTAACAAACACACCCAAATCTTTCTCGCAGTCTGAATGTTCTAATTCCGTATTAGCTAATTTATATTTTGCATTTGTGTTAGTCTTCCCTATCTGTAATACCTTGCATTTGTCAATGTTAAAATTCAACTGCCAATTTACTGACCATTCGTGTAAGGTATCTAGATCCCTTTGGAGGCTCTCTATGTCGCTACCTGAATCTATTGTTCTCCCTATTTTGGTATCGTCTGCGAATTTACTTATCCTAATAGTTATATCTAAATCCAGGTCATTTATCTATATAACAAACAACAGAGGGCCTAATACAGATCCTTGGGGGACACCACTTTTGACTGCACCCCATTCTGACTTAATACCATTTATGCTGACTCTCTGCTTCCTACCAATTAGCCATGACCTAATCCATCCCAACAACGATCCACCTATTCCATGCACCTCAACCTTTCTCATCAATCTTTCATGAGGGACTCTGTCGAAAGCTTTACTGAAATCTAAATATATTATATCATTTGACTTGTCATTATCTATCGCTTCATATACCTCTGAGAAAAAGCTAAGCAAATTAGTAAGGCAAGAACGTCCCTGAGTGAATCCATGCTGAGAAGAATTGATTAAGTTAAATTTGTCTAAGTGGTTTCTAATTTTCCTAGCAATAATTGACTCTAGCAACTTTCCTATGATTGATGTGAGACTAATGGGACGGTAATTGGATACTATCGATTTATCACCTTCTTTGAAGATCGGAACCACATTTGCAAGCTTCCAAGCTTCTGGAACTAAACCTTTTTCTAATGACTTGTTAAATATAAATGTTAAAGGGTAACTTAACCCATATCTGCATTCCTTTAATACTCAAGCATATACCTCATCAGGACCAGGCGATTTTTGAGGTTTCAGTCTGTTAATTTCCTTAAGCACATCATTTCTACTTATACTAACCGTACTTAACATATTTTCTATATTATCACTATAAATCTTACGGACTTCTGGAATCTGTGCCAAATTTTCATTAGAGAAAACGGAAAGAAACTGACTATTTAATGTACTGCACATTTCAAAATCAGTGTCTGTCATTTCTCCTATTAAAGTTTTAAGGGGGCCTATTACATTTCAAACTTTAAATTTATATAGTTGGTAAAAAGCTTTAGGGTTATTTTTTGAGTCGCTGGCTATCCTTATTTCATAATTTCTTTTTGCTTTCCTAATTTCCTTTTTGACCTGTCTTGATAGAGTCTGATAGTAAATAAGTAGGTGATTATCGCCTTTCTTAATTTTTCTATATATTCCTTTTGTTTTCCTATAAGATCTATTAGTTTATTATTCATCCATTTTGGTTGGTTCTGTGTCGATCTAAATTTTCTTTTGGGGATATATTAATTTTGCGCATTGTGGAGTGAAGAAATATACTGTTCATAATTATGTAGCAGTCAAGTTTAACTCTGGCTTATCCTGACTTAATTGTTTAACAATAGGGTCGACCCTTAAGTCTCTTCTTATCACACCATAATCGGTGTTTCTGAAATCTGGGATAAGTGTCGGATTCTCTTTAGCATTTCCTGTCCATTGTATATTAAAATAAATAGATTTGTGATCGTTATTTCCTAGTTGGTCCCCTATCTCTACATTATTTATCATACGTTCATTATTACTGAGAACTAAATCAAGGATATTATTACCTCTAGTCGGCGAGTCTATGAATTGAAATAAAAAACTATCTTGTACAGCCTCAATAAACTCTTCAGAATCTGAGTCGCCGATTTGATGCTGCCAATCTATCTTCGGAAAATTAAAATCCCCCATAATGCACACATTGCTAGACCTTGATGCTATTTTCACTTCCTGCCATAAAGATTTTTTTTTTTTTTTTTTTTTTTTTTTTTTCCCCAACTTACTTCCTCTCGGGCATAGGCTGAGAGCCTTAACATTCACCGCTTTACAATGAACAGTGAAGCCCGTGAGGTCTTGTTCCAGTATAGGGAGTGAGATATGTGAAGCACGTAGAGTACGAGCACCTGCCATCTTGCCTTCACATGAGGCACGGTGCTCACTCATGGCCCGAAACGACCCCATCTCTGAAGCCACCTCGTTCCTGTGCTTCACTGTCTCATCCCCTACACTCAGACTCTCACACTTACACACACACAACGCCACCTGTTGAGCAGATAACTCACCAGGCATTGCACCCCTATAGCATATTTTGAATATGGGAATATTCATACAGTGCTATTTAATCAGGGAACAATGAGGGTATGTTATTGACGTTTCGGTGGTCTTGTGGTAATGCACTGATACCAGGTACAGCACAAATTCCATCCCAATAATATCTTCCCATTGATACATCGGGATTTGAACCCGGGACCTTTGGATTACCAGGCCAGTGGCAAGACCACTCCACCACACCTCCCCTACTACTGATATTTGGTGGTCTATAAATGACTCCAATAACTATGGTCTCGCTTCCTTCGCTAACCTCTACCCCAACACTTTCGTTATCATTATTTAGTCTAATACCTGATTTAGTACAGCATTTTAATGAACTTCTGACAAACACTGCTATTCCGCCGCCCTTCCTACTTGTTCGGTCATATTTAAACAAACTATATCCTGGTATATCAAATTCTGCTAAAAAATGCTTGGATTCTGTATTAATCCATGTTTCATTAAGCGCTATTATGTCTACATTTTCATTGCTAACAAGTGCTATAAGTTCGTCCAATGTATTAGATAAACTCCTACAGTTTGTGTAATATAATCTAAATGTTTTTCTTTTATGGGTGTCTGGTGGACCTTTTGTTCTTCTATTATTATATATTTAACTGTTGTTATTATCTTGTACTATATTGTTTTCGTTTGATGGGATATTGCCAATTTAAAACCCCACCTCAACTGCTCTATCAACTAACCTTCCTAGCATCCCTATCCCTTTCCTACTTAAATGCACCCCGTCCCTTGCGTACAAGCAATCGTTACCGTAGTAGAGGCTCCAGTTGTCTATGAATGGTATTTACTACTCTCTGCACAACTCTGCCAGCCAACAATAAAAAACAATTGCTCTGGACAACCATTCACGTCTGACACCTCGTCTTGGCAAGATAGAGCAAGCAATGGGAATCCCACCCTTCATCCTACTCTTATCTAAGGCTACCCTATACAACTTACGCAGTTCAACACTGGTAAGCTTACCTACGTCATTGCTACCTGCACTAAGTACGACTATGGGTTTATCCCCAAAGTCGTCAATGACGTCCTCCAATCTCTCACAAACTCTATCTATACCTGCCCCGGGGAGACACTCGAGCTTCCTAACTTTGGTGGAGAGATTGTCATCTAAATACCTAACCATAGAGTCTCCAACAACATTGATAAGCTTACACTTACCTTTATTTGTAGTCTCCTTACCTATCTTTCTCGTGTTTTCCTTGCCCCTGGAAGGTGATGAACTTGTTGCAGGTCTTGAGTGGCTGTCTTTTTCAGCTTGCAGGCCATTTCACTGGTAGCAACCACTTTCCAGGGAGTTTCACTCTCTTCTTCTCCGCCAGAGTTAACTTCAAGGCAAGGTTTTCATCTTTAAGAGACTGAACCTTCGTCCCCACATTCTCCAACCTTTAAGAACATAAGAAAATGGGAGTCTGCAGAAAGCCGATTGGCCTAAGCAAGGCAGATCCCTGTCCCACACAACCTCAATTACAAAGCCCAATTATAGGCTCAACACTCTAATACCCCGAGCATCATCTTACCAAAACGGTTAGAGATTAACGCAGGATTACGGGGGTCTGCAGAGGGCTGATTGGCCCAACCCGGCTGATCCCCCTTCACACCCAACACTTCTCGTCCATATGCTTATCCAATTTTATCTTAAAGCTCCCTACCGTTTTTAATCCCACTATAGCACTTGGTAGTCCATTCCACCCATCTACAACTCTGTTACCAAACCAATATTTGCCTATATCTTTTCTGAAACAAAATGTATCTAATTTAAAACCATTGGTACGAGTTCTTTCGCTATCACTGAGCTTTAGTACATTTGTCATGTCCCCTTTGTTAATCCCACTAACCCACTTGAACACCTCTATCATATCCCCTCTAACTCTGCGTCTCTCTAACGAATGTAAGCCTAATTTCTTCAACCTTTCTTTATACGGAAGATTTCTAATATTATGGATAATTTTTGTCATTCTACGTTGTACTCTCTCCAATGAATCTATGTCCATTCTGTAATAAGGACACCAAAATTGAACAGCATAATCCATATGGGGTCTCACTAATGACAAGTAAAGTTTTAAGATAACATCAGCAGTTCTGTTACTCACACTCCTAGAGATGAACCCGAGAATCCTGTTTGCCTTATTTCGAACGTGTATACACTGTTTTCTAGGCTTCAAATCATTGCTAACAAGCACACCTAGATCTTTCTCACAATTCGAGTTTTCTAATTCCATATTAGCTAGTTTATATTAAACATTTGTATGCATCTTCCCTATCTTTAACACCTTACGAGCGGCCTATGCGGTTTATTTATGTGTACCGCACAGCGGGGTGTTTTTAGCCAAAATAGGGCTGTTTACGTGATCATTTTCATGCCTAAATAAGACCCAGAACGTAAAACAAGTACCTATCCCTGAAAGGGCATAAACAGAGCTTTCGAATGACACCATAACGATCCTTGTATGATGGATAGTTTTCTTGCAATAACCGTGCAACGCGAGTGCAAAAAGCAGGTAATTCGGTACTTTCAGTACATAATTGAGTATGTAGCGAGTGAGAGAGGGAGGAGGGAGCTGAGATTTGTGTCAGTAGGTTCGCCGCGGTGGTCTGGAGCAGTCATACGCTCGCTAGTCTCCTGCCACCACTTGTCTCTCTCTCTCAGCCACATTACGTGCTGAAATTGCCACTCGAGTTATGTCGAGCGCCGCCACATAGTCCAGCTTTATTTAACTCGACTTATGTTGCTCGCCGCTAATTAAGGGTTAATACCTTGCATTTGTCAATGTTAAACTTCATCTGCCAATTTACTGACCATTCGTGTAAGGTATCTAGATCCCTTTGGAGGCACTCTATATCTCTATCTGAATCAATTGTTCTCCCCATTTTGGTATCGTCTGCAAATGTACTTATCCTACTAGTTATACCTAAATCAAGGTCATTTATGTATATAACAAACAACAGAGGACCTAATACAGATCCCTGGGGGACACCATTTTTGACTGCTCCCCATTCTGACTTCGTACCATTTATGCTGACTCTCTGCTTCCTACCAATTAGCCATGACCTAATCCATCCCAACAACGCCCCACCTATTCCATGCGCCTCAACCTTTCTCATCAATCTCTCATGGGGGACTCTGTCGAAAGCTTTACTGAAATCTAAATATATTATATCATATGACTTGTCATTATCTACTGCTTCATATACCTCTGAGAAAAAACTAAGCAAATTAGTAAGGCAAGAACGTCCCTGAGTGAATCCATGCTGAGAAGAATTTATTAAATTAAATGTATCTAAGTGGTTTCTAATTTTACTAGCAATAATTGACTCTAGTAGCTTTCCTATGATTGATGTAAGACTAATGGGACGATTTTCTTGCAAAGCAAGACAAAGCTGGAGAATATGGGAAGAGGTGACACTCTCGTTTACACCAATCATTTCACTAAGTCACCACACTAAGAGGTAAAGTCAACCAGAGGTCACTATGGACACGTCCTCACTCAACTAAGGTCTGGCAGGTACTGGAGATACCATGATCGTCTCTTTCTGTTTGTTTGTTAACTGGATATCCCAAACACTAATAGATGGATTTATAGTAAATATCAAATTCAAAATAAAAAAGGTTTTATTGTGACCAATGTTGGATATGTACACATTCGGTTTACAATGTTCATCTTAGCATACAAAGGTGGCAGTGAGGAGTTGATGGCACTTGGCTATGTCCTCATAGATATATTACCATAATAGAATAGTAGATCAACCTGAACAATGTATTATATTCATGAGCAGTGAGGGACAACCATTCGTCCTCTACTGCTTTACACCCTTGAGGATATAAAAACGGATAACACCATAAAACACAGAAGTAAAGAATAAACAAAAAATTATTAAGTACATAAATATTAATAATAAACATGTAATTTAGGACAGGTGATATAGGCCTAATACCTTTTATTATTTTGTAAATAAATTTTGCAACAGCAAATTCGTAGACATCAGCTAATGGCAATATTTTCAGTCTTGAAAATAGGTTTGTATGTGCTCTGTGGTGTTCTGATTTTATAATTCTTACTATTCTCTTTTGTAATGTAACTATAGGTTTTATATTAGTTTCAGGAGCAGAGCCCCAAACTACTATCCCATAGGTGATGTATGGATAAACGAAAACATTATAAAGGGTCACAAGTGTTGATGTATTAAGCAATGTTCTTGTTTTACATATGATTCCAAAACTTTTAGACATTTTGTTTTTTTATGTAATTAACATGTTCATTCCATGAAAGTTTATTATCTGGGACTACTCCAAGAAATTTTGCATTGTTGACTTGTTGTAGTGGATTATCATTTATGCATATAAGTATATAAGTTACTCTATTTCCGTTTACCTTTCATACTAAATATCATGTAATGAGTTTTATCTATATTAAGCGACAACTTATTTGTTATAGTGCATTCTAGTAACTTTTTAATTTCAGCATCATTCCAATCAACGACATCATCAATGTTATCACCACGTGAGAATATATTTGTGTCGTCTGCATACAATATGGGAAATATAAACGTTAATACGTTCATATGATATCTGATTACCAACAATCAAATTTGGCCGATGTGTGAAAATATTCCCATCCCCTGCATCCCCCCGAAACAAACCCTCAAATAATGACAATGTCAATCTTCAAGGTACTCACTTTGAGACATGATGACTATGTACGGACTTCATAAACACACACACACACACACACAATGAATGAGCTGAAGAGTATATATAACACCTTCATACTCCCTAAGCTCACCTACGCCTCTCCCGCCTGGTCCTCCTCTCTAACCCTGACAACAACGTCAATTGGAGAGAGTGCAGAGGAGGGCATGCAGGATCATCCTGGGTGGCACATATCCAGGGTACGAGGAAGCTCTCACCACCCTTAGCATACCTGCACTTTCAACCCACCACTACAACACACTCAAACAGTTTGCATCTAAGCTGCTTGTTCACCCACGACACAGAAACTTACTTCCACCAGACGCCCCTAGACCAACACGTGCAGCTCGTCACTTCAACACACTCCAACCAATAAGAGCAAGAACCGACAGATATAAAAATAGTCCTATCCCAACCATTGTAAATATTATTAACAATGTGTAATAACGGCCTGTCACACCATATATACGCGCCCACCTTTAATAATGTATGCATAAGTGTCTGTGCGTGTGTGTATTAGAATATAATTATGTATGTATTTGCTTGAGTTTGTTTATGTATATGTGTATATATGTATATGTGTATATATGTTTATGTGTATATATGTATATGTGTATCTATGTATGTGCAGTATATGTGTATGTATGTGTGCGTATATGTGTATGTATGTATGCGTTATTTATGTATATATATATGTGTCTATAGTGTATACTGTTTGTGGTTCGAAGCCTGCTGAGAGTATCAGGTGGATAAGAGAAGAGCATAATTATATGCATGTAATGTGCATATATTTATGTATATGTATGTCTGTGTGTATGCGCTGTCAAAGGTTCGAGCCCGGCTGAGAATATAAGGTATATAATATATATATGTACTGTACGTGTATTTGTATAATCATATGCACATATGTATGTAAATATACGTACATATGAGCGAGAACATATTGCTCACTAGCGCAACTTCTTATTATAAATCTATGCATAAGCATTATCTATTATTAAGTGTTCGTGTATCTTCATCCATGTTTTTCCACCCTTAACAATAGAATGCCCAGCTTTCCCACATTTCGCCTTCTATCACACACACACACACACCTACATAAAAGAATGTCCTATATACTACAATTCCCCCAAGCTGTCTCTACTGTTTTTTATATCCTTGTTTTGTTCTCTACCGAGGATTAACCTCCCATTGTAGTAGGCTTTACCTGACCCTACCTGTTCGGACTTGAAGGCCGCTCCCTCTTTACCCTTTTCAACTCCTCACCTGACACTACCAAAACAGTTTTTTATGTATGTTTGTTTGTGTGCATACGTGAGCGTTTGTGTATACGGGCATGTGCACACTTACTGCATGTTCTTATGTTCTTATATATGTATGTATTATGTATGCGTATGTATGTGTGTATGTACGTGTATATATGTATGTTCTGTATGTGAGTAAGTAAAATCAATTTGTATATGTACTGTATATCACTTACTCTCATGGTTAATTTATGATTATTTGTATTTTGCACCTGCATCATTATTGTATTTTTGTTTTTTTTGTAAACTGAGCTTACCATCTTCATATCTGTACATCTCTTGTTCATCCACTAAATTGTAAAATGTGTATTTTCTGCTCATGAGGCTGCCATTCTTTAATAAACCGTTTATTATTATTATTATTATTATTATTAATACTGTTTGAGTGACCCCAATAGAAAGCTTTGGGACTTAATACCCAAAATTTAGCAAAACAATATATCTGAAATGTATGAATGGAATTGAAAGAAATTTGAATGCTGCATTCTTTGGATATCAAATACTCATATTAGCCACTCCAACTTCTTGGTCCATATCAGCCTCAGACCAATAAGGCTGCGGAAGAAACTGTCTATGGATCAAAACACCCCATCTTATTCGATAACTAGTGAGAGATTATGTAATGTGGTATCCTTTTGTCTGAAAATTATGTTTAGCTTTGACCTCTACTGTAGCATAGAGTACAGTAACAAAAGTCCATCCCAGTCCCAAGCAATGTAGTCAAAATAGCAAGATATAACAGCCTCCCACCTCAAAGATGGAGGAATACTGGCTCTCCCAGCCTGCATAGGCTTGGATAGAAGCTGAGAAGTGTTGCCAAATTTAGAGCAGTGCTCAAACGATCGTGGTACCAGGCACTGTCTGATACTGGCAGTTACAAGAAAAGTATATTACTGACGGCTCCCTGCTATCACTGGGCCTGGTAAGTGATTTATCTACTGACGGCTCCCTGCCGTCGCTGGGACTGAACGGGTTAAGATATATCATTTTTCGAATAAATTGTGTTAAAAAAAATAGTATGACGACACGCTTCATTCTTACTGTCTACAAGTAATGTCTTATATACCACAAAGAACATTTTGGTATTTAATTGCTAAACACATATTTTGTATGATCTTTCTTCAGCGAAGTTCTTCCTACGTTGAATATGTAGTTTTTCAGCAGCTAAAATTAATATTTAATATTATATGGCTAATTCATTTTCATCAAAATAACAGTAGAAGACTTCACAAAACTTGTTGGCCAAAGGAAGACAGACGTGGGACAGATGTACACTTCCATTACATAAGCATACACTCAGTCTTAAATATTTATTGAACCAAAATCGAAATATTATATTGCTATATAATGTCCTAATTGCATTATATTTAGCTTAATAGATTCTTAGTTTCAATTATGTGTAGGCTATACAGTAACTGTTACGTAATTAGTTTGCGCACTGTAACTATTTATGTAGCCTACATAACAATGTACTGTATATCATCATCGATTACAGAAGTACATTAATTTTATTAGTATAAGTAACGTTATTCTGTTCCTGATATACTTTAGTATATATATATATATATATATATATATATATATATATATATATATATATATATATATATATATATATATACAGTATATATATTATATATACTGTATATAAGGGTGATTCAGTAACCCTTTCCATAAATTTAATGGCAAATTCGGGAGACAAAAATAAGACTAATTTACTCTATGACCCTTAGGGTGAGTCTTTGATATGATGGATTTATTACACCTTTAAAGTTATCGATAGATAGAAAAGAAAAAAATCTAAGGAGTGAGAATGAAAATGTCGCTGCTAACTGGCAGGGTAGCGTAACCAAGACTTGGTATCAAAATGGCTGCATACGGTAGCTGGATGCAGTTCGTTTCGCAATTTACAAAGGTACATTACTACTGTATTTGTATTATCATCATCCTTATTATTAATAATCATTGTATTAGTAGTAGTAGTAGCAAGGGGAGAAGCAGGCGGCAGAGGATAAGAGGAGGAGGAGTAAGTGGTGGAAGAGAGGTAAGTGGAGGAGGAGGGAACTTCCTGCCGACTTTGAGCTTTGATACTCCGCTCGTCTTAATGAATCTGGAATCAATCTGTACATGAATCTAAAGATTGTTTCTTTGCTTACACGTGGTATGTAAATGGTTACATATGGTAGCAGTTGTTTCAATGTTCAAAAGAACATTAGCATTTTATCACCATCATCATAATTAATACTCTATTCATCGTAGTAGTAGTAGTAGTAGTAATAGTCGTAGTTGTATTATTAGGGGTTCATCCCCTATGGGGAACCCCTATTGTAATCATTAAACCTGGAATTTCATCCAAATTCTTCTTACTCGCCGGTTTCGACGCAATAACTCCAGAACCGCTTTTTGGATCGGGATCAAACTTTCACAAGAGGTGCGTTTTTGTATTGGGCAACTTTTGATATGCTAAACATCAGGCATGGTGGCCAAACATGTCCGTGGCAGCCGATTTCCCGAAAAACTTGACGCTTAAATACCGTCTCTCCCACTCACAGGAAACGACTGGGCTTTGGCATACGCACTCCCCTACTAATGCTCCGCAAATTTTATAGAGAAGGTTTTGCTTTTGCACGTGGGTTTTTTTCCGGCAATCTTGAAAAAACCTCGAATTCCACTTAAAATTCCACATCTGGAAAACTACGCCGATGATCAGAGCCATGCTTGCGTAGTTGGGTGAGGCTCGCGATTCCGAACGTTTTGATACCAAAAAAATATAAATGGGTGGAATAGTTTGGCCGCAGCATTGAAAACTGTCTATTCTTAAATTACTTTAAAACCGAATTCGCTACCCACACAAAGTTTACCGTCTACAGTCTATAGGCTTCCACGCATCCCCCAGTTTTGCTTAATAACATAATCTCTTTATTATTCAGTCCTATCTTTTGTTTTTTTATTTAACTCTCTCAAAACCGTTCGAGTCCCTACGAATTCCAGCAATTATTTAGCCAACCTACCTATACATACCTACCCTACCAAATAATAATGATAAATTCAAATTTATTTTTGATGAATGACAGAGTATTGGCTAAGGTTTTTAACAATTCCTCCCTTTGCCAAATGCTTAGTTTAATAACAATGATATGGACCTTTAAAGTTTTGGCAATTGCCCGTGACTCATATTTTAACCCTCCTAAAGTGTTACCACGAAATACCGCTAGATCCTTTCTCAAACGTCGCTAGCATGTTGCTACATAGCCAAACAATGTTAGGATAATGCTGCAATTTCTAAAGAGTTTTGGTTTGTTTGTTTTACAAATTTTACAATGTAGTATGACTAGATTTTTTTTTTTTTTTTTTTTTTTTTTTTTAAAGGGAGGGGGGGGGGGGGGAAGAGAGGCACCTCAGAGTGGGTGGAGGGAAGAGAAAGTAGGAAAGATGAAATACAGTGGAAGAGAAAAGTTAGTGGGCCGTCCACCTTGCTGTTGTTGAGGGATGTTTATTACTTTATTTTGTTTGTCTAATCATTTTTTTTTAAACTTTCATTCATGCTTTATTGTTGTACTTAAGTTACTAAAGTGCTGATAAGAATGATTTTAACTTAGGGATGTCTATGTCTGATCTGTTGAGTCTTGCTTTCAGTTTGTTTTTTCCTTCATCTGTGAGAGTTCGTTCCAAGTCTTCTTGATTAATATAATAATATGCTTTCCTCATAACGTCGGGATCTTGTTCAAAGACGTCACAGATGAATCCAATACTGCCCAGTGTTAGTTCTGCAAGCTCGATGGTGTCTTCTTCCGGTTCCGTCTCCTTGGCGATTTTTGTTATTGTCTCCGGGTTTGTCGGGAGGGGAAGGAGTGGTCCTGGGGATCTCTCTTGGCGATTTTGGCTTGGTGTTGGGGGAAGTTGGTGGTGATGATGATGCTCTGGCTTCCTCGGCTTCCATTTGTGTTTCGTCCTCTTCTTGGTGTTCTTCATGGATGTGAAGAGTTGGAGATTCCTGTAGTTCTGGAACTCGATCTTGTGTCTTGGGGGGCTTCTTCTTTGTTGACGCCCTTTTGATGTTTGCAGGGGTCGCGGAGAAGGCCTTCTGAGGTATGGTGATGGTGGGAAGATTGTTGTGTGACAACAGACAGGGGATTAGCTGGCAGAGTTGGTGTGTGTCTGGGCCAGCAATGGCTATGGCTGACTGAATACAGGCAAAGATCTTGGCCCTCAGTACTGCTTCCCCATCTGCTGTAGTTGTAGGTGGTGTCGACTCTGGTGGAACATTCCGTGGGGAGAAAGAGGAGCCCTTGATTGGAGCTCCTTCAGGGCCTGTGATGTTGGTTGCTTCACGTCCCTGTCTCCCTGTTTTGATGGTAAAAGTCACTGTTTCACCATTTCTTAGTGAGGCTTTCTTCTTGCTGTTGTTGTTGATAATGTTGGTGTGGTGGCAAAATACATCCTCGTTACTCTTCGTAGTTATGAAGCCATAGCCTGCCTTATAATTATACCATTTGACAGTACCACAGGTAATATTGTTGGTGGCCATGGTAGTGTGGAGAGGCAGGTGGTGGGGCTGCAAGCTGATTGGCCGATGGAAAGAGCCAATGGTGAAGAGCCATTATCCCTAGTAAATGTCTCTAGATATAAAAGAAATGGCTGCTAGATTGAAGTAAATAGCTCTACATTTAGCGGTAATATGTAGCTTTACAACTGGCACCACTGCAACCACCACCTCCCTCCCAGTATGTCTCCACCAAAATACCGCTAGATCCTTTCTCAAAAGTCGCTAGCATGTTGCTACATAGTCAAACAATGTTAGAATAATGCTGCAATTTCTAAAGAGTTTTGGTTTGTTTGTTTTGCAAATTTTACAATGTAATATGACTAGAATGTCTGACATTTTTAAATTATCCCTTGTAAATCTCTCTAGATATGAAAAAATGGCTGCTAAATTGAAGTAAATAGCTCTACATCTAGCGGTAATATCTAGCGATACAACTGGCAACACTGCCTAGCCCTTCCTTCCTATCTTCTTCCTCCCTCATATGTATCAACAACCACTCTAGTGAACTTTCGGTATTTAGTTTATTCAGCTTAATACTATTTATCCACATAAAATAGAAACCTATCACGATTGTTGTCTAATACAACCATAGATAATGCTATTACATATTATTTGAACATGATGTCGAATTTAGCAGTTGTGTTTACCTTGAACAGTAATTGACAGTCTGTGACAGAACCGAAAGCTTCTCTTGCCGTGTAGTACTCAAAGAAAGCAGGGGTACTTAACACCTTACGAGCGGCCTATGCGGTTTATTTATGTGTACCGCACAGCGGGGTGTTTTTAGCCAAAATAGGGCTGTTTACGTGATCATTTTCATGCCTAAATAAGACCCAGAACGTAAAACAAGTACCTATCCCTGAAAGGGCATAAACAGAGCTTTCGAATGACACCATAACGATCCTTGTATGATGGATAGTTTTCTTGCAATAACCGTGCAACGCGAGTGCAAAAAGCAGGTAATTCGGTACTTTCAGTACATAATTGAGTATGTAGCGAGTGAGAGAGGGAGGAGGGAGCTGAGATTTGTGTCAGTAGGTTCGCCGCGGTGGTCTGGAGCAGTCATACGCTCGCTAGTCTCCTGCCACCACTTGTCTCTCTCTCTCAGCCACATTACGTGCTGAAATTGCCACTCGAGTTATGTCGAGCGCCGCCACATAGTCCAGCTTTTTTTAACTCGACTTATGTTGCTCGCCGCTAATTAAGGGTTAAGCCAAGTCAGAGATGCAGAGGTAACTTTCACAATGCATTATAACCCTAGACAGACACCAATATACCACTAAATCAGACAAATATCACTACAAAAAAGATAGGAAAATATTATATTAATGTCCTAGGTATTTGAAATTATGCAAATGAGTAAAATCCATTATGATATAATGATAATGGGATTGATTAATATCTGGCAACAGTGTTGCACAAAATGTTCTGAACGTATGCGAACTTCGGAGTATTTATCCCATTAATATACACATCTATCACTATTTAAATGTAATACAACCATACACAGTGCTATTACATATTATTTGAACATAATATAGGATGCTCTTTCCTTTAAACCATTTTCTATATCTATTCACGAAAAATATAGGCCTAGCCTAGGCAGCGCTACCGGTAGGTAGGCCTACTAATAATTTATCAGTTCGAATTTTGATCGAGAGTGGGATTAGCCCTAGGCCTAGCCTAGGGCTTAACATGGGATACTGTTTGGGGTTAGGGAATAGACTGAGGCTGCTTTAGGCCTAATTAGGTAAAATTAGTCAAATCGAGACAATTGCATAGCCTAGGCCTATTAAGCAAATATTTTACCAATCTACAATAGGCCTAGTCTATTCGCTGTAAGTAGGCAAGAAATCATGACCTAGGCTATAACCTCTGTAACTAAAAAACAACTAGGCCTAGAGTGATCAAGCTAATATGTGACTCCAGGGTGTCAATCCACAAAATATGAATTGTGTTATCATTATGGTTTATTATTTTGGGTTCAATGTTATTTTAATACCACGAATTTTATTGATATATTTGAAGATAAATATTGAATCTATATGCTCTAAAGATCATAAGAACATTTGTTTGAACCCTCGGCAAAACCTAATACAAAAGTATGGTACTAACATTTATTTTTCGTAACAAGGTTGTCAATACGGTACTTCCAGTTATCGACAGCTCTAAAGATCATATGAAAATGTGTTAAACCCTCGGAAAAACCTAATATAAAAGTATGCTACTAAAATTTAATTTTCGTAACAAGGTTGTCAATACGGTACTTTCCCGTTATCAATGTACAATCAAAGCTGAAGATTACAGAGTAAACACCGTAGACTTCATCGACTTTTCTTTCAACTTCGTATAATCGACAGCCAATTTTTTTTTTTTTTTTTTTTTACTAAGTGATTAGTACTCAACCAGCGGGGGTGTGGGGGCAGCAGCCCACACCCATAATACTAGGTTAGGTTAGGTAAGGTTGTTAGGTTAGGCTAATGTCTTTTCAAATCACTATCGGGGGTGTGTCTCAACATCGATCAATAGGCCTAATGGGGAAAATAGATTTTCCCGAGATTTCAAATTAATTACAAACACTATATATTGATGCAAATGAACAATTTCTTTTATAAAAAAACACTCGGAAAATTTGTGGTATTAAAAGAACATTTTTCCTTATTTTGTTATCATTATAGCGCGGTGAAGGCGCGAGCTCTAGCGGAGTCCGGGGGCATGCCCCCCAGATTTTTTTTTTTTAGAATTTAGGTGTCTAAAACAGTATTTCCTGCAATAAAAAAACAATCAAGATGGAAAATATGGAGACCAAAATTGTGTCAATTTAGCCTAGCCTACCTTTTTTTTTGGGGGGGGGGAGTTTCTGTTATCATTATACAAAAAGTTCATTGCGTTATCACTCAAAAAAACAGCGTCGTTTGACACCCTGATTTATTATATGTCGACCATTTGGGAAGAGTCAGTCAAGGTATAGCCTAGATGTGGAAATTTGCAGCCAATTTGCTCTAGCCCTATTTGATATACAGAGGTTAGAGGTCATTGTTGAGGCCCCCCCCCTCATGACATATTGTCATCATCTTATATATTGCCAGCAGGGGGCAAATAACCGAAAAAAATCGCCGTCAAAATAGACGCGAACTTAACCACGGCGATCGACACATGGAGGCGGTGGAGCGGCGACGAAAGCTTGCGATCATGTTCCCGTCCATTTTGAATGCCGTTGGATACAATAATATGTTGAGGGGGGAAAATAACTTAACCCTTAATTAGAGGCTCACCACATAAGTCGTATTTAATAAAGCTGGACTATGTGGCGGCGCTCGACATAGGTCGAGTGGCAATTTCAGCACGTAATGTTGCTGAGAGAGAGAGACAAGTGGTGGCAGGAGAGTAGCGAGCGTATGACTGCTCCAGACCACCGCGGCGAACATACTGACACGAATCCCAGCTCCCTCCTCCCTCTCTCACTCGCTATATAAGGAATTGTATCGGGAAAGTGGCTAATTACATGCTTTTTGCACTCGCGTTGCACGGTTATTGCAAGAAAACTAGCCATCATAAAAGGATCGTTATGGTGTCATTCGAAAGCTCTGTTTATGCCCTTTCAGGGATAGGTACTTGTTTTACGTTCTGGGTCTTATTTAGGCATGAAAATGATCACGTAAACAGCCCTATTTTGGCTAAAAACACCCCGCTGGGCGGTACATATAAATAAACCGCATAGGCCGCTCGTAAGGTGTTAAATAGGCCTAACCAAACTGCGGCGATCGACCATGTAAACATGACGGCGACGGCGGCGGTGGACGCTTGCGATCATGTTCCCGTCTATTTTGACTGCCATTGGATACAATAATATGTTGAGGGAAGGGCTTTGCGGCAATTTTTTTGGTTGTTTGCCCCCTACTGGCAATATATATGATGATAACATGTCATGGGGGGGTGAGGGGGGGGCTTTCAACATATTATTGTATCGAATGGCATTCAAAATAGACAGGAACATTATCCCAAGCGTCCAACGCCGACACTTCCGCGGCTGCTGAAGAACAAGGAAATTAGCAATAGGTTTCATTGTGAACTGGAGGAAATTAATAGAAATAAGGAAGCTAGGCCTAGCGATGTAAATAGTCAATGGAATTTCCTTAATAATGACAATTATATGTATAGTTATAATGTTAAAAACAATATATTTTACATAATTTATTGCATATCTTACATATTTAAACAAATATATATTAAAAATAGTTTAACCACACCACTGAGTTCCCCCAAAATACTCTAATAGGGCTGGCCTGAAGAATTAGATCAAGATGGACAACCAATCAACACATGATAGGTAGGGAAGGGCAGGTTAACAACGGCGATCGACAAATGTAAACATGACGACCGTACACTCGGAAACTACATCCATCCCCATTAGCCTAACCTAACAACCTTACCTAACCTATCCTAGTATTATGGGTGGAGGCTGCCGCCCCCTAGACCCAGTACGTTGGATACAAAACTAACCCTCACATAACACCTAGTACCGGTATATGTCCCTAGTACCCAGTACGTGGGATACCAAGCTAACCCTCACATAACACCTAGTATATGTCCCTAGTACCTAGTATTTGGGATACAATACTAACCCTTACATAACACCTAGTATATGTCCCTAGTACCCAGTACGTGGGATACAAAACTAACCTTCACCTAGCATATGTCCCTCACTCAGTACACCTTTCACCCTCACTACCGTTCGTGAGTCTTCATACATCTTCATTATCACACGCACCAGCCACTCCTCTACGCCAAATTTCTCCTCCTAGCCTACTGCACAACTTCTTACTTTCAGTAGAGACGTGATTTTCCGGGCCCGTCGCAAGACCACCGTCTGAACCGAGCCGTCGCAAGATCATCACAGGACAGGAAAAACAACACAGGCTTGCTCCAAGCCAGCACACATCTTACAAATATATAGGCTAGGCTATACAACTTCCATTTCATCGGAATAACATTCACCGCCAATTTAATTATCATAAGGATTATATAAATGCAATTCTGATATGAAAAAACAATCGGTAAATAGCATAGCCAAGGCCTAGTCAAAGCTGGGGTTTGTTGTTGTTTCGTGGACAAAATTTAACCAAGCGTACTGTCCCACATTAATTTATTATCAACAATTGGATATACGTTACTGTGGGCTCTTATTACTCTACTTCCTAATAATAGGCAAGTAAATTATAACATAATGTTTGGATAAACAAATATACCGAAATAAATTAGAATGGAGAAACAGTAAGTTGAGTGAGGTGTTTCAGCTTGCCGTCAACCCAGCTCCGGAGCTCTTTTGCCGTCGCAAGAGAATATTGGTGTCTCGCTTGCTAAAGGTGGGCTTGTACGGGAACAGAAAAACAGTTTTTCGGGTAGATCTTGCGACGGTGGTCTTGAGACGGGACCGGAAAAACACCTCTTAGATATCTTTCCTGCAGCTGCCTGACTATGAAGTTATCATACCTTCAAAGACTCTCTCACACTCACAGACCTTCATGACTTGGCCAAGCATTTTCAGGCCTCTTATAGCAATTGCAAGGGGAGCCTAACTCTGAAATCAATAGATAGTGCCTCCAGAACCATAAAAAAGAGGAGAGGCTTAATTAACACACTTCCCTGTTGGACTCCGACGCGAACTGAAAACTCATCACTCAGTACCCTCACGTAACACCTAGTATATGTCCCTAGTACCCAGTACTTTGGATACAAAACTAACCTCCACCTAACACCTAGTATATGTCCCTAGTAACCAGTACATGGGATATAAAGCTAACCCTTACCAAATATCTAGTACCGTACTGTATATGTCAATCCAAGGTCCTCCTGCTAACGAAGAAGTTCCTGAGGTTGGCGGGGCATGGGTGCCCTCCCCTGAAATCTACGATGTCCCCGTCCTCCCTGTGAAACCTCTCCACCCTGGGGTCCTTTCCGCCCGGATAGGGTGACATAAGCTTCACAGCTTCACTACCCTATATCCTCAACAAGAAGTACTGTATATGTCCCTCACTCAACTGTACACCTTTCACCCTCACTACCGTTCGTGAGTCCTCGTACATCTTCATTATCACATGCACCAGCCACTCCTCAACGCCAAGTTTTCTCCTAGCCTACTGCACAACTTCTCTGGCCACCTTATCAAAGGCCTTCTCCCGGTCTGCAAACACAACATCAGATCCCTATCTTTTAAGTACATACAGTACATACAGTATCTTTCCCTTATCATACCTTCTAAGACTCTCTCACAGACCTTCATGACTTAGTCAAGCATTTTCAGGACCCTTATAGCAGTTCCCAGGGGAGCCCAACTCTGAAATCACCAGATAGTGCCTCCAGAACCATAACAAAAAAGAGGAAAGGGCTTCATTAACACAGAGCCCTGGTGGACTCCGACGCGAACTGAAAACTCATCACTCAGTACCGGTACATCTTTCACCCTCACTGCCGTTTGTGAGTCCTCATACATCTTCATTATCACACAAATACCTTCATGACTTGGATTGTGCCGTGTCCTAGCATGAAACCAAACTGCATATCGTCAATATCATACCTTCAAAGACTTTCTCACAGACCTTCATGAGTTGATCAAGTATTTTCAGGCCCCTATAATTTTCCCTATCCAATGAGTCCCCTTTGCTCGTATATAGTATATAATATACTTTTGTGCCATTCATCAGAGATTACTTCCTCTCTGATGATGAAGTTAATTAGCTCATTGAACACACCTACTCCTTTCTCACCTGAGGCCTTAATCATCTCGGCTAGAATGCCAGAGCATCCTGCAGCTTTTCTGTCCTTCATTAAGTTATTGCACTGCTTACAAAAGCTGACAGAATCACAGGGAGGGGGGATTATTGGCTTTTCGTTGCTAAGCTTCTCTATTCCATTCAAATTCCATGTTGAATAATCTTTCGTAGTGTATCACAACTTATTTTACAATGGAAATGTGGTGATGGGCTGGTCTATCAGAGTGAGAACTGAGCAATCTCTGCCATACCCATAGCTTACTCTGACTGTTCCTTTTACTTATATATTTTCTAGATCTCAAGTGACGGCGTCTCTAACGTGGATTGACCTCCCAATCTACCAAGATTGGAAGCCAAAGCGTCACATTTTTCCCTTGCCCCTCAACTTTCTCTTCATAATTGCTGAGGGACACAGGGCCCTGGGTGGGGCTTTGGTTTCCCGGGCGTTTCCGCACCCTCCTCAGCTCCCTGCCATGGAATGGGTTCGGTCACCCAGGCTTTATTTTGGTCGGCGGGGAGGGTTCTGTGGGGGTACTCGGTTATGGCCTTGGCCTTGCTCGGGGCCTTGGGGCTGTTCGGCCAGGCAGCTTGGGGAACAACAACAACAACAACAATGGAAAATAATGCATGAGGAGGGCTGGGTAGGCCTATTAGTATTTTGTGAAATAACTTAAATTAGGTTAGGCTATAGTATACTTCATTAGGTTATTAGGCCTATGAGAAACCAGGCCTAGGCCTAGCTTAATTTTATTTCACTGCTCAACATACTTTTTTTTTTTTTTTTGCTTTTGAGCTCTGCATAGGGCTATATTCAGGTAGGCTTGGGTTTTAGTAAAATTGCATTAGGCTATGCTACATATATTTACTTCTATTGGAAAGCACAGGCCTACACATAGTACACATGTTAAAGAATTTAACCTAGCCTACCACAATTTAGCCTAGACTGAAAGAACAAACAAAAATAGGCTAGGCTAATTGCAGCTAAATAATTTAGCCTAGCCTCACCAATTTAGCCTAGACTGAAAAAACAAAACAAAAATAGGCTAATTGCAGTTTTGGTAAGAGTTGTAGTTGTGGGCATACCAAAAGCTTTGTTTATATAGCCTAGTCGCACGCTCGCAGTTAGGCCTACATTCGCTTCTAATTTAACTGCTGGGGTAAACTTGGTAAAGCCACCCGCAATCCGCCGGCCGGTAACAAAACAATTTACCCAACGCCTGGCCGTGAGATACAATAATGGGTTGAAGGGGCTTTATCCCCCTATGACTTATTGTCATCATCATCTATATCACCAGCAGGGGCAAATAACCACAGTCAAATTAGACGCGAATGTAACTGCGAGCGTGCGACTACGTAAATAAAGGGGACGATAGACCCGCTAACACAACTCTTAACGCATTTTTTCCTAATGTATTAGATTTTTTTATATTTATGACCTCAAATGTTGAAAGATGACAATTTTATGGTTTATTTTAGGCTATACAAAAACATTTGCTTTGTAACTTAGATACTCATATTTATGCTTATAATTGCAGTACGAGTGGGTTTTTTCTTTGTATATGTAGGCCTAGGCTAAACAAATGTTAGTTTTTGTTTTATAGGCTAAACTAGGCTGAATTTATGCTAATAAATATTAATTGGAGGGAGCAAATCTGTCAAGGAATAGCCTAGATGTGGAAATTTACAGCCAATTTGCTCTAGCCCTTTTTGAGATACAGAGGTTAGAGATCGTTGGATACAATAATATGTTGAGGGGGTCAATCGCCCCCCATGACATATTGTCATCATCATATATATTGCCAGCAGGGGGCAAATAGCCTAGGCCTAGCCTAACTACAACAAAAATCGCCGTCAAAATAGACGCGAACTTATATTAACTACGGCGATCGACCATTGCCCGCACCGGCCGTCCCCCGGTTATTGTTGAGGTCCTGAGGAACCGTATGACTTTGACGAGCTCTTCCCTCCGCTGTCTCCGCATCCCATGTATCGTCGTACGGTACCCCTTCCCCTCCACATCCTACATCTGGTCGTTCTACATATGCCTCCTAAGCCTCGCCTCGTCCCGTCACTGAGCATGTGGATGGGCGTCCCTTTCTGGCTTCAAAGATGGATTCCTTCCGACAGCTCCTACTGGATTGTCTGGGGTTGGTTGATAAGGGCACCTCGCTTCAAGACATTCCTCTGGCCCTAGTACCGTGGTTTGTAGGTCTCTGGTTCACCACCTGATGACCTGCTATTGGGTTGTTGCCTTTACAGTGTTACGGTTCTACGAATGACCTAGAATGAAAGTGACACGGTGGTGAATTTTAACCTTAACTATAAACTAATTTAATTGTGACATAGGATCTCCGCGACCGCGAACTTATATTAACTACGGCGATCGACCATTGCCCGCACCGGCCGTCCCCCGGTTATTGTTGAGGTCCTGAGGAACCGTATGACTTTGACAAGCTCTTCCCTCCGCAGTCTCCGCATCCCATGTATCGTCGTACGGTACCTCTTCCCCTCCACATCCTTCATCTGGTCGTCCTACATATGCCTCCTAAGCCTCGCCTCGTCCCGTCACCGAGCATGTGGATGGGCCTCCCTTTCTGTCTTCAAAGATGGATTCCTTCCGACAGCTCCTACTGGATTGTCTGTGGTTGGTTGATAATGGCACCTCGCTTCAAGACATTGCTCTGGCCCTAGTACCGTGGTTTGTAGGTCTCTGGTTCACCACCTGATGACCTGCTATTGGGTTGTTGCCTTTACAGTGTTACGGTTCTATGAATGACCTAGAATGAAAGTGACACGGTGGTGAATTTTAACCTTAACTATAAACTAATTTAATTGTGACATAGGATCTCCGCGACTACGGTAGGGCCGGAGTGGGCGAGTATTCGCCTGAGGTTGCCCCAAGACAAGACAAGACAAAATTCTAGTGCTGGTTTTACTCAGATTTTGTGTGTTTTAATTTAGCCTAGCCTAGGCCTAAGAGTTCAGAAAATTTGCAAAATGCACCCCATACTAGCCTACCCATAGCCTAATAGGCCTAGTGATTCTTTTTTGGCAGAACACCCACACATTTTCATATAGCCTAGGCCTAGGCTTGCCTAAGTTCTGGAATGCATGTTGGAATAGCCTTCCTATAAACTGTAGGCTAGGCTACTTCCTTTTAATTTAAGTTTGATTCTTTGGAAAAATCTATTAGGCCTAGACCAGGGCAGGAAAGTAACATTTAAAATGACGTGTAAAAAGTCGCCCATAAACGGCGGGCCGCTATGTTATTGTAATTTGGGAGCTTATTTCGTCTGTTGATTGACTTTGTCCTTAATTGGGGATCCTATGAATTAGCACAGATGATGATGACTTACCGTACATCATAATACGTGACGGGCCGACGTGGGGGTGCAGAGCAGCAGAGACCCCCTCAACATATTTGGTGTCCCACAGTAACTTTTAATGGGATGGATGTAGTTACCGGGTGTACGGTCGTCATGTTTACATAGGGCGATCGTCGCGGTTAACTTCGCGTCTATTTTGACGTCTATTTTTTTCGGCATATTTCATTTTATTCACTTCCATTTATATTTAGGCTATAATCTAGCTTTGGCACGACAATAACCCTAACCTAGTCTTTCTTAAAGATTCTTCTAATCTTCCAGTAGCCTATAGCCTAATTTAGGTCATTTTTAAAGGCACACAATTAAATGGTTGGTATTTTAAACGACACTACTGCAGCATTATCAGAAACAATTTATTAGAGATAATAGGCAACAATAGATTTGCCATATTTTTCTCCATAAGCTATAGTCCGCATGGAGGATTTTCGTTATCGACAAATTGAAAAAATTCCCACTTCACAGACAAAATAGACAAATACACCAAAAATTGGGGTGTGGGGGCAGCAGCCCCCACCCATAATAGCCTACTATAATAGGTTAGGTAAGGTTGTTAGGTTAGACTAGGCTAATGTCCTTTCAAAGGGGTATAGGCCTATTAAACACTAGGAGAGCCTATACCTGGTCAAGGGTAAGTCCTGCTGTAGTCAACTTGAATGCTACCTTAAATTGTAATATTAGACTAGGCATAGCCTATAGAAAAAATAGCCTAGCCTACTTATTTATTGTAGCCTATAATATAGGCCTAGCCGGGTAGAATGTAGAGTTCGGGCATATCGCCACCATTGTTTACACTGCGCAGAGCGGCGACGGAAGCTTGCCATCATGTTCCCGTCTATTTTGACTGCCATTGGATACAATAATATGTTGAGGGGAGGGCTTTGCGGCAATTTTTTTGGTTGTTTGCCCCCTACTGGCAATATATATGATGATGACAACACGTCATGGGGGAAAAGCCCCCCCTCAACATATTATTGTATCCAATGGCATTCAAAATAGACAGGAACATTATCGCAAGTGTCCGACGCCGACACCGCCGCCGTAATGTTTACATATGTCGATCACCGTGGTTAAAGGCTGGTTCACACATAGCCGAGTCGGTGCGCGAGTCCAACACGAGTCACACTCGTCGATTATCGCTGTCGCTGGAGGCTGAGTCGGCCGCGAGTAGCAATTGTTCCTGAGTCAAGGAGAGTGTAACACGAGTTAATTCGATTCAATACGAGTCAACACGTGTTCATGCAAGAGTCTGTACGAGTAACTGAGAGTCAAAACGAGTGTAACACGAACCCAACACGAGTGTCAAAAATTTGAAAAATAATGGCCACATTCCAGGGCACGTAAACAAAGAGTATGGACGAGTCAACGCGATTGTTACACGGATCAACACGATTTTTATACGGATCAACACGAAAGACAACGCGTTGAGTCTCGTTGGATCTCTGTTGCACACGTGTTGACTCGTGTTACATCCGTGTAAACTCTCGTTGATTCTTCCTACATTTTTGAAATAACGGTATTTCAAATGACACTTGCTTTTTCGTGTTACACTCGTTTTTTTTCTCAGTGGATCGTGTTTACTCTTGTTTACTCGTGTTTTCACTTGTGTTTGAATCGTGTAAACTCTGGCATCATGGGGGCACCAAATTTTGGCACTCACATTCGTGCTTTCTACTCTTGTTGATACGTGTTGCATGTGTGTTACATACGTGTTGTTGCGTGTAGACACGTGTTGCTTCGTCAACGTCGAAATGATGACGAAAAGCACGAATCACCAAAGAGTGTTACACGGGTTTACACGAGTCAACACGAGTTAACACGAATAACGAAGAGTTATTCAGAGTCAAACACGAGTTAACACATATGTACACGAGTCTACACGTATTTAGGCCACACTCATGGGTACTCGCCACGGGACCCAAAAATTTCATGCATGCATGACATTTTTGGACCCCGTGGCGAGTACCCACAAGTGTGTCGAGTATACACGAATGTAGCACGAGTGTATACGAGTGTTGAGGAGTATTGACGAGTCATTGCTGAATAGCAAAATTTCATCACTCGTGTTGGACTCGCGCACCGACTCGGCTATGTGTGAACCAGCCTTTAGTTCGCGTCTATTTTGAAGGCGGTTTTTTCGGTTATTTGCCTCCTGCTGGCAATATATATGATGATGACAATATGTCATGGGGGGCGGGTGACCCCCCTCAACCTATCATTGTATCCAAAAGCAGTCAAATAGACGGGAACATGATGGCCAGCATCCGCCGCCGCTCCGCGTAGTGTAAACAAGGCTGGCGGTACACCCGAACTCTACATTCTACCCCACTAATTTTCCAACTAGCATAACCGATGATTATCAATGATCAATCCCAGTCAGAAACGTCCATGCTTCCCTCCCATAAGTCAATGTCGGGATTACCACACTGTCATGCAAGGACTTCTTTACTTCCATGCTGATCACCCTATTTCTTCTTACTGCTTTCAGAGTTCCTACAATGCTCTTCCCCTGTTACACTTTCTCCCACACTTCTTCATCCATAGGCCTACTCACATCTTTACTCAACACACTGCCCAAATAATTAATGAGCTGACATTCTCATAGCCGTTCAACCTCACTTCACACTCTATGGTGCACCCCCTTTCAATGACCATAATATTGCTCTTCCTAGCATTTACCTCAAGATTCCGTTTTTCACACACTGTTCCAAACATATTTACCTGACCCTGCAACTCCCATTCACTATCGCTCATCAGAACTGTGTTGTCAGCAACAGTAGTACCGGTACTGTACTGTTGAGGCAACTTCCACTCGTTTCCTTCCCTTATCAGCGGTACACCAACATCCGCTGCTCTTCCTTGTATTTCTTTCATGACTCCATCCATATACTGTACTGGTATATATTGAACAACCATCGTGACATCACATACACCCTTGCTTTAACCCAACATTCAGATTAAAGAACTCGCTCTGTTAACCCTTAAAAAGCGGCTCACCAAATAAGTCTTTTTTAATAAAGCTGGACTATGTGGCAGCGCTCGACATAGGTCGAGTGGCAATTTCAGCACGTAATGTTGCTGAGAGAGAGAGACAAGTGGTGGCAGGAGACTAGCGAGCGTATGACTGCTCCAGACCACCGCGGAGAACCTACTGACACGAATCTCAGCTCCCTTCTCCCTCTCTCACTCGCTATATACGGAATTGTATCGGGAAAGTGGCTAATTACCTGCTTTTTGCACTCGCGTTGCACGGTTATTGCAAGAAAACTAGCCATCATAAAAGGATCGTTATGGTGTCATTCGAAAGCTCTGTTTATGCCCTTTCAGGGATAGATACTTGTTTTACGTTCTGGGTCTTATTTAGGCATGAAAATGATCACGTAAACAGCCCTATTTTGGCTAAAAACACCCCGCTGGGCGGTACATATAAATAAACCGCATAGGCCGCTAAAGAAGGGTTAATTATCCACACATACTGACACCTTTGCACCCTCATACATGCTCTTAATTGCTTTCAGCAACTTGCCATCTACTCCGTATATTTTCAGTACCGGTACCGGTACTTTCCACATACCTTCTCTATCAATTCTGTCATAGGCCTTCTCCAACTCCATAAATGCAGCATACAACTTTTGTCGCTTCTCCAGATATTTCTCCACAACACATTTCCGGGCAAAAATCTGAGCTACACATCCTCTTCCCTTCCTAAGATGACTACAGTATGCTAACCGTTTCCCCAGCAATACTGACTGAAAATGCCCAAATATATTGCATGTCCTCTTCAGATTTATCTAAAATATGTAAAATAACACCAAATACCACTACAGTAGCACTGAAAGCAATAAAACTCACTAACAGGATAAATAAATGGAAGAAATACTCCAAAAGATTAATATGTTAACCCTTTACCCAGCAATACTGACTGAAAATGCCTAAATAGATTGCATGTGCTCTTCAGATTTATACATACATACGTACATAACATTTTAAGAATGAGTGCTCCACACAGATGTGCAGTTTCAGTCTCTTTTCCTAATGGCGGAATTCCAGGCAACCCTGTTAAGGGATGCTTTACTTGTCAAGTTTTTGGATTTGAGATCGGCACGTATAGTCCGATCCCAGAACTTACTCGGTCCACCCCTTGGTGCAGCTCCCTCCACAATCGCAGACCTGCATCTTTTCACCCAATTTTGTTCATCTATTCTCTCCACATGTCCATACCATCCCAGTTTACTTGTACGCATCTCCTCGCTAATACTCTTTATACCTAAACGTCTCTTCAGCTCATCATTATTTTGTTATTCTGTTGACATCCTTTATCTGAAATATGTAAAATTACACCAATTACCAACTACATTACCAACAAATTTAATAAATTACACTAACAGGATAAAGAAAATGTAAGAAATAGCCCTAAAGATGAATTTATCTATCTATCTATTGATGGACGCCTTGATCCCCGAAGGATTGGCCACGAACGAAACACCCCTATGCACCTCTGTCCCCAGTCAGTCGACGCCCCTCCTCCCATCCAGCACCGCTTTCACGCATATACTTCTTAACTCCATCCTTCCACCTCTCTCTCGGTTTATTTCTCCCTCTGTCCTTCCACCTCACTCGTACACGCTCTTAGTCATTCTCTCGCTTCCCATACGTTCCACATGGCCGAACCATCTCAAGGTGTTCTTTTTCGCACTTTCCAGTACATTCACACTACACCTCTCTCGTACTTCCTCATTCGTCTGTCTATCCCTCCATGTAACTCTGCACACACTTCTCAAGTAACTAATTTCCATCCCTTTCACTCTTGGTTTGAATCTCTCCAACAACGTCCATGCTTCGCTTCCGTAAGTCAGTGTCGGGATTACCACACTGTCATGCAATGACTTCTTCAGTTCCATGCTGACCACCCTATTTTATGTTACTGCTTTCAGCATTCCTACAACCCTCTTCCCCTGTTGCACCCTCTCCCACACTTCTTCATCCATACTCCCATCTTTACTCTGTACACTGCCAAGATACTTAAATGAGCTGACAATCTCCATAGCCTGACCGTTCAACTTCACCTCACACTCTGTGGCTTCACCCCTTTCGAAGACCATAACCTTGCTCTTCCCCGCATTTACCTTCAGATTCCATTTTTTGCACACTGTTCCAAAAATATTTACCAGACCCTGCAACTCCCATTCATATCATCAGCAAACAGCAGTACACAAACATCCACTGCTCTTCCTTGTATTTCTTTTATGACTCCATCCATATACTGTATATATAGAACAACCATCTGGACATCACACACCCTTGCTTTACCAAACATTCAGATCAAAGAACTCGCTCTTCATTTTTCACACGTACTGATACCTTTGCACTCTCATACATACTCTTCACTGCTTTCAGCAACTTGCCATCTACTCCATATATTCTCAGTACAGTACTTTCCACATACCTTCTCTATCAACTCTGTCATTCCACTCGTTGCCTTCCCTTATTAGTGGTACACCAACATCCACTGCTCATCCTTGCATTTCTTTTATGACTCCATCCATATACAGTTCAGTATATATTGAACAACCACGGGGACATCACACACCCTTTCTTTAACCCAAAATTCAGATAAAAGAACTCGCTCTGTTCATTCTCAACACATACTGACACCTTTGCACCCTCATACATGCTTTCCACTGCTTTCAGCAACTTGCTATCTGCTCCGTATATTCCAAGTACTTTCTACATACCGGTACCTTCTCTATCAACTCTGTCATAGGCCTTCTCCAAGTCCATGAAGGCAGCATACAACTTTTGTCCCTTCTCAAGATATTTCTCCACAACATATTTCAGGGCAAAGATCTGAGCTACACATCCTATTCCCTTCCTATGATGAATACTGTTTGTTAACCGTTTCCCCAGCAATACTAACTGAAAATGCCCAAATATATTGCATGTGCACTTCTGATTTATCTAAAATATGTAAAATTATACCAAATACCAACTACATTAGCACAAAACTCAATCAATCACAGAAACAGGATAAAAACATAGAATAAATACCCCAAAAGATGAATACGTTAACCCTTTCCCCAGCAATACTTACAGAACATGCACAAATAAATTGCATGTGCTCTCCAGATTTAGCTGAAATATGTGAAATTACACCAAATACTAACTACATTAGCACAAAAATCAATCAAGCACTTTAACAGGATAAATAAAATGGAAGAAATAGCCCAAAAATTAATTTATCTATAGCCTACCGGTATATATTGCCGGATTGGGTTCTAGTCATGTGGTGATGGGCTGGTCTATCAAAGTGAGAACTGAGCGATCTCTGCCATACCCATAGCTTACTCTGACTGTTCCTTTTACTTATATATTTTCTAGATCTCAGGTGACGGCGTCTCATCCGTGGATTGACCTCCCAATCTACAGTACCAAGATTGGAAGCCAAAGCGTCACATTTTTCCTTTGCCCCTCAACTTTCTCTTCATAATTGCTGAGGGGCACAGGGCCCTGGGTGGGACTTTGGTTTCCCGGGCGTTTCCGCACCCTCCTCAGCTCCCCGCCATGGAGTGGCTTCGGTCACCCAGGCTTTATTGTGGTCGGCAGGGAGGGTTCTGTGGGGGCGCTCGGTTATGGCCTTGGCCTTGCTCGGGGCCTTGGGGCTGTTCGGCCAGGCAGCTTGGGGAACAACAACAACAACAACAATATTGCCGGACACCTTGATCCCCGAAGGGGTGACCATGAACGAAACGCCTGCGTATTTCAAGCTCGCTTGAGTTATCACTCGATCGTCTTTTAGAGCTTTTTGGCCCGGGGTAATTACCACACCATCGCGTCATAAGGAGTTTGAGGGGGTTAAATTGCTAGATACATAGAGGAAGAGGAATGCCAAGTAAAGCTAAACAAAAATATATAAGCTATTTTTAACATCTATCTATCATCTATTGCCTGACGCCGTGATCCCCGAAGGGGTGGCCAAGAACGAACCGCCCCAATGCACCTCTGTCCCCAGTCAGTCGACGCCCCTCCCCCCAACCAGCACCACCTTCGTTCATGTACTTCCTCACTCCATCCTTCCACCTCTCATTCGGTCTATCTCTCCCTCTCTGTCCCTCCACCTCGCTCTCATACACCCTCTTCGTCATTCTCTCGCTTTCCATACGTTCCATATGGCCGAACCATCTCAAGTTGTTCCTTTTCACACTTTCCAGCAAATCTACCTCCACACCACACCTCCTTCTTACTTCCTCATTAGTCTGTCTAGCCCTCCATGTAACTCCGCACGCACTCCTTAAGTAATTCATTTCCACTGCTCTCACTCTTGGTCTGAGTCTCTCAACCAACGTCCATGCTTCGCTTCCGTAAGTCAGTGTCGGGATTACCACACTGTCATGCAAGGACTTCTTCACTTCCATACTGACCACCCTATTTCTTGTTACTGCTTTTAGCGTTCCTACAACCCTCTTCCCCTGTTGTACCCTCTCCCGCACTTCTTCATCCATAGTCCCATCTTTACTCAACACACTGCCCAGATACTTAAAAGAGTTGACGATCTCCATAGCCTGACCGTTCAGCTTCACCTCACACTCTGTGACTTCACCCCTTTCGAAGACCATAACCTTGCTCTTCCCCGCATTTACCTTCAAATTCCGTTTTTCGCACACTGTTCCAAACTCATTTACCAGACCCTGCAACTCCCATTCATTATCACTCATCAGAACTGTATCATCCGCAAACAGCAGTATAGGTAGCTTCCACTCAATTCCCTCCCTTTTCAGCAATACACCAACATCCACTGCTCTTGATAGTATTTCTTTTATGACTCCATCCATATATACAGTAAACAACCACGGGTACATCACACACCCCTGTTTCAAACCAACATTCAGGTCAAAGAACTCGCTCTGCTCACTCTCCACACGTACTGCCGCCTTTACATCCTCATACATGCTCTTCACTGCTTTCAGCAACTTGCCCTCTACTCCGTATATTCTAAGTACTTTCCACAAACCTTCTCTATCCACTCTGTCATAGGCCTTCTCCAAGTCCATAAAGGCAACATACACCTTTTGATTCTTCTCCAGATACTTCTCCACAACACAATTCAGGGTAAAAATCTGATCTACACATCCTCTTCCCTTCCTAAAAACCTCCTTGCTCGTCGCCTATCCATTTCTCCGTTCTCACTCTCACTCTCTCAATCACTACCGGTACCCTACTGTATACCTTCCCTACTATGCTTAGAAGACATATTCCTCGGTGGTTAACACACACTCCTCTTTCCCCTTTGCCCTTATATAGGGGGACTATTATGCCAGTCTTCCAGTCATCGGGTGCACTCCCCTTCTCCCATGCTAGTTTGCACATTTTCCATACCCATTCTATCACTATCTCACCACCATACCTCAACATTTCCCCACGCACTCCATCTGTTCCTGGTGCTTTCCCCAACTTCACTCTTTTCATGGCTTCCCACACTTCTGACCTCCTGATCCCCACCTCCTCCTCCACTACTTCTCTTCTTCCTCCCATACCATATCCAGCTATGTTTGCTGGCTCTTCATTCCTTACATTTAGCAACTCACTGAAGTACTCCCTCCATCTTTCGACTCTCTCTTGCTTCTCGGCTAGCATTCTCCCATTCTTATCTTTCACACCCTTACTGTTTCCCTTGCTACCTTCCCTAACTTTCTTGACTTCTTCCCAGAACAGTTTCTTACTCTCCCTCCATTTTACACTCAGGTGCTCGTTTCTGTCTCTCGGAATCTTCATTCCCTCTACTACCCAACCACTCTCTATATGCTTTCTTCTTTCTTCCACAGCTATTCTTACCTCTTCTGTCCACCATGCTGTACCTTTCACTCCCCTCCCTCTTCTCCTCACTCCACACACACCTCACATGCTGCACAGATCTCATCCTTAAACACCTTGCTCATCTCCTCCACTTCCTCCATAACTTCCAGGTCGAACTCACCTAGTCGTCTTTCCACTGCTCTCCTGTACTCCTCCCTGACTTCCTCCTCCTGCAACCTCTCCACCCTCCTCACCATTCCACCCTCCTCTCGCCTCCCTCCAGCTCTCCACCCACTTCTTTTGTATCCTAACCTTAGCTACCACTACATAATGATCAGACAGACCCCCTCCAATACCCCTATACACCCTAGCATCCATCACAGATTTCTTCATTCGTTCATCCACACATACATAATCAATCAATGACTTTCGTTCCACCACTGTCTTATCCTTCATCGTCAACATCCGTTTCCACATGTACCTGTGGATCATTCTGTGTCGGAAGAAGGTTAAGGCTATCCACAGCCTCCTCCCCACACATACGTCCACAAGTGCACTACCATTCCCATTCACCTCTGATGGTACCCCCCTCGCTCCCACCACTCCCTCAACTTTCCTATCACCCACCTTACCATTCATATCCCCAATCAGAAATATTCTTTCGTTCTTGTCAAACTTCTCCAGGCACGCCTCCACATTCATCCAGAACTCCTCTTTCTTTCTTTCATGTATATCCTCTGTCGGGGCATACACGCATACAATCAATACAATATTTTTAACATGAGGTTGCTTATAATAATTTGTACCTCTGCAGTTTCTCCATGGCTAACGAAAAAGGTCACATTCCTAAGCAGCCCCAACCAAAAAGGCCAAGCTTCTGTACAGAACAAATGCCACACCATTACCCTTATGGTGACCCTATCAAATAATCAAAACAACCACACTTCTTAACCCCATTCCCGCGGGGCCCCTCATATGACGGAAACGATTTTCCGGCTAGTTTGTAGCCTGTGAGCCAGGCCAGCTTTTGCAAGCAGCACGGATGGACGTCAGCCGGAGCCTACAGGCCCCCGCCACGACACTGAGGTTTGTGTGAGAGAGAGTTCACTTATGTGCAGCGTCACACATAGCGAAAACAGAAAATAATTGGTAATTATTAGCGATTTCGCCTCGGCCTATCGGATTTGGTAATTTTTAGCAATTTTGCCCTTCGTTTGCAAGATCCTTACAAGAAAACCAGACGTCGTACAGGGATGATTCAGGAGTAATTTGAAAGCTATTACCGTACTTTCACGAATACATAATTGTATTACGCTTTGGCTTTTGCTTATGCATGAAAATGAGCAGGGAATGAAGGCAATTTCGGGCAATTATGCCTACTCGTACAGGAGTCCTTGGAGCGGCTTCGGTCGCGCCGGGAATTTCCACACCTCACACCACACACACATCACACAGTTTTTCCTACACCGAGAAATGACTCTCCGGCTGTCATTTCTCGAAGACTTCTTCTAGCCAGAGACATTGAGAGCAACCCTGGACCCACCTACACATACATATGTCCAACTTGCTCAAAACCCATCTCTTCGAGTCGCCACACTAATGGTTCAGTTCTCTGCAATTCATGAAGGAACTTGACCCACTTCACCTGCACAACACTTGCCTCCAAGAAACACTACATGAACACCTGGACCTGTTCCTCATGCCTCTCCCTCTCCCAGTCAAATCCCTCGCCTAAAACCCGCCCACCTCTCCTCCCCAACCCACCTAACCTTCCCATATCATCCACTCCTTCCCCTAAAACCTGTCCACCTCTCCTCCCTAACCCACCTAACCTTCCCATACCATCCACATCCTCAACTCAACATACCACACCCCATCCTAATCCATTCTAACCCCCATTTGCTCCCCAATCCCCACCTCCACCTCACCCATCCCCATCCCCAGCCCCCCCCTCACCCCCACCCCCACCCCCTCCCTCACCCCCACCCCATCCTCGTGCAGCAGCACCCAACATACATTGTGCACATAACATTAACATTCTCCAATTGAACATAGATGGCATCAACACAAAGAAACTCTCACACTTCATCAAACAACACAACATACACATTGCCATCTTACAAGAAACAAAACTCCGCACAACACAAAAAACACCCACATTTCATGATTTCACCACCATCAGACAAGACCGGGCTGTCGGCGGAGGCGGTGGACTCAACACCCTGGTACACATAGAAATATCATACATAGTTACCAGTGTACAAACCAAATCCCTCTTCCCCCCAAATGATAACACAACAGAAATACAATCAATTAAAATACGCACTGGCAACAACTCCAACATAACCATCATAAACACATACATCCCCTACAATACCAAATGAATACAGACCACACTTACAAGACATCACAAACACCCCACACATCATCCTGGGTGGTGACTTCAACGCCAAGACGTCGGCCTGGTTTGTCGACAACCCCGACACAGACAGAGGGCTGGTACTACAAAACCAAACTGTTAACCTCATCATCCTTAACGACATCCATCAACATACCCATATTCCTCACCAAGCCCTCTATAACCCATCATCTCCAGACATCACCTTTTGCTCCCCAGAACTCGCCCCTGCAACATCCTGGAGGGTGGTCAGAATCTTAGGCTCTGACCACCTCCCAATCATTATCACCACCAAAACCAGACTCACCCCAGCTAACCACAAACACACATACACCAATTATAAAAGACCTAACTGGGAAACATTCACAAATGAGACAGAACAACACTTCACAACTCTAAACAGTACACCCATCACTAACATCAACAATGCTGTACACATACTCAATAAAACTATCCAAAACACTGACAAGAAACACATTCCAAGAGGTAACAGAAAAAGACACAACCCCAACTTCACACCAGAAATTCAAAACCTCTTCAGACAACGCAACATACTGAAACACTCCCCAGCACCCCACACACAAGACATCACACAACAAATCCTAGCACTCAACACCCAAACTAACAACAAAATACAAGAACAACAAAAACTAAATTGGAATAACTTCCTACAAACACTTGATCACAAAACAAACCCCAAAAAACTCTACAAAACACTAAACAGCATCACACTTTCCAACAGCAACACAACACAATCACATGCTGCAATCACAACAACAGACTCTACTCCTTCATGTAAACAACAAGCAAACACTCTCATCAATCACTTCTCACATGTCAGTCACCTAAAACCTCACAAAGACGACCGACGTGTCATCCGACGTAAGAGACAATTCCCCACAGACCCTGACTATACACCCTTCACCAATCACCAGACAAAGCATATCATCAACAATCTCAAGCACTCACCCGCTTGTGGCCTAGACAACATAAGCAACATACACCTCAGACACCTGGGACCACAAGGCATACAAGCACTCACTAACATATCAAACTTCAGTTACTCACACAACACAATACCAGACATTTGGAAGCATGGTCTCATCACCACATTCCCCAAACCCAACAAAGACCCCACGCTACCCTCCTCGCACCGCCCCATCACACTCCTTTGCTCCCCCTCCAAAGTCATGGAACGCCTAGTGTTACAACTAATTACACCCGACCTACCCCTAGCTCCAACACAACATGGCTTTAGGCCACTGCACTCCACAAACACTCTTCTGACAGACCTTACACAAAGAGCTTTTGACGGCATCAACTCAGCTAGACCACCACACAGATCACTATTAGCCACACTCGACATTAGTAAAGCCTTCGATGCCATCCCCCGCCACAACCTAACAAACAAAATCTACAACACAAACATGCACAACAACACAAAAAGGTGGCTGGCCAACTTCCTAGCAGGCAGATGTGCACACGTATCTTTTGCCGGTCAGTCATCTAAAATCAGAAACTTTCCAAACGGAGTCCCACAAGGATCCGTCCTATCGCCCGCACTCTTCAATCTGTACATGCACGATATAACTACACCCAATACGCCCCAAATAAACTTAGCCTCCTATGCAGATGACATAACACTCACATGCACACACCATGACCCAAAAAGAGCAACAGATCTCCTTCAACCCTATCTCAACACACTACATGGCTGGTGCACTACAAACAGACTTAATCTACCCCAGCCAAATCCACCGCAATCCTGCTCACAAGCTGGACAGGAGAACACAAATACATCCCTCAACTCACCATAAACAACACACCCCTAACACATACACACACACACAAAATCCTAGGAGTAACATATGATACTCATATGACATTCAAACAACACACCACAAACATTAAAAAGAAATGACACCCAGACTTAACGCCCTCAGGTCACTTGCTCACACAAAATTTGGACACAATAAAGAAAATACCACCACAGTATATAAACAATACATAAGATCAGTGATCATTAGAGGCACTCAATTCCTGGCAGTAGCCTCCACGATCCAAGACCACCCACTAAACTACATGGCAACACTCCCACAGACACCAAGAAATATCAAAACAACACCCAGCACACGGTATCACACACAATTACTGTCCTCTCTCCCACCCCGAACCACCTTCCAGAAGCACATCCATACTCATATCTCTCGCCGATCCATCCACTCACTCACAGACAACACGCAGCTGCAAGCACGACCTCCCAAAATCCATCCTTCCGAATCCTCCCTTCCTCGCGAGGACAGAGTCCACCTGGCCAGGCTGAGATGCGGACACCATCCAGCTCTCCTGAGCTATCAGAAGAGACTGGATGACTCCGTTGTCGATGCCTGCCCGGGATGTAACACAGCACCCCATACCATTAAACACATAATAGAAGACTGCATTTCACACAACCACTTACGCCAACAACACAATCTACACTCAATGAGAGCTCTGTGGGAAAGCCCGATCGTGGCCATGGCCTTCCTCAGGGACTCGGGGCTGTTCGGCCAGGCAGCATAGGGAACAACAACAACAACAACAACAACTCGTACAGGATTAATAGCTTTAACCTAAATGGTCACACTCCTTAATGGTCTAAGTGGCCATAGCCAAAATGGCTACACTATATTCCTTCTGTACTTTCTCCATGCCCGATGAGATACATGATATTTTGATATTATGTGGCACAGCCCTTGTATCCAACACAATACCCTGCGTGCAACCCCTCTCGAACCCCGCACAACGTAGCTTGCAACTTTAATTATTATTATTATTATTATTATTATTATTGTTATTAGGTCAAGTTATGTCATTAGCATGTTATCATTAATTATTTATGCAGTATTGTGAAATGTATTGTTATTATTATTGATTGGTGCTGTTGATGGTTTGTACAGTAATTTTTTCATGTGGTGCTTTAAAGCTTCTCATTATGTTGGTTTTTGTTAATATTTTATCATAAATAAATGTATGGTTAATGAAAATCTCATGTTTGTACATACTTTATTTACAAATACTTTACAATACAGTATTACAGTATACATTTTGATACCAAGTCTTGGTTACGCTACCCTGCCAGTTAGCAACGACATTTTCATTCTCACTCCTTAGATTTTTTTCTTTTCTATCTATCGATAACTTTAAAGGTGTAATATCTCCATCATATCAAAGACTCACCCAAAGGGTCATTAGAGTAAATTAGTCTTATTTTTGTCTCCCGAATTTGCCATTAAATTTATGAAAAGGGTTACTGAATCACCCTGTATACAGTATATATATATAATATATATTAGATAGATAGATATATTATATCTATCTATCTAATGCCTGACGCCATGATCCCCGAAGGTGTGGCCACGAACGAACCGTCCCCATGCACCTCTGTACCCAGTCAGTCGACGCCCTTCCTCCCAACCAGCACCACCTTCATCCATATACTTCCTCACTCCATCCTTCCACCTCTCTTTCGGTCTACCTCTCCCTCTCTGTCCTTCCACCTCGCTCTCGTACACCCTCTTAGTCATTCTCTCGCTTTCCATACGTTCCATATGGCCAAACCATCTCAAGTTGTACCTTTTCACACTTTCCAGCACATCTACCTCCACACCACACCTCCTTCTTACTTCCTCATTGGTCTGTCTATTCCTCCATGTAACTCTGCACGCACTTTACAAGTAACTAATTTCCACCTCTCTCACTCTTGGTCTGAGTCTCTCAACCAACGTCCATGCTTCGCTTCCGTAAGTCAGTGTCGGGATTACCACACTGTCATGCAAGGACTTCTTCGCTTCCATACTGACCACCCTATTTCTTACTACTGCTTTCAACGTTCCTACAACCCTCTTCCCCTGTTGTACCCTCTCCCGCACTTCTTCATCCATAGTCCCATCTTTACTCAACACACTGCCCAGATACTTAACCCTTTGGCTGCGGGTGATGTTCAGGAATGTTTTGGCAAGTTACAGCAATTTCCAGGCTTTAAAAGCCTGTAAAAAACGTAAAAATCGAGTGACAGTGGGCGGGAGCGTGAGGGGCCCACCTCCGACCCTCAGAGCACCCAGCAGCTCACTGAGCTAGGCTGTGTCTCGCCCGTGTCTCTCTCTCTCTCTCTCTCATAAGTGCAGCCAAGCGAGCGAGTGTTACATAATAGCGGAGTTCCCGCGTTTCACTGGGATCACTGCGGGTGAACCAGACCACCTATACGGTCCGTTCTGGTGCCATTTTGAAGCTATTTTCGCCTAGTTTTCAGTAGAATACACTTCATTTAATGCAGATGCTTGATTTATCATTCAGGAGTGCCTGAATAGGCCCTAAATTGCCCAAACCAGCCTGCAGCCAAAGGGTTAAAAGAGTTGATGATCTCCATAGCCTTACTTTTCAACTTCACCTCACACTCTGTGACTTCACCAACTGTATCGTCCACAAACAGCAGTATAGGCAGCTTCCACTCATTTCCCTCCCTTTTCAGCGATACACCAACATCCACTGTTCTTCCTTGTATTTCTTTCATGACTTCATCCATATATACAGTAAACAACCACGGGGACATCACACACCCCTGTTTCAACCCACCATTCAGGTCAAAGAACTCGCTCTGCTCATTCTCCACACGTACTGCCGCCTTTGGACCCTCATACATGCTCTTCACTGCTTTCAGTAACTTGCCATCTACTCCATATATTCTAAGTACCACATACCTTTTCTATCCACTCTGTCATAGGCCTTCTCCAAGTCCATAAAGGCAACATACACCTTTTGTTGCTTCTCCAGATATTTCTCCACAACACAATTTAGGGTAAAAATCTGATCTACACATCCTCTTCCCTTCCTAATTCCTCCCTGCTCATTGCCTATCTATTCTCCGTTCTCACTCTTACTCTCTCAATCACTACCCTACTGTACACCTTCCCTACTACGCTTAGAGGACATATTCCTCGTGGTTACCACATACTCCTCTTTCCCCTTTGCCCTTATATATAAGGGAACTATTATGCCAGTCTTCCAGTCATCAGGTGCACTCCCTTTCTCCCATGCTAGTTTGCAAATTTTCCATACCCATTCGATCACTATCTCACCACCATACCTCAACATTTCCCCACACACACCATCTGTTCCTGGTGCTTTCCCCAACTTCTTTCTTTTCATGGCATCCCACACTTCTGACCTCCAGATCCCCACCTCCTCCTCCACTACTTCTGTTCTTCTCCCTCCCATACCATATCCAACTATGTTTGCTGGCTCTTCATTCCTTACATTTAGCAACTCGTTGAAGTACTCCCTCCATCATTCGACTCTCTCTTGCTTCTCGACTAGCATTCTACCATTCTTATCTTTCACACCCTTACTGTGTCCCTTGCTACCTTCCCAACTTTCTTGACTTCTTTCCAGAACAGTTTCTTACACTGCCTCCATGTTACATTCAGATTCCTTCCAAATTCCTCATCTACTCTTCTCTTACTTTCCTTCACTACTCTCTTCATCACTCTCTTTCTCTCCCCGTACCTCGCTCATTTCTGCCTCTCCAAATCTTCATTCCCTCAACTACCCAACCACTCTCTATACGCTTTCTTCTTGTCTTCCACAGCTATTTTTACCTCCTCTGTCCATCATGCTTTACCTTTCACTTCCCTCCCTCTTCTCCTCACTCCACACACCTCCTCACATGCTGCACAGATCTCTTCCTTAAACACCTTGCTCATCTCCTCCACTTCCTCTATATCTTCCAGGTCGAACCCACCCAGTCGTCTTTCTACTGCTCTCCTGTACTCTTCCCTGATGTCCTCCTCCTGTAGCCTCTCCACCCTCCTCACCATTCCACCTTCCTCTCGCCTCCCTCCAGCTCTCCTCACCCAATTCTTTTGTATCCTAATTTTAGCTACTACTACATAATGATCCGACAGACCCCTGCCAATACCCCTATACACCCTAGCATCCAGCACAGATTTCTTCATTCGTTTATCCACACAAATATAATCAATCAGTGACTTTCGTTCCACCACTGTCTTCTCCTTATCCTTCATCGTCCACACCACTTTCCATGTGTACCTGTGTATCATTCTGTGTCGGAAGAAGGTGTTGGCTATCCACAGCCTCCTCCCCACACATACGTCCACAAGTGCACTACCATTCCCATTCACCTCTGACGGTACCCCGCACCCTCCCACCACTCCATCAACTTTCCTGTCACCCACCTTAACCCTTTACGAGCGGCCTATGCGGTTTATTTATATGTACCGCCCAGCGGGGTGTTTTTAGCCAAAATAGGGCTGTTTACGTGATCATTTTCATGCCTAAATAAGACCCAGAACGTAAAACAAGTATATATCCCTGAAAGGGCATAAACAGAGCTTTCGAATGACACCATAACGATCCTTTTATGATGGCTAGTTTTCTTGCAATAACCGTGCAACGCGAGTGCAAAAAGCATGTAATTAGCCACTTTCCCGATACAATTCCGTATATAGCGAGTGAGAGAGGTAGGAGGGAGGTGAGATTCGTGTCAGTAGGTTCGCCGCGGTGGTCTGGAGCAGTCATACACTCGCTACTCTCCTGCCACCACTTGTCTCTCTCTCTCAGCAACATTACGTGCTGAAATTGCCACTCGAGTTATGTCGAGCGCCGCCACATAGTCCAGCTTTATTTAACTCGACTTATGTGGTGAGCCGCTTTTTAAGGGTTAAAATTCATATCCCAAATCAGAAATATTCTTTTGTTCATGTCAAACTTATCCAGGCATGCCTGCACATTCACCCAGAACTCCTCTTTCTCTCTTACAAGTGTATCCTCTGTCGGAGCATACACACACACAATCACCCATGTTTGTCTTCCTACTTTCATTCTCACCCACACAATCCTTGAACCCATAGACCCATATTCTCTTACACGCTCCTTCATTCGTTACTTACAAACAAACACGCACCTTCTCTTGCTGCTCTCTCACTCACTCCAGCACACACACCCATTCCACACTCCCACTCTCTCACATCTGTACCCTTCCATTTGGTCTCCGTCATTCCACATACATCCAGCCTGGCATTCACTAACACTTCCATGACCTCTCTCTCTTTTGTGCCATCATTCATGCCACTCACGTTCCATGTACCTATTCTCAGAATGTCCGTAAGCTTGTCCATAGTCGGTCGGGGTTCGTCAACACAGGGTCCGTCTGAATCCGAGGCTGATTGTTCGTTTGTCCTTGCTACGCATCTTTCACGGGTGGAGGTCGCAAGCCCACCGACCCAACCTCTTTAGTCGCCTCTTACGACACGCAGAAGGCACGTGGGGCATATTCTAATCCTTTACCACCCCTTACCCCCAGGGTGTATATATATATATATATATATATATATATATATATATATATATATATATATATATATATATATATACACACACACACATAGGACACTTTCTGTGACTCTGTTTGTTAATAAAGTACTCCCTCAGTTTTCAAGATGGAGAGCTCATACTTGGCATGTTTACTAAGGGGGTTTTAAGCAAATCTCGTTTTGTCTCTTCACCACCCCAGGGAGACGGGTGGTAGGCCATACTTCAATTCTCCTCCAGGCAGCGCCGGGTACCTCAGCTTGAACTGCGTGAGGACTGCACGATGACCTGAGGACTGCGTGAGGCCGGTAAATTCCAGTGCCACCAGTGCGACAGATTAAGCTTTCACTCGGACACAATTGATATATTTAACTTATAAAGCAAAATTACTGCACCATATGTGTATATTTTACTTGTATAATGAGCACGTGAACAGTAAAAAAACAGAAAATAGGTGTAAAGATAAAAAAATCCAGTGAAGAACGGGATTATTGTGCCTGGAGTGAATTAAGTGCATGGGCGGCAGTGCAGCATAGATCCTCTCTCTCGAGACTTTCGCCACACTGACTCGGTCTCGCGGCTCTCTTGCATATGTATGAGGGAGGGGGGAGGTAGTGGAGTTGTAGAGGTGAGTGACTGAAGGGAGGAAGGGGGAAGGGAGGAAGTATAGCGAGTGGGGGAGGGAAAAAGTAGAATAGAGGAGGGGAAAGTAGAGGGAGAACAGGGGGGAGGAAAGGGAGGGAGGGGGCAACACACATATAAGGGGAACAGAGGAGGTGGTAGTAAGGAAATATGCCACCTAATCATATATTGTATCCAGTTCCTCAACACTGGTACGTTTTTTGTTGTTTTTGAAGTATCATATTCCGGAAGGAATGTCGCATTCGCCCAGTAAAACCTTCCAGAAGGAACGTCACCTGCTGGATTAAGAGGCACCTTAAGCAAGTGTCACACTATGCCGATTTAAGTGCCGACACTCCACTACTTAAGGGTCGGGAGCAGGTCTTTGCCTACATCGCCGCGCGACGGGGGTGGGCGCCAACTCAAGAGAGCCGTCGGGAGAGGTCGTCAGGGGCCTCAGGAAAAGTTCGACTCGCACAACTCTCATGATTTGAGTCGGCAGCTAGTAAATTGGCTAGACGGGGACGGTAGGCGGGTGGCGTCGGGCGGCATCCAGTGGGCGTCAGACGGTACAAGGGTGTCGACCTGTCTGCGTCGACGCCGCTTATAAGGTAGGTCGCCTTCAGGCAGCGACCCGTTAACGCCCAGGCGCCGTCATAGGGGGAGGGCATACCGTGAGTCCGCGACCTGGCAATGTCGCACGGGACATCGTTGATAGATGGTTTTGGGCGTGTTTTTGTTTTAACCTTGATGGAGGTCTAGCGAGGAAACTAAAAAATAAATAAATAAATAAATAAATAGACCCCAAAAATCGCCACTGTCCCCTTAATCCGATCCCATCAACGAGTGACTATCTATAAACCCCTTCAATAGCGGTGGCGTCTGTTTTGCCATAGTTCTGCCATATTTAGACAATTTTATGCAACTTAAGAATGGTCTGTGGGAGTTAAGAGAGATAAATGAGAGGAATGGAGGTCTTGTGATTGCTACAGGCCCTTTGTAAGCATAATACAATAACCTAATAGTTGCCAGACTATAATGAGAAAGACGTCACCGGTACTGAAAGGGTTAACTATAGATGGCCTTGTTTTACCAATTACTCAAAAAAAATAACAATTAAAGGTAGATGGACGCATTTATTTGCTCATTTATGGATCCTTTTATTATGTTTTTAGTTTCCTCCCTAGATCTCAAGCATAACCCCCCCCCCCCCCCCACCCACCCACACACACACACACACAAACGTCGCCTCCGACGGACCGGTTTGCCTCGGTCGGGATCAAGTGTGACGGAGTAGGGGTCCAGTGTGACAGGGTGGCTGTCCATCGCCGCCGTAGTATCTATCGGCGCCACCCGACCTCCTATAGGCGCCGCTCGTCAGGAGCATTGTCGCCAACCAGTTTGCATGCTACGGCGCATGACGCCACCCCAGCGGCGTCATTTATCTTCCTTAGGTCTTGCATAGTTGCCTCTCGACCCCTTCCAGTTGCCATTAGGCGGCATGCCCGTCCATACTGCCCGCCGTGGGCATCCCGCCCCTCTATCACCCACGATACTCGGCAGTGGTCTCCCCCTTGTATCGCTACTCCTTAAGTCGTGGAGAGTCGGCACTAAAATCGGCATAGTGTGACACTTGCTTTACCGCTGTTCTAAGTAGCTCATTCGGGCTAAGTCTATATATTCCGACACAGATATGAGTAACTCCATCCAGCCTGTGGTTACAATTATTTATCCCCTGTCTTGAGCATCTCGTTCAGGTAGGCTTGATCATCTCGGCCAACGGTGTGAGCATCTCCACCTCTTTTGGGTATTAAGTAAATTTAACCCCTGTTCAGAGTAGCTCATCCAGGTTAAGCCTGGATATTCCGACACAGATGAGAGTAGCTCCATCAAACCTGTGGCTACAGTTTTCTAAAAACCTGTCTTGAGCATCTCATGCAGGTAGGCCTGATCAGCACGTGTTAAGTATTTGATCTGCTCCGTGTTCTACGTAAATCCTTGGTTCAGACATTTCCGTTCAATCTCTATTTTTCATAATCTGGCTGTAAATCTTTGTCTCCCCTCTCTCAGTCAAAATTTTATTTCTTGTAAAACATCTACTATTACATAATTTTGTTGTTTACTTTATTTAAACTGATAGGTCCTTTTTCAATTGAATAACGTGTTTGAAACTAAGATATATCATAAAGTAGTCATATAACTGAGTTGGCACTTTCTTATTGAATAATATATTACTTATTATTTATGTATTAATATTATGTAGTTATTATATTTTTTTTTCTTTTTCCTCTCCTTCTTATTATTGTTTCCCTGTTTACTTTACTTACATCAAACTATTTTCGTATAATTTTTACTTTTAGTCGTAGCATTCACTGTGTCATAAAATGTCTCCCCCTTCCCTATATTTTGTTAGAAATTATGTTGTGTGCTTTTTCTTGTTCATGGTGCATTTTGTTTATGCTTGCTTTCCATTCTTGCACAAAATTCAGGTTGGATTCGTGCGCGGCTCTTTTTTACCCGCTTCAAGTGTCTATTAATTTCTTTGGTTACTCTTCTTTCCCAGCCTTTCACGGATGGCTTTCTTTTGATAAACATACATATTTTCCTTTGTTTTCATAATTGATATGTTTGAGTTTACTTAAATTTTCTAGTAATTTTCCAATACGTCTTTTTCAGGGCCCATTAATTATATATTTATGGGTTGCTTCGCATACATTGCAGTCTTCATATGTTTATTATATTACCATATCTATTAATCTCTCTTCACTTTCTTGCATTTCTAAAAGATAGCATACATAATTTTATATTGTATTCAATGGATGCTCAGTATATTAATGTTTCTTTTGTAAAGCTTCCTCTACTTTAACAATAATGTGCTTGTATATATTTTAGATATTTTTGTATTTATGTATATATGTATTTATTTTTGGCACCCACTTCGGCTGGTCACCTTTCTAATATAATAATTTCCGTGTCATATTTTAGTCTCTCCCCTCTCTCTTTCTCGCCAATTAGTTTTACCTTTGTTTATTTTCCAGCTATGTTACTCCTCCCTGCCTGGTATCCACAACATCAAGTTCACCTCGTTTTAACTTTTTGTTTTCCATCCACTGATTATTTACATTATTCAATATTGTGTAAACCTGATACAAACCTGATACAAATCCGTACTGCTTACCTAAGGGTAAGGCAGGTTAGTGGATGGATTAGCCGAACACCATTGTAGAAAAATAGTGCTAACAAGATACACAGAGGGCCTCGGAGTCGGACGGATCCTAAATTGAGTGGTCAATCCTGTAAGTCCTTCACTAAACTGGCTCGGGTTGTCCCTCTTACAGGAAATAGGTCCGCTTGGGGGCATTCTGTGTATGGCCACCCTCGTAAGGGGAGTAAGGCGTCCGGCAATAGATAGATAGATAGATAGATAGAATATTGTGTACTTCATAGATATAATTAATTAGTTCCAGAAACCATATTGTGTTCGTTTTACATTTCATTGAGATTTATTTATGTGCCATATGTGCCTTCGTCTAGTATTGATATAATTTGTACCTACAGTCTTTTTCGTATTCTTCATTAACCTGGCAAGTTTGCATTTGGTTGCTTTGTTCGAGAGAAATATATTTTTGATTGTACTGTATCCGAATAACGTCTTTCAGTTGCAAAATACAAATACACGAAATTAAATGTAGTTCACGGTGTCAAAAACTCAAAGTTGGTATCTCAAAGGCCTTGCAATCCATTCCGAGGAGACACCTTAAGTGGAAAGAGAGAGATTGCGAAGTACTCTACTCCCATTGCAGAGTGTGTAAAATACTATCTGTATTGACTATATAATCAATGAAGTGTCCTCATCAAATGGTGTTCCTATTCATGTTGTCAACATTTCGAAGTTAATTTTAGCACTATCTACTCTCTTCTTGAACTGCTCTAGTAAAGAACTATTTACAATTTTTGAGGGACGTTTGTTTCAGGTATAACAGCTCATATATGTGAAAACGTTTCTAAACATAGTGCTAAACCATTTGCAATCCAACTTCTAGCTATAGTTGTGTGTTGTAGACATACAGAGGCCTAATTATTTAGCTATAATCCACATTGCTAAACCCATAAGCATATTTTAAAGACTTTAATAAGTTGCCCTCGTAGTCTGTGCATTGCAAATTAAAATAAATGAAGAGCGCTCAATTTGTACTCATACGTCAGTCTTGTAATCGCTTTGTAAAGGGTACTTCACACAGTCAGGAATGCGAGCTAGAATCACTAGGAGTAATGATTCCTGGTGATTCCTGGAAATACGACCGCGAATGTCTGCAATTCCCTGTGCACTCACAACACCATAGGAACCAGTGGGAGTGTACCTGCAAATTACTGGGAGTCACTTGGAATCCTTGGGAATCACCAGGAATCACCGGGATAAAACCAGGAATGAAGTGCGAGTTATTGAAAAGTTGAAAATTTCGGATTACTGTAATATACGAGTCGATAGGAGTAATATAAGAATCACTGGGAATTAGATAGGAGTCACTGGGAGTCACCGAGCATCACTGAGATTTGGTAGGAATGAGATGCGAGTATGCCAGGCATGGCCCCCATTGTGCACAGCCCCTATATAAGGGGGCTGTGCCAAGCTGTGCCAAGCCACATGCACACTCACCACCGACCCACGGACACTATAACTACAGTCATCTAATATCATCATTAAGTACAATGACTGTATTCATACATCATTACAGACATTTATATAATACGATAAGTCTGTATTATTATGTACCGTAAGGTCATGATATCAATGCTTACTATACTTTACGAAACAAATAGAAGAGGGCTGGATGTGATGGAGATGAGCTGCTTGAGGAGTATGTGTGGAGTTACTCGTAGAGACAGATTGAGGAATGAAGAGATACGTAGGAGAGTGGGGCAGCAGGAACATTTGTCAGCCAGAGTAGACAGAAGGGTGCTGAGCTGGTATGGTCATGTTGAACGAATGGGAGATGAAAGGCTTACAAAGAGAATATGTGAGTCAGGTACAAGGGGAGATAGAAGGGCAGGAAGACCCCCATTGAGATGGAGAGACTGTGTAAGAAAGGCTTTGGATGATAGAGGAATGACTATAGATCAGGCAGGGGAAGTGGTGGTGGACAGGAGTGAATGGAGAATGCTTGTGAATAGTTGAGTGAACACGTGGTCATTTGGAGTAAGGGGTCGGGCGCAAGTTGGACTAGATAATAGTCCATCAGGCGCCTGGCCCGGGGAGACGATTAATATGAAGGGTGTGCCTGGAAGTGTGGTGGGAGGGCTTGTGGCTTTGGCTCCGCTGCATGTCTGCCTGCCGAGATCGGAACCTCTCCGGGTGGTCAGGGGCCGGGGGAGCGCTGGAGCGACCTTGGTAACCCTGGTCTCTGGGTCTTCTCCTGGGTGACCTGGATGTGTGAGAGTTTGTGTTTTTTATCTGTGTTTATTTTTTGTTTTATGTTGTTTTTGTGTTTTCCCTGTTCTTGCTCTGTCTTGAGTCGGCTACCCCCAAAATGGGGATTGGGCCTGAGCATATAGATAGATAGATAGACGATAACAGTTTGAAAGGGATCTGCAAGTTCATTGATGTGTATCAAATTGTATAATTTATATGATTAGATTGTATTGCTAGGCATATTTCAATGTATATGCATATTTGTATAAGTATATATAATTTGTAAGACATTTATTTTGTATATAAAATAAGTATGTTCCTTTAAATATGGCAACAGGCAGTAGGATGGCAACACTGTTTGTATTTATGTGCTAGCTAGCAACTCACAGATGATTTAGGACGGGTATTTAAGCCTCACTCTCCCCCTGTTTTCTTGTATTACCCTGAAGATGTCTTGAGAGAATAGACGAAAGCTTGGTGTTCCATTGTTTCAATTTTCCTAGCGAGTTTTACTACATACTGTATATATATTAGAATATATATATATATATATATATATATATATATATATATATATATATATATATATATATATATATACAGTATTATATATATATATAGATATATATATATATATATATATATATATATATATATATATATATATATACGGTATATATATACAGAGAGAGAGAAAGAGAGAGATTTTCTTATGGTATGTGTATGGAATGGACACAAGGCAGGCTGTTTGTAATGAGCGTCTCCTCCAAAGCCAAAAGAGTAAAACAGAGCCAAATTCAAGGGAAGTTGGGGTCTAAATGCCTGGACACATGAAGTTTAAAGCAGTCTAAAGGGGCTTTCCCACATGCATAATTTTGATCTGCGACTCAACCCGTTATCCTCTATTTGGCCATTGTCTTGTCATGTCATGTACAATTATTGCATGATCGTCTGATGTCCACGATGGATTCCTGTACTTCTTATGAGTTAAATTGGGTCGTGAGAGTTGCGCTGAATTTTGGAAAGTTAAAAAATGTTCACGAAGGTCGGTTATGTGGAAGAATGTTCGGCAATGTCGTCAATGTGTCCGCGGTACGTCTGCGACCAGTCTTGTTGATTCATATGTGTCCGCGACGGTGTTGCACGAAAAAAATGTTACGAACAAGCAAGACCTCACTCGTCTATTTGCCGACACAACAAATAGTCTAAAGATCAATTCGTGACATGACAAGACGGGTGTCGTATGTGTTGCCGAAAGTATATGCGCCCAGGTAAAATTGCTAGTATGCTCGACACGGCAGTTGTCGACAATGACTCGACATAAAGGAATTGTCGCGGACACTGTCGCAGGTATCTGCGGCACAACTCGGCATGGTGGCCAAGAATGCATGTTTTCCATGAGAATGGTTTATTTAATTGAGAAAGAGAGAGGGAGAGAGAGAGAGAGAGAGACAGACAGACAGACAGAGAGAGAGTGAGTGCGTGTGTGTGAGTATGAGTGATTGAGAGTATAACCATGATAGAAAGAGACAAACACCATACCAATATCATAAACAAAGGTAATCACAAACTCCCTCTCCAAACTCCCCAAGTAATCTCCACCTACCCTCTCCACACTTCTCCAATGATCTCCACCTACCCTCTCCAAACTCCCCAAGTAATCTCCACCTACCCTCTCCACACTTCTCCAATGATCTCCACCTACCCTCTCCAAACTCCCAAGTAATCTCCACCTACCCTCTCCACACTTCTCCAGTAATATCAACCTACCCTCTCCACACTCCCCCAGTAATCTCTACCTACCCTCTCCACACTTACCCAATAATCTCCACCTTCCCTCTCCAAACTTCCCCAGTAATATCCACCTACCCTCTCCACACTTCTCCAATAATCTCCACATTAACTCTCCAATAATCTCCCCATACCCTCTCCACACTTCTCCAATATCTCACATTCCCTCTCCAAACTTCCCCAGTAATATCCACCTACCCTCTCCACACTTCTCCAATAATCTCCACATACCCTCTCCACACTTCTCCAATAATCTCCACATACCCTCTCCACACTTCTCCAATAATCTCCACATACCCTCTCCACACTTCTCCAATTATCTTCACATAGGCTACCCTCTCCAACACTTCTCCAGTAATATCCACCTACCCTCTCCACACTTCCCCAATAATATCCACCTACCCTCTCCACACTTCTCCAATAATCTCCACATACCCTTTCCATACTTCTCCAATAATCTCCACCTACCCTCTCCACACTTCTCCAATACTCTCCACATACCCTTTCAACACTTCTCCAATAATCTCCACATACCCTCTCATACTTCTCCAATAATCTCCACATACCCTCTCCACACTTCTCCAATAATCTCCACATAGGCTACCCTCTCAACACTTCTCCAGTAATCTCCACCTACCCTCTCCACACTTCCCCCAGTAATCTCCACACTCCCCCAGTAATCTCCACCTACCATCTCCACATTCCAGTAATCTCCACACTCCCCCAATAATCTCCACCTACTCTCCAAACTCCCCAGTAATCTCCAGATACCCTCTCCCAACTCCCCCTAGTAATCTCCCCATACCCTTTCCACACTCTCCCAGTAATCTCCACATACACTCTCCAAATTCCCCCAGTAATCTCCGAACTCCCCCGGTTATCTCCACCCTTTGCAAACCACCCACCACCCTCCACTATCCACCCCCATAAGTGAAATGGTAGAATCCTGGACTATCCTAAGCCCCCCCTGGGAGGACTAAGTTATGTGAAGATTGAAGTGAGAATGGTGTGTGAGCCTCCAGAAGGCTCTAATATATCAGCAAACAGGGGTGAAACCTAATACCTGATTAAAATTATAGTCTCACATATTATCGTTCACTGTCCACGACATCATCGACATGTCTGCAAAAGGTGTCTACAACAATTTGCAGAAAAATCGTTCAATGGTCGCATACAGACGTCCTATAACGACTGCCTGAAATTTCAATTTAACTGTTGTCCGATGTTGTTGCAGATGATATCGGCAAACAATCGTATATGTTGCAGACAATGTCGCCGGCATTTTGCGGAATATTGCAAGACAAGTCACGGATTGCACGGCGACATTCTTGAAATAGCAGTCACCACTAGAAAATCGGGCCAATCGTTCCAATCATTGCAATGTTGCAACACAGGGGAAAAACTCTAAAATACGGTGGATTCCCCAGTTTTTCCTTGTTCTCGCGAAGCCTGAGGTGTGGGATGGTGCGGAGGTTACGTCAGTGGCGGGACTAAGTCCATGCCGAGTGGTCAGAGCCCGCCTATCGTCCTCCCAACGCTCAACATCTCTTCCGACACACGTCGGGCCCCGCAGGGATGGCCATGGTTCTCTCGATCGACATATGTTGGGCCCCGCGGCTGGAGTGTTAAGAAATTCTTAATTAAGAATAATTTTTAAAACTTTAGAAATGCAAGAAATGAGAGCAATTGGACGATAGTTGGAGGGATGAGAGCGATCACCCTTCTTTGGGACCAGTTGAATGAGAGCAAACTTCCAGCAAGAAGGAATGGCGTTAGAAGAAAGACGATGATGAAAGAGTTTGTCTAGGTAGGGAGTCAGCCCAGAAGAACAGGTTTTGAGCACAACAGGATGAACACCTTCTTAGTATTAAGCCCAGAGAGGGCAGAAAGTACATCCTTTGAAGTGATTATGATATTAGATATACGTGGAGAGAGAGGAATAGCACCGGAATTATCCAAAGTGGAATTTTTACCAAAAGTTTCAGCGAAGAGTTCAGCTTTGTCAGAGGAAGACGTGATGGTGGTCCCATCAGAACGATGCCCAAGAAGACATACAATTCTTGCTCAGTCACCTCAGTGTCGAAGAGACGGGAGTGTTTAGGCACCAAAACACCCCTCCTGATGGCGGAGTAGATGTTATTTAGGTTGAATATCTGTGCACTCAAAGAAAGCGTGGAGGGGAAAGAGTAAATTCGCTCACATCCTCCCACTCCCACCTCAGGTTCAGGTCGCTTTCGACCTCAGGCAATGACGAATTTCCACCATTGTCTACAGGAGGTGGGGCAGGAGTTTGGGGAGCTGCATGACACCCATGTGTACCAAAAGACTGTTGTGCATGGCTATGAGCACTCCCACACTTTGTTATCTTCCCTTTACCATACCCATGCAGTTTCCCACATATTGGGGAAGTTTGGGGCGCGTCGACTATGTTTCCCTCCCGAGGTGTTTTGTTTGGGAGCTGCAGGATTTCCTGTGTTTGTCTTAACCTTCAACCGACGGTGACCATCATATGACGGGAGAGAGAATATTGGCCACCCCTGCGGTGCCCTTCATATGACGAGTGCCATTTTGAGGACGTTATGAGCTCTGAGAGAGCGTCCGCGGGTTGGGAGGACGATAGCTGGCCTTCGACCGCTTGGCACCACCGCTGGGCCGTCTCTGACACGTAGTATGCCTCAATTCCACCGCCGTACCTCGCGAGACAAGGGAAAAGCTGCGGAAATTACCTTGTTTTAGGGTATTTTCACCTCTGGTTACGTGATCGCTACAGGATAACCAGTGGTGGTACAAGGAATATTCAGGTGTCTTTGGAAAGCTCTATTATCGCCCATTCACAGATAGATAATTGTATTACGCTCTGGCTCTTGTTAATGCATGAAAAAGAGCATGGAATGAAGCTCGTTTTCGGTAAATATACCCGTCCAGCAGCATGGTCATGTCAACATGCATGCCCGTTTTTAAAGAGTTAAACTCAGTGATATCTACTGTGTTTAGATTCAATGCTGGATTGGCTAGTAGGGACTGCAAAGTTTGTCTAGTCTGTGTATCTATGTAAATCTTTCCCCACCACTTGAAGAACGTCTTCTCTGGTCGAGGGACGTCCCAAGCTATGAAGGGAATGAAGATAAATAGCCTGCGGCCATGAAGGGAGGCGATGTGTTACACTTCGTAGGTCTTCTTCTTGAATGGGGATGGAATATTGCTTTCCTCCCCAGTTACATCGACCTCAGGCTACACGTAGTCCCTCTCACACATCATCACTACCACATTTACCACCTCTACTACCACCATCATCACTACTACTACTATCAACATCACAACTACTACCACTATCACACTACTACTACAATCATCACCACCATAATTATCACTACAAATCGTCACCATCATAACCACCGCTACTACTACCATACTCACCATCATTACTAATGCTATCACCATCGTCAACTGCTATCTATCACAATCATTACTACCACGATCACCACCACCATCAATACTACTACCATCATCATAACTACTGTGAAGGGTCACACACACAAGAACGGGCATGAAAACGCACACAGAGAAATGGTCCTTATGGGAGGCTCTGTAAAAACAAAAAAGGTTGGATTTTTTGTATCATGTCAAAGAACATAATTATATAGTTTATCATTGTCAAGTGATACTTTATATGGATGCATACTTCTTCCATCTTAGCAATAATGTGTATACACATTTATCCCTGGATAATTGTATGAACCCCAGCAAACCCATCAATATTATTGACGGTGACCAAACTGCTGAACCATTTTGTTATATGTGTGAGAAGGAAACAAAGGGCAAGACAGTCTGTAGCTAGTGTCCTTTCAAATAGAAGGAGTAATAGAGAGCAAAGTTCAAGGTACTTTGGAGTACAAATGTCTAGACACTTAAAGCTTTTAAGGTTGTATTAGTACGATGAAGTTAAGAAGGACTGAGGAAGAGCGTTCCAGAGTCTACCGATCGAATGGAAGAAAGACTGATAAAATCTTGTGTCTTATAAAGACAGACAATAAATATCTACTTAGTTCTTAATGTTTCTTCCAAGACTCTGATCCATGGCAATGAACGTTGTATGACTATTTATAAACCGAGTTCAGAATTTCGCTTCAGTTTTATTACATGTATTTTCATTTAATTTTATATTTATTTACAATTACTCATAACAACAATTACAAATAATACCAATGAAACTATAGTTAATCATATTGCTAAAGGTCAGATCATGTCAGAATCATGTAATAATATTTATGGCACCATCAACTGCATCATCCTGAGCTGTGTATTTGTTTTATATGTAAACCATATTTCAACATGAACATTATTGCTCTCAATACAAATAAACTACAAATACTTATAGGCACCATGAATATTTATGGCTTTATATGTTAAATTATATGATTTGTATTGTTCTCAGATAGTTTACATATTCGAATTTACTGACATACGTAGCTATCTACCTTACAAAATTATTGTGGTTTTACTTTGGTAAATATATATATTTATCTATAAACAACTTATAGTGAATGCATATTACACAATTATGTCTAGTGAATGTGTGGTTGGATTTTCATTACACTGGATAAGTAATTTACCGTTGCCAGTAGACAAATAATATACTGTATGTGGTCCATATTTTTGTGGATTGAGGAATGAAACTAGCTGGTGGGTAACATTTCAAGAAAATAGTATAACAAGGGGCCAGGAGTTGATGAGGGAGCTTCTTGTAACCTGACTCTATCATCCTTCTGGACCCGCAGAGGTCGTAAATACGGTGTCCTCTCCACATTGGCTCTTTTAACACTGCTATGTCTTCTGTGTAAGCAATATTTGCTGGGGCTGTTGACATCTTTGTTTTGTTCCATGAGTTGAAATAAGTCTTCACACTTGTTCTACAACCTTATATTGAAGACGTAAGTGGGAATGCGGACATCTTTGGCAAGATAAGGAAGCATATATAAAATGGGAGCACACCTGGACATCCACTGTCAAATAACCTTGCAATTCTGCGTAGAGCTGTCATCTTTTCTGGTAGATTTTTTAGCCAGGTCCATTGTCATCTTGGAGTTAAATTTCACTCTGCTAGAGGAGTTCTGGGGGAATGTGGAGGCGTGCCTGGATAAGTTTGACAAGAACGAAAGAATATTTCTGATTGGGGATATGAATGGGAAGGTGGGTGATAGGAAAGTAGATGGAGTGGTGGGAGGGTGGGGGGTAAAATCAGAGGTGAATGGGTATGGTAGTGCACTTGTGGACGTATGTATGGGGAGGAGGCTGTGGATAGCCTACACCTTCTTCCGACACAGAATGATACACAGGTACACATGGAAAGTGGTGTGGGAGAGGGAGGGAAGTGGAAGGTACAGCATTGTGGACAGAAGAGGTTTAATTAGCTGTGGAAGACAAGAAGAATGCGTATAGAGAGTGATTGGGTAGTAGAGGGAATGAAGATTTGGAGAGGCAGAAACGAGCGAGGTATGTGGAGAGAAAGAGAGTGGTGAAGAGAGTAGTGAAGGAAAGTAAGAGAAGAGTAGATGAGGAATTTGGAAGGAATCTGAGTGTAAAATGGAGGGAGTGTAAGAAACTGTTCTGGAAAGAAGTCAAGAAAGTTAGGGAAGGTAGCAAGGGAAACAGTTATGGTGGGGTCACACATTCACGTATATTGCTCCCGTCAGCTCCCGTCTGTTGTAAACGAAGGTATATTGGTAGTTGGCAACCGATTACGTAAAACGTAATGGGATAATACGCAAAACGTAAATGAAATTGCGGCCAGTCAGGGGGGTACTCACGCATGGCGCGAGTAGAAACGAGTAGCCCACGTGGGTCGGGAATGTTGTGGGTGCGGCCAAGGCCGCGCGGTTGTTGAATCGAGTTGAATAAAAAACGTGGCTCGCCCTCACGTATGTCAAAAGACGGGAAAACTTACGACCGACCTGGCCACCATGGCCGTCTGACCAGAGCAGCCTCGTGAGACGTAGCAGCTACCCCGTCAGACGAGAGCTGCTCTCGTCAATCGTAGAAAGTTCTCGTCGAATGTGGAAGTATACGTTCGTTTGGCAACGCCGCCGCACTGCGTGTTGCCGGGAAGACGCGGCAATGTCGTACGGGGGGGTATATAGGGACAGCGGGAGTGACTGCCGTCATACCTCACACCACACCACGACGACCACCACCATCCCTGCTACTCTGCCACCCTGCCACCCTGCCTGCCACCCTGCCACCCTCTGCTGCCACCCTCTGCACGCTGCCCTGTCCTGCCCTGTCACCATGGCTACCAAGGCTACCAAGAGAAGCATGAAGAAGACGTCTGCAATCTCACCACCTGGCCCCACGCCTGCAACCTCGCCTGTCCCCTTGACGCCTGCAACCTCGCCTGTCCCCTCGACCTCTGCAACCTCACCGCCTGTCCCCTCGACCTCTGCAACCTCACCGCCTGTCCCCTCGTCGTCTGGAACCTCGCCGATTAACCCCTCTGACGGTGAAGTGTTATTAATGAATATACCCGACGATGATGGAGAGGTGTTGGACGTTGATGAAAGTGAGGAAAACCCCGACGAAGTTGACCAGGGACAGGGACAGGAACAGCCAACACAACCAATAAAACGGCGCCGGAAGAGCACCAACATTATCCTGACGGAGGCGCAGGAGCGTATGTTGGGAGACTGGCTGGAGCAGGATGTACCTTATCTGTATGATAAGGGTGATAACCGCCACAAAGAGAAGGAGCACATCGACCATGTTTGGGCGGAGAAGGCAGCCAGTCTGGACCCCCCCATCACCGCCTCGGAATTGTTAACCTGGTTCACATCTCTCCGCTCCAAGTTTGGCAGGCTCAGCAAGGACAAGAGTGGTGAGGGGGCCAAGAGGTTGACTGAGAGGGAGAAGTGGATACTGACCATGTTCCAGTTCCTCAAGCCCCACATCGTGCGACAGAAGAAGCCCCGGAATCTGGGTATGCCTCAGGTACGTTTATATTTGCTTGTTTCCCAACCCTTTCACTATTAATTCGTCAACAACATCAATACTTTCCTGGCGAGCGATAGCAAGCCAAGAGTTTTTGCGTCCTCAGGACACGATTTATCTTTTTCTGAAATATTTTGTTTATAATGGTGCCATTATTTTTGTAAAATTATCTTGTTCACTTAATTTTATAATTTCCTAAAATTTTTGTTAATGAAACACATAATAACACAAATCAGTTTATTAATTTTATTTAAAGGTTACAAAGATGAATGGTTATGTTGATTGGTATTTAACAGTTCATAAATAATGTACATGTTACTAATTATACATTCATGTCTCAACAGTCTGCTGCCCAAGCTGCAGAACCTTCTCCTGTGTGTGGTCCTCTGCCTGATGACCCCGCCCCAGCAGACGCCGATGAGGAAGACCAAGCAGCCGGCAGTCAGGAGAACACCACCCCAGCCATCTCCATGCCTCCGTGGAGGGCGAAGCAGGGGAAGCCTCCTGGTGCTGTTCCTGCAACCCACGGAACCGGAACCCTGGAGCAAGTGAGTAGAGGAAATATTAGTTTCATAATAGCAACAATAACTTTCAACATATTGGCTTCCCAGAATACCACATCATTTTATTTGTTAACATTCATAATTGGTTAATTATTGACATATGTTATGTTTCGTGTGTTGTGTAACGTGTAAATCTTCTCTTTTTCCATAATGGTAACAATAACTTTGAAGATATTAGGCTTCCCAGAATACCACATCATTTTATTTGTTAACGTTCATAATTGGTTATTTATTGAAATATGTTATGTTTCGTGTGTTTAATGTTCTCTTGTTCCTTGTTCCCTTACCAGGTCCTTGCCACTGCGGAGCAGGTGCGGCAGAACCTGGCTGGGGTGGCTGATTTGGTGGAGGACCCCGAACTCCAGTATTGGCGCGCCTCCATGGATGTCATGGCAAAGGACTGTGTGGGGTTGCCGGCAAAGTTTAGAACTCCATTCAAGAGTGAGCTCATGGCAGCCCTCCACAGGTTCAAGACTGCCTTTGAGGAGGGAGTCACCAGTGTTGGTCCGGACCTCATGCTGCATGCCATAAGAAATTATGGCATTCCGGCGCCACAACCTCAACCACAACCACCTCAACCTCAACCAACCGCTACTGTTATGTACCAGGGCACTCCGACAATCACACTGCCTCAACCAGTGTTGCCAAAGCCTGCTCCTACCTACGTGCTACCTGCACACCAGGTTGCAGCGCTGCAAACGTTGATGATGCGGCCGCCCCAGTCGGCAACACCCCCTGCCACATTCCACCCACCTACTGCCTCCACACCTACGCACTTAGACCTCTCGCAGTTGAGCTCCCAGTTTGGGCTTGGGAACACAAGCTTCAACTTAGAAAACTATCTGGCTGCATCCTCACCTGCACCTTCGAACCCAGCTACGCCGGCACCAAACATTGATCCCCAACATACCCTGGAGACCCCCCAGAAACAACCCAGCCTGGAGACCCCAAAGATGTAATAATATTATGATATATTTTTGAGATAATGAAAGATGTATTAAAAATAAAAAATAAAAATTGTGATGACGTGTGTGTTTATAATTCCAATTTTGTAGCTAAAGTATTTATTAATAAGATGACAAATGAAATATATCCTGAAAGTAATAAAAAAGAAATGACTAATTGAAAAAAAAATACTGATAATATGGTTAATAATAAATATGAAAAATCATGAAAAATAAAATAAAATAAACAGTACAAAACAAATGAAACATTGAAACAATTAACAACGTGATTGAAATATAACACTAAAAGATAAAGATAAAGTAAGCAGGGAACTATTAACACCTTACGAGCGGCCTATGCGGTTTATTTATATGTACCGCCCAGCGGGGTGTTTTTAGCCAAAATAGGTCTGTTTACGTGATCATTTTCATGCCTAAATAAGACCCAGAACGTAAAACAAGTACCTATCCCTGAAAGGGCATAAACAGAGCTTTCGAATGACACCATAACGATCCTTTTATGATGGCTAGTTTTCTTGCAATAACCGTGCAACGCGAGTGCAAAAAGCATGTAATTCGGTACTTTCCCCATATAATTCAGTATGTAGCGAGTGAGAGAGGGAGGAGGGAGCTGAGATTTGTGTCAGTAGGTTCGCCGCGGTGGTCTGGAGCAGTCATACGCTCGCTAGTCTCCTGCCACCACTTGTCTCTCTCTCTCAGCAACATTACGTGCTGAAATTGCCACTCGACCTATGTCGAGCGCCGCCACATAGTCCAGCTTTATTAAATACGACTTATGTGGTGAGCCGCTAATTAAGGGTTAAAGTACTTAACTTAAAGGAAATTTGAAAATATACAATAAAAAATATATGGAAAAACCTACAAACTTTACAAAACATCAAAAGTAACTTATAAAACTACAATACTTACCAAACTGGTAAAAACTCTATAACAAAACTTTAAGATGAAACTGAAATATACAGCAAAATAAAAAATAAACAGGGGAAAACCTCACTCACCTAAATACGGTCATCCTGCCAACCCACAGATCCTTGAGGGGAAGAGAAGTATGTCTTGAGGTAGTCCCGTTGCTCCTTGGCAAGCCTGGTTGCAGTGTTGCGGGCCCCAGGGGGTAGGTTCCTTCCTACAGGTGGGTCAGTCCTCCAGAGGCCAGGTATGAGTTCGTGGGTGTCTGGGTCCTCTTGATCTACCTCTGCTCGGGGTGGGTTTTGTCCTCGTAGGATGTTGTGCAGAATGCATGAGGCCAACACAACAACCTCTGCACGCTCAGCTTTCATAGATATTGGAGTGTGCAAAACCCGGAAGCGGTTAGCAAGAATGCCAAAGGCGTTCTCTACCACCCGGCGGCCCCTGCTGAGTCTGTAGTTGTAGATCCGTTCAGGTTTCGAGAGGAATCGTTGGGGGTAGGGCTTCATCATGTAGGGGCGCAGAGGGAATGCATCATCCCCTACTAAGAAGTAGTCCGTGGGTGGTCCAGTGTGATCGGTAGAGATGACCTCGGGGGGGGGGAGGGCAGTTTGGCAGTCTGTGTTTCAAGCAACTTAGACAGAGGAGTGTGTGCAAAGCCACCACCATCAGACTCTGATCCTATGGCCCCAACGTCGACGTAGATGAATTTGTAGTTGGAGTCAACAATTGCCAACAGGACAATGGAAAAAAACTTCTTGTAGTTGAAGTAATATGTGCCACCAAAGGAGGGGTTGCGGATCCATATGTGTTTGCCATCAATGGCTCCCACACAATGCGGCAGGTTCCATCGTTCCTCAAAGCCGCTGGCAACCTCCTTCCATTCATCAGGCGATTGTGGCGTTTTGAGCTCCTGATCTCCGTAGACAGAGATGATGGCCTGGCATGTGTCTGGAACAATTTGGCTGATGGTGTTGTGGGCAACACGAAAGTTGTATTGCAGGCTCTTATACGAATCACCCGTAGCGAGGAAACGTAGGGTGATGGACACCCGCAGCCCAGGAGGAATGGGTTTTCGCCAGAACGTAGGTTTCCTCTGAATGATGGGGGTGACACGTTCCACAATCTCATCAAATAGTTGTTTGTCTACCCGGGTGAAGTTCTTGTACAGTAGTGGACATTCTCTGGCCAACTCTTGCATGAGGTTCTCATAATGGCCATATTCAGGCCTCCGTTGTAGATATGGCCACACCCACACTGTCCTCTTGGTCCTTTCCTTCTTCTTCTCTTGTTTCTCTTGATGGATGGAGTTTGCTATTGCAAGTAGTTTTAAGACTTCTATGTAGGCAATGATGCATTGTATGAGCCGCGTGTTATGCCTAATCTCCGGTTTGATTAAGGAGTTCACAAATTTGAACTCCTCCAGGATGAATTCCGTGATGTTGTTCATGGCGCAGAGGAATGAGTGGGAATGGGAAAGGTGTGGCCATTCATGCCCTTTTGTACTTCCCAGATAGCAACCCCGACAGATGTGGTTGACAAAGACTGTCTTTGTCTGTGTTTGGTCAGACGGGGTGTGCCTACGATTGGCCGGAACCGGTCCAGGTACGACCTAACAAATCCCAAGACGTGCGGCCTCAGCTACGCCGGTCTTGTGGGGGCGTGGCCTGTGTTCCCGCAAATCGGGCAGCCCATGAGGTCGAACGGGGCTATGCCTACGCACGTCGCAAACACGTACGTAGTTCAATACGACTCCATTACGTCTGACGTAACACTGGCCCCGTTACGCTACGTCCGTCGGGAAGTGCAATAGACGTGGAAGAACGGGCGTTCAACGGCAGAAACTATTCGCGTCTTTGCGATACGCCGGACGGGAGCTGACGGGAGCAATATACGTGAATGTGTGACCCCACCAATAGGGTGTGAAAGATAAGAATGGCAGAATGCCAGCCGAGAAGCAAGAGAGAGTCGAAAGATGGAGGGAGTACTTCTTGCTAAATGTAAGGAATGAAGCGCCAGCAAACATAGTTTGATGGGGTATGGGAGAAGCAGAGAAGTAGTGGAGGAGGAGGTGGGGATCAGGAGGTCAGAAGTGTGGGAAGCCATGAAGAGAGTGAACTTGGCGAAAGCACCAGGAACAGATGGAGTGTGTGGGGAAATGTTGAGGTATGGTGGTGAGATAGTGACCGAATGGGTATGGAAAATGTGCAAACTAGCATGGGAGAAGGGGAGTGCACCTGATGACTGGAAGACAGGCATAATAGTCCCCCTGTATAAGGGTAAAGGGAAAAGAGGAGTATGTGGTAACCACGAGGAATATGTCTTCTAAGCGTAGTAGGGAAGGTGTACAGTAGGGTAGTGATTGAGAGAGTGAGAATGAGAACGGATAAATGGATATGTGATGAGCATGGAGGTTTTGGGAAGGGAAGAGGATGTGTAGATCAGATTTTTACCCTAAATTGTGGAGAAATATTTGGAGAAGCAACAAAAGGTGTATGTTGCCTTTATGTACTTGGAGAAGGCCTATGACAGAGTGGATAGAAAGGTATGTGGAAAGTACTTAGAATATACAGAGTAGATGGCAAGTTGCTGAAAGCAGTGAAGAGCATGTATGAGGGTGCAAAGGCGGCACTACGTGTGGAGAATGAGCAGAGCGAGTTCTTTGACCTGAATATTGGGTTGAAACAGGGGTGTGTGATGTCCCCGTGGTTGTTTACTGTATATATGGATGAAGTCATGAAAGAAATACAAGGAAGAGCAGTGGATGTTGGTGTATCGCTGATATGGGAGGGAAATGAGTGAAAGTTGCCTGTACTGCTGTTTGCTGATGATACAGTTCTGATGACCGATAATGAATGGGAGTTGCAGGGTGTGGTAAATGTGTTTGGAACAGTGTGCGAAAAACGGAATCTGAAGGTAAATGCGGGGAAGAGCAAGGTTATGGTCTTCGAAAGGGATGAAGCCACAGAATGTGAGGTGAAGTTGAACGGTCAGGCTGCAAAACATGGACTTTTGAGAAGAGACTTAGACCAAGAGTGAGAGGGGTGGAAATGTGTTACTTGAAAAGTGCGTGCGGAGTTACATGGAAGGATAGACAGACGAATAAGGAAGTAAGAAGGAGGTGTGGTGTGGAGGTAGATGTGCTGGAAAGTGTAAAAAGGAACAACTTGAAATGGTTCGGCCATATGGAACGTATGGGAAGCGAGAGAATGACTAAGAAGGTGTACGAGAGCGAGGTGTAAGGACAGAGAGGGAGAGGTATACCGAAAGAGAGGTGGAAGGATGGAGTGAGGAAGTATATGGATGAAGGTGGTGCTGGTTGGGAGGAGGGGCGTCGACTGACTGGGGACAGAGGTGCATGGGGGCGGTTCGTTCGTGGCCACCCCTTCGGGGATCAAGGTGTCAGGCAATAGATAGATAGATAGATGGAAAGGGTTGGGCGCTAACTTGATTCGGTGTAGCATCTGTCGATGTTGGGTGCACCATGGGAGTAAGCGCTGTAGTAGAATGCTGAAGGATAAGTCGGAAATCGAGAAATATAAGTGCGTAGTGTGCAAGGGCGAGGTTGTGTTATGATGATCCTGTGGCTGTGAATTTTGGAAATGAGTCATTGGAGCTTGTGGACAAGGTTTGTTACCTAGTAGATACCATCTCTGCCGGTGGTGGGGCTGAGGCTGCCACTGTCCCTAGAATTAGATGTGGCTGGGGGAAGTTCAGAGAACTGCTGCCAATTTTGACCATGAAAAGAATGCCTCTCCTCCTGAAGGGAAAGGTGTATGCCTCATGTGTTAGAAGTGCAATGACATAATATGCCTGAGAAACATGGGCCGTTAAAGTAGAGGATGTCGACAGATGGAACGTAATGAGATGAGAATGGTGAGATGGATGTGTGGGGCCAAACTGCAGGATGGAATAACAAATGATGAGTTAAGGAGACGTTTAGGTATAAAGAGTGTTAGTGAGGAGATGTGTAATAGTTGTTGTTGTTGTTGCTGTTCCTCAGGCTGTCTGGCCGAACAGCCTCAAGGTCCCGAGCAAGGCCAAGGGCCATAAATGAGCACCCCCACAAAACCTTCCCTGCTTACCACTAATAAAGCCTGGGTGACCGAAGCCACTCCAAAGCGGGGAGCTGAGGAGGGCACAGAAATGCCTGGGAAACCAGAGCCTCACCCAAGGCCCTGTGCCCCTCAGCAGTTATGAAGGAAAAGTTGAGGGTCAAAGGACGGTGCTGGTTGGGAGGAGGGGCGTCGACTGACTGGGGACAGAGGTGCATGGGGCGGTTCGTTCATGTCCACCCCTTCGGGGATCACGGCGTCAGGCAATAGATAAATAGATAGATAGTAGGTATTGATGTCTCTCTATATTCTATTCTATTCTATATACCCAGGGCCAATCCCCACTTTTCCTATTTTTTTCCCTCATTTCCTTTTCTTTCTTTCTTTTTTATGGGGGTGGCTGACTCAAGACAGAGCCAGAACAGGGATAACACAACAGAACACAATGAACACACACAAACAAAATACAAATGAATACACATCTAGGTCATCCAGGAGAACATCCAGAGACCAGGGTCACCAAGGTCCCTCCAGCACTTCCCCAGCCCCCGACCACCCGGAGAGATTCCGATCTCGGCAGGCAGACATGCAGCAGAGCGAAACCACAAGCCCGCCCACCACACTTCCCGGCGCATCCTTCATACAAACTATATATATATATATATATATATATATATATATATATTATAGATATATAAGAACATAAGAAAATGTTCTTATATATCTATAATATATATATATATATATATATATATATATATATATATATATATATATATATAATATAGTAACACTCGCAGGTCTAATGAAACATTGTAATACCAAGCAATCGTCTATTTTCTCAAGACATCTTCTGAAGATGTCTTGAGAGAATAGACAATAGCTTGGTGTTCCAATGTTTATTTTTTTCTGCAAGTTTTACTACATTATTTTAGCACACCTATTTGTGATTTATTCTCCATTTATATTTATTACGAGTATATATACATATATATATAATATATATATACAGTATATATATATATATTATTTATATGTATATATATTAATATTAAAATAGGGATTCGCACCAAGCCTAAAATAAATATGTGGCACCAAGAACATCGGAGGTGTTGTGGGGCTGGGCGTAATACGGAGTAGAGGATAAGAAGACTAGGAAACACTATATATATCTCTATATATATATATATATATATATATATATATATATATATATATATATATATATATATATATATTGTATATATATTTTTGTTTTCTTTCAATATTCCAACTACTCACTCACGGACATAGGCTGAGAGCCTGTAAATTCAACCGTTTTGAACTGTGAATCCCGTTAGGTCTCGTTCGAGTCTAGGAGGAGAGAAATGTGAAGCAATTTTAGCTGCAACCAGCCCCTGCCGGGGCCTGCCATCTTGCCTTCACAGTATGCATGGGGCTTAGTTGCTCACTCACGGTTCAAAGCAGCCCCATCTCTGAAGCTGCCTCGCTCCGGTGCTTCACTGTCTCACCCTCTAGACTCGGATCCTCACTCTCAGAACACCACCTGTTGAGCAAAGAACTCACTAGGCATAGTCCCCCTGTAGTGTTGTTAAACTCTTTGAATACCAGCGACGTGTGCTATATTTTATTCTAGCTATATTTTAACGATATTATGCAGCTTTGGAAGGATCTGCGGTAGTTAAAACGGTTGGTGGAGATAGTTTGAAGCCATATTATTGGTTGAGCTCCTTCCTACACTGAAATAAATCGTCTAATTGTAGCCAGAATATGATAAGAAAGACACCCCTGGTACTGAACGGGTTAATCGGGGAACAACGAGGGCATTTATTTGGCGTTTCGGTGAATATATATATATATATATATATATATATATATATATATATATATATATATATATATTTATATATGTTAATGATGATATCAGTGAGTTGTCCTTCAGGATAACGTATTTTCAAATGGAAAAGGGTAGCCAAAACAAGGAAGATCCTCATCTTCATATTTATTACGATATTTCAGACTCTGCGTCCATCATCAGGTCAGTACACGATCCTATAACATGAAATTACCATACATAAAATTTCGTAAATAGAAGGATCCGTAAAATAGTTTAAATACAAAGTAAACCCAATTTCTCCATCTATCTACCCCAAAACCCAATTTCTCCATCTATTTACCCGTCAGGATCTCCCAGCGGACTATCCCTTATTCTTCAACAATACAAAAATTTACCCTTCATCTTCTCTCAATATTCTTGGTGTCTCTTTTTCTTCTGCTCTCATTTGGAAGGACCATATTACCAGTCTTGCTAAGGCAGCCTCCCAGAAGCTGGGTGTGCTCAACCGCCTTAGGGGGTTCTTTTCCACTGCACAGCTTCTTGCTCTGTACAGGGGCATAGTGCGCCCTTGTATTGAGTATTGTTCACATGTGTGGTGAGGTTCCTCTCACACCGCTCTCCTAGACAAAGTTGAAAGGAAGGCCTTTCGTATCATTAACTCTCGTCCACTCACCAACTCTCTGCAATCTCTCTCTCTCCGCCGCAATGTTGCATCTCTCTCGCTATTCTATCGCTACTATAATAATCAGTGTTCCTCAGAGCTATCCCAGTGCATACCACCTCCTTTACGTAGGGCACGTGGTACCCGTCTTGCAACTCAATCCCACCCCTACTCTGTGCAACTCTCCAACCCAAGAGTGAAACGTTACTCTCAAACTTTCTTCTACTCAACATCTGAGCTCTGGAACTCTCTCCCAGAATCGGTCTTTCCCTCTTCCTATGACTTAAATTGCTTCAAACTCTGTGTGTCCAGGCATTTTGGCTCGAACGTCCCTTGATTTTGGCCCTGTCACTCTTTCAACTATGGGGGAGGCACTCGCTATAGGCAGTTATGCCTTTTGCCTCCCTCAATCACATAGAAAAAAAAATAAATAAATAAGGGTATCAAATACCTAGATGAAATTAATTCGTTAACAAACACTAGTACCGCATGAATAAAAGGAATAAAACTAATGCGATATGACTAAATAATAAAGACCAATCCCTACCCACCTAGATCCAACCCCAAGCCCACCTCGAGTACAACTGAAGACCATTATTTGATCATTTAACACTAACACTGACAACCCCAAAGACACTGGTGATGGGCTGGTCTATCAGAGTGAGAACTGAGCGATCTCTGCCATACCCATAGCTTACTCTGACTGTTCCTTTTACTTACATATTTTCTAGATCTCTTCCGTGGATTGACCTCCCAATCTACCAAGATTGGAAGCCTAAGCGTCACATTTTTCCTTTGCCCCTCAACTTTCTCTTCATAATTGCTGAGGGGCACAGGGCCTTGGGTGGGGCTTTGGTTTCCCGGGCGTTTCCGCACCCTCCTTAGCTCCCCGCCATGGAGTGGCTTCAGTCACCCAGGCTTTATTGTGGTAGGCAGGGAGCGTTCTGTGGGGGCGCTCGGTTATGGCTTTGCTCGGGGCCTTGGGGCTGTTTGGCCAGGCAGCTTGGGGAACAACAACAACAACAACAACCCCAAAGACACAAAACAAAATAACATTTGTAAATTATATATTCTGACTGGGCGTACAATGTGAAATACTCCCAATGAATTTGAAATTAAACGAAACAAACAGGAAACAATTAAAACTAAACTATTTGAAAACTGACTAAACAATCGAATCAGGTCATAGTATTTAGGTACGGCTTGAGTTGTTGAATTAATATGTTTTCCCCTAAAAAGTGTATTGTTCATTATTGAATTTACCTATTATTTCAAAATCTTTCTCTGAGAAAAGATGGTCATTCTCATGTGAATGATTTCTTATGGCCGAAAAAAGGCATTTTATTAAGATATTGACCCGTTCTATAGCTCCTACCTAAATGTTCAGATATTCTAATTTTGAAATGTCTGGAAGTACATCCGACATGCCTAGCATTACAGCTGGGACACGAACATCTATATACAATATTTGAACATATTAGGTTAGGAATGCGGTCTTTAAAATTGAAAAGTGAACCTATAGTGAAATCATTATTGAATATTATTCGAAAGTTGACGGCAGGAAATTCAATTTTGAGAAAGGCTAGCAACTTCTTCCTGAACAAGAGACTTGATTCCCCATAAAAAGGCAATTTAACATATTTGATAAGTTTAGGTACTTCCGAAGCTGTGACCTCTAAACTTTGCTTCGTGTATAGAAATCTTGTAAGTACTTTATTAAATATATTCATAGTATAATTGTTGGATATAAAAATACTGCTTCAAAAACTCCAATTCTAGATGCATAACATTACAATTAGAACACAAATTGAAGGCACGATTTAAAAGTGTTTTAATAGAGTTAATTTTGAAAACATCTGGACAGAAACTAAGCCAATTGAGACCTAAACCAGTAAAGGTTCGTTTCCTAAAAACATCAGTGATCAATCCATTCCCGGTTTTGGTTATTTTGCCATCCAGAAAAGCTAATGTATTGTTATCTTCAACCTCCTTGGTGAAATTAATGTTGGGATGTTGTTTATTCAAATACTCCAAAAACAAATGTATATCCTCATTTCTATTGAAAAAGAAAAAAAAAATCATCTACGTATCGTTTATAAAGAAAGGGTTTGACATTTTAGGACAATTATTGAGCCAAATTGCTTCATTGTGGCACAAAAAGGTATCTGCTAAACTAGGTGCTAGACAAGATCCCATCGCACAGCCATCGATTTGATTATACATTTCTTTATTGAACAAAAATAATGATTCAGACGATGCAAATTTTAGTAGATTATTAACAGTTTTTTTATGAAGTCCGTAAAATTCTTGTGGATTAGTTTTACTGAGAATGATATCTATGGTTTCTTGTAGTGGTACATTGGTAAATAAATAACCTACATCAAAGCTGGCCATGACAAATTCAGGGGGTAGAGTTAGTTAACTATTTTACGGACCCTTCTATTTACGAAATTGTATGTATGGTAATTTCATTTTATAGGATCGTGTTCTGACCTGATGATGGACGCAGAGTCCGAAATATTGCAATAAATATGAAGATGAGGATCTTCTCTGTTTTGGCTACCCTTTTCCTTTTGTATATACATATACATATATATATATATTTTTTTGGTTTTTATTTATTTTTTTATTTGGCATTTCGGTGTACATATATATATATATACATATACATATATATATATATATATATATATATATATATATATATATATATATATATATTTTTTTTTTTTTTTCTTTAATACATACGAGGTTGAAAGAAATGGCAATTTCTGCGTTGGAAATTTTATTATTCAAAGTTTCCAGGTCTCTGATGAGTTTTCGCTGGGTGGCAGGAAGTAGATGAAGGAGATGAGCAAAATTCATGGTGGTACAGGGTTACATTAAAGTACATGAAGATACAGGATATACGACGCGTTTCACTGGACAACCAGCATTATCAAGTAAGGAAGGAATGATATAAAAGGTAAACAGGAAGGGTATATATAGAGGGTGGAGGATCAGAGGAGGCGGAAAACAGGGGGCAAAAGTCTGCTATTGGTAGAAGGGTAAACTAGGAGAGAGAAAGGGGGTAACCGCTTCACGCATGCGCACTGGATGCGGGATGGTGGTCGATAGGTGGGGTCGAAGCTGATTGGCTGCGTGTCGAGGGGCGTGGCCTAAGTTGTGTGGCGCCTGCAGAAGACGAAGCTGAAGGAGGTAGCGCGGGGGGCTGCGTCAAGGGCACCGGGGGGCGAGGAGGGGTGTTAGGTCCTGTAGGGTAGTGCCTTTTGGCAGAAGGAAGGATCTGAAGGTACAGAGTTTGGTTGTTGATGTTGGGATGTAAGGCTTGGATATATAAAGCTTCGAGTATAGGTAATCTCCTTGGGTCACTTTCTTTATCGAGTATGGTGGTGTGTTTCTCTAACTCGTTGCGTGTGAGGTGAGGGTGGTTAGGGGTGAGATAGTGGTCTTTGATGGCTCCAGCCTGAAGGTGAAGAGTTAACCGACGTGAAAGACGAGTCTGCGTCATACCAATATAGGAATGAGGTCCACAGTCCTCATAATTACAGGTATGTTGGTAAATGACGTGATCGTCGGTCATCGGGCTCTTTATCTTGGTGGAGGCTGGTTTGTTGCGGAGAACGAGGTTGGAGGTCTTGGGGGATTTGTAATAAATTATTAATTTGATTTTGTTTTCCGGGTTGGTTGGGTGGACATGCTTGGAGATTATTTCTTTTAAGACGGCCTCGTCATTTTTGTGTTCAGAGGACATGTAATTGCGGTAGAAGATCTTAATTTCATTGGGGGGGTCAATGTTGGGAGGGCTTTGGGTGTACCATTTTTCAAGATGGTGGTTGATGGTGCTGGAGATGTCGGAGTTGGAGTATCCGTTATTTACTAAAACTTGGGATAGTCTTTCTAGTTCCTGGTGGGTGTCGGCCCAGGTAGAGCAGTGCGTGAGGGCTCTCCTAACATAGGCGGAGATGGAGGATAGAAGATAACGGCGGGGGCATTCACTATCACCGTTGAGGCATTGTCCTGTGTTAGTTGCTTTAATGTAGACGGTGGTTTTGAACCCATGGTCGTTCAGAGCTACGAGGATGTCGAGGAAGGGAGTTGTCCATTGTTAGATTTTTCAAAGGTGAAGTTAAGTCCGGAGGAGGTCATGAAGCGACGCTGGAGTTCCTGTAGTTCGTGGAGGTCCTTGATTTGCACGAAGATGTCATCCACGTATCTACAGTAGACGGCGGGTCGTTGGGCAGCTAGGAGCTCTTCCTCGATGGTACCCATGAAAAAGTTCGCAAAAAGAACTCCTAGGGGGCTGCCCATCGCCACACCGTCTATCTGCTTGTACATGTTTCCCCGGGGGCAAAGGAAGGGGGCCTCCTTGGTACATAGCTCCAGTAGTGTTTTCAACATCAACATAGTGTTTTCAACATCATCATCCGTCGTGCGGATAAAGCTTCCTGCCTCGTGATCCATGACAAGGAGGAATATCTTAGAAAAATGGACGTCATCTTAAGTGACAACACTAAATTTAAAAAGATCACCCGCAACCCAACCGACGAAATCAAACGTATTGCCAACACCACCATCACCGCCATCAACGCCAAACAAGGAGGGATCCACCTTAAAAAACTCGTCGGAGAATACACCCCTGGTTATGCGTACGGAACCATCAAAACACACAAACCTGGGAACCCCCTCCGCCCCATCATCTCCCAGATCCCCACTGCCACCTACCAGATCGCCAAGGCCCTGAACAACCTCCTCACCCCCTACGTGCCCAGTCAATTCAACCTTAACTCAGCCCACGATTTCTTGGAAATTTTAGGAGACGCCCCCCGTAACAACAACCACACAATCGCCTCTCTCGACGTAGAAAGCCTGTTCACCAACGTGCCAGTGGATAGGACCATTGACATGATTCTACGCCGAATTTATCATTGCCCTGATACACCTACACTGGACATCCCGGAGAAGGCCCTGAAAACACTACTGGAGCTATGTACCAAGGAGGCCCCCTTCCTTTGCCCCCGGGGCAATATGTACAAGCAGATAGACGGTGTGGCGATTGGCAGCCCCCTAGGAGTTCTTTTTGCGAACTTTTTCATGGGTACCATCGAGGAAGAGCTCCTAGCTGCCCAACGACCCGCCGTCTACTGTAGATATGTGGATGACATCTTCGTGCAAATCAAGGACCTTCACGAACTACAGCAACTCCAGCGTCGCTTCATGACCTCCTCCGGACTTAACTTCACCTTTGAAAAATCTAACAATGGACAACTCCCCTTCCTCGACATCCTCGTAGCTCTGAACGACCATGGGTTCAAAACCACCGTCTACATTAAAGCAACTAACACAGGACAATGCCTCAACGGTGATAGTGAATGCCCCCGCCGTTATCTTCTATCCTCCATCTCCGCCTATGTTAGGAGAGCCCTCACGCACTGCTCTACCTGGGCCGACACCCACCAGGAACTAGAAAGACTATCCCAAGTTTTAG